>JAGDYQ010000329.1:227500-493182 GCA_021962125.1 Bulinus truncatus | reverse complement strand
AGTAGGTCACGAGAATTGAGGATACAAATTGAATCTAAATAATAAGTCTACTGTGAAGAGCTTTCTAAAGGGGGAGGGGGTGAGGGGTTCTACTACAACCCGGACTTCAAATGAACATTAAACAGAAATGATTTATTATTTTAGTGACTGCAGTCGTCATTTTAATCATGACAATTTCCCCCACAATTCATTCATTATTTTGTTCGTTTGTTAAATATCACATCTTTGAAATAACTTCGTTTGTTTATTATTGCTCTTCGTTCATCTTAATTATATTCAGTGAAATCCATCCATCTTTTTTAATTAGTGTCACGTGATTTAAATGCGATACCTCCCCCCCCCCCCAACTTTCCCGCCATCTCCAACTCAGATCTAAGATGCTCAAATAAAAAAAATATTTACTTCTGGCGTTAAATTAAAGCAAGCAGTGAGTGGTCAGTAAGTGGTCAGCGACAGTGTACGAAAAGTTTTTCTAAGAAAAGTGTTTATTTCAGTTAAATAATTTATTTGAAATCAGAAACTTAAAAAAAAACAACAACAACAGAATAACAGTATTTAAATTTAATGTCATGGGAGGGGGTATAACGAATGGGGAATTTATAATGTAGCATTCGGGGCGTCAAATCGTTCGACATCTTCCCCCCCTCCGAACCAAAAGAGGGAGAGGGGGGGGGTCATGACGGAAATCTAGTTCCGGTTTAATAAAAACAACTACTTTGTCTCACGGATCAACTCGGTGACCCAGTGGCACAGAGAATGTGGCAGTGACCCAGTGAGCAAGGAGGTCGTGGGTTTGACGCCAGTTACAGTAGGAGAGAGAGAGGGGGGAGGAAAGTTAATGAGAAAAAATATTGAGAGAGAGAGAGAGAGAGAGAGAGAGAGAGAGAAGATTCTGGGAGACCAGAACTTACATGAATTGGGGTGGGGTGGGGGGAAGGTGGAGTAGGACTAATGGTATGACGTAGTTTGGTGAGGTGACGTGGGGGTGTGTTGGGGAAGGAGGGGGGGGGGGTCACTTAGAGAAGATGGGAGATGACGTTCAGAGACATTGAGAGACTCACAAGGATTACAAGTGGGAGACAGGGATAGATCGTTAAGTACAGAGAAAAAAAGGGGGGGGTTAGAGGGGGGGGGGGAAGAGGGAGGTGGGGGAGAAAGAGGGGGAGAGGGGGAGAGGGGGAGAGGGGAGAGGCATAGAGGGGTGGAGGAGAGGGGAGGGAGTGAAGAAGAGAGATGGAGGGGAGAGGGATTGAGGGGGAGAGAGGGGGGAGGAGGGATTGAGATTCCAGGATTACAGAGAAAACTAAATTGATGAATAATACAGAGATGAAATGAAGGAAGCAAAATCAGAAAAAAGATACACAGAATAAATGTGACGTAATAAAAGACGTGTTCATCTCGCTCCGTTTCTTTAATTCCTATTTCATCCTACACACAACTCCACCCACACATACACACTCCCACCCACACACACCCTCGCCCTGCCTCAATAACTCTCTATTATTCTCGTGTTGTCTGTATATCTTTGCCACTCCTCCCCCCCCCTCCCATGACGCCCCGGACTCACAGCACTAGCCCAGGTGCCTTCAAGGGGCCAAGCCACGTTTTTATAATCTATTTTGTGTGTCGTTTGGGTGAGTAGTTTTTCATGGGGGTTGAAGGGAGGGGGGCGTGAGTCAAACACACTCGAGCCCGGGGACCCTTAATGCTGTTTAAGACTGATCTGTCTATCTAGTCACCTTTTCAGGTTCTCTCTGCCAATCTCTCTTTCGAGGAACGCAGCCAAGGATTCTTCGCCTCCCCCCCCCCCAACTCCTAACCCCCGATGAACTATATCGCAGGTGGCACATCAGGACTTCTCTTCCTGCCACTCGTAAAATGAAGAACAAAAGTTTCAATTTCAGAAGCGACGGGGCCGCAATAGGGCTATATAAATATTGTCACATTATGAAGTGCTGAAGGATCATTTGTGCGGCGGATGCACCTTTCTTCTTTCTGATCATCAGAAGATTTCTACATGAATGGTCTCAAGCAAGCAGCAAGGCTGTTTGTCTCATCCACTGAGACACGTTGAGAAAAGAGAACCAGAAGAATGAGTTCTGCACTAAGGTACCAGAGATGTCGGCCAATCGTTTTCAATGCAGTCTGGGAAATGAAGGGAGAAACATTCTTATAATCAATAAGAAGCTTGATGAAATCCAGATCATTCAGAGGTGCGTCTGCTAGAATGGGACACTGAATCCAAGCTTTAATGTAAACCAAGGATGCAAAGATACCAAATTCTGCAATTGATCTGTCTTCATTCTTAGTCAGCTTGAATTGATGACGGAAGGGATAAATCTTCATGATGTAGATTATTTTAGACATCCACCTTGCATGGTGATAAGCTCCTGGAACACGAAGGGGGAGGAGGGGAATTCCTCCCAGGAAGATAAGATTCAGAGAAGTTCTTTGTAATCTTCACGTGGCTAATATATTGAGTTGTCTTTCATTTGGAGAAATGGCTTGAGATTTTGTTCCAGTCGAACATCGTGGCATATACTAAATTCTGGCTATCTTATTTTTGGTCAAAACGTTTTAAAGCGCTTGAATAGCAGCACATCCTGTCCAGTTGAACTACCCCCAAATGTCTTATTGAAGACGGCTGTGTTTGTAAACATACCATTGGCCAGTAGGCTCAATTAGGGGAAGTACCTAGCTCAATAAACATTAGCATGTCCACTGGACAGTATACAAGCAAAGAAATAGGTCATGAAAAAATTGTACCAACTAACTGCCAGACGGGTGTGTTTGTAAACATACCATTGGTCAGTAGACTGAATTAGGGGAAGTACCTAGCTCAATGGACATTAGTATGTCGTCATGAAAAAAATTCTACCGAATGTCAACCAGACGGCTGTGTTTGTAAACATACCATTGGCCAGTAGGCTCAATTAGGGAAAGTACCTAGCTCAATAAACAGAAGATGTACAACACTTTTCGACCTAGTAGTCCTAACTAAATGAATTATATTTATATAGCCGCAACATTTGATCTTATAACACTTGATTTGTCTAACTAAATTGAAATGCACTGGAGAAGCTGGCTATTTATATGAAAATCAAAACTTCTAAGAGTTTTCTAGAATTTCCCGGAACCTTTTCAAGTTTTCCACGTTTTTCTAGAAGCTTCTAGAACCTTCTGGAGATTTCATAGAACCTTTCAGAACCTTCTAGAAATGTATACATTGTTTCTAAACTTTCCAGAACCTTCTAGCATTTTCTATGTGCTTTATATATATATATATACATACATTCAAAATTCATTTAAAATGATTTAAAATTTCAGTGTCGATGAGGCAGTACTAAATAAAGTCATACATTCATGACATTTTTTCTGTGCTGCTTTGAAGTCAAAGGAAACACAAAAAACAAAATGCTCCAAAAAAATTAGACAAAAAGTTATTTTGGGCCACCCTAATATATATATATATATTAGATATATATTAGATATATATATATATATATATATATATATATATATATATATATATATATATTAGACTAAGTACATGAGACAGGGCCGGTGTTATAGGGCACAAAATGATGTCCCTGAACTTTTTTCATAGAAGTCATTTATTCTTGACCCGAAAACAATCTTGCAAACAACAGATTGGGGGAGCCCATTACACTGTCCATCTTAGGGGCCTAAAGTGTCATTGCACCGACCCTGACTTATTCCCCCCCCCCCCCATGGAGCACACCTCCACACATAGATTCAAGCAAGCAAACAGTATTGGCTATTAGAACCATTTTTCTCTCTCGTTCCGTTTGTCTCTTTCTCTCCTTCTGTGTGACACAGAAAGTGTCGGGTTGATCACGTGGGCTAGTGAAACCGTACATTCACTAGGAAACTTCACTTTTAATTTTACAGAACTAAAAGTCAATTTTACAGAACAAAAAGTCAATTTTACAGAACAAAAAGTCAATTTTACAGAACTATAAGTCAAATTTACAGAAATGTGTTTTGTTTTAAGTTCCCACCCCCTGGTCTGTACTCCGCCTAAATTAAATTGAAGCCTGGCCCGACTACGGGAGTAGGGCGAAGGCTTGGAGTGGGGGCGGGGGGGAGCGGACAAGAGGAGAGGAGGGGGTCAATGCTTAGCAGCTCTGTTATATGGTAATCTTAACACTATACACATATACATCAAGAGGACATATACATAAACATGATGTATACACCAATAGGACATATACATAAACAGGACGTATACAAACAGGACATATACACCAATAGGACATATACATAAACAGGACGTATAAAACAGGACATATACACCAACAGGACATATACACCAACAGGACCTATACATAAACATGATATAAACACCAATAGGACATATACATAAACAGGACGTATACAAACAGGACATATACACCAACAGGACAAATGCATAAACAGGGCAAACGCATAAACATGACATATACATAGACAGGACATATATACATATATCAATAGGACATATATACACAAACAGGGCAGATAGAACTAACCACATAAGACATGACAGTCAAGAACACAATGTACACTTGTGTACGGACTGATTCGGTAGTAAACCGAAATGACAGACGGTGGGAGTAAGTGGAATACTGAAATGACAGACGGTGGGAGTAAGGCGAATACCGAAATGACAGACGGTGGGAGTAAGTGGAATACTGAAATGACAGACGGTGGGAGTAAGGCGAATACTGAAATGACAGACGGTGGGAGTAAGTCGAATACTGAAATCACAGACGGTGGGAGTAAGGCGAATACTGAAATGACAGGTCGACAGAGGGGCCCCAGTTTACAGAGTTGTTTTTTCAGGTGGCCCTTAATTTCAGGCTGCTGCATTGCCTCACATTACAACAGTTATGAAATTGAAAATTTAAAAAAATACTTGAATGCGACAATATAAAAGAAATTGAATTTTTTTTTTGCAATGACTAAAATGTGTGTGTGTGTGTGCGTGCGTGCGTGCGTGCGTGCGTGCGTGTGTGTGTGTGTGTGTGTGAAAAAGTTTTAAAACATGTTCAAAAGTGTTGGTTTTGGCCCATTGCGTCTGTGTATGGGTGTTTGTGTGTGTGTGTGTGTGTGCGTGAATGTGTGTGAAAAATTATTAAAACATGTTCAAAAGTGTTGGTTTTGGCCCACTGCGTCTGTGTATGTGTTTTTGTGTGTGTGTGTGTATGTGTGTGTGCGTGAATGTGTGTGAAAAAGTATTAAAACATGTTCAAAAGTGTTGGTTTTGGCCGACTGCGTCTGTGTATGGGTGTTTGGCTTTGATAAATGCAAGTGGTTATGCTTAGCAGTATGTGGAACATGTGTAAGTGGCCGACAAGTACCACGGAGTGGGTAACTGACCAGTACCACGAAGACGGTAACTGACCAGTACCACGGAGTGGGTAACTGACCAGTACCACGGAGTGGGTAACTGACCAGTACCACGGAGAGGGTAGCTGACCAGTACCACGGAGTGGGTAACTGACCAGTACCACGGAGAGGGTAACTGACCAGTACCATGGAGTAGGTAACTGACCAGTACCACGGAGAGGGTAGCTGACCAGTACCACGGAGTGGGTAACTGACCAGTACCACGGAGTGGGTAACTGACCAGTACCACGGAGTGGGTAACTGACCAGTACCACGAAGAGGGTAACTGACCAGTACCACGGAGTGGGTAACTAACCAGTACCACGGAGTGGGTAACTGACCAGTACCACGGAGAGGGTAACTGACCAGTACCATAAAGAGGGTGACTGACCAGTACCACGGAGAGGGTAACTGACCAGTACCACGGAGAGGGTGACTGACTAGTACCACGGAGAGGGTAACTGACCAGTACCATAGAGAGGTTAACTGACCAGTACCACGGAGAGAGTGCTAAGCAATAGACACACTGTAATGCATTGTGTCAAATCAATTTTTTTTTCTGTCTGTAAATGACCAGTTCCCCCTTGAAGGGGAGGGATGGTGTCATGCACTGGCTCTCTGTGGACATTGTGACCGTCACAGCGGTCAGTTGAGCCACGTGACTTGCCCTTTCTCTCAAACTCACGGTTAATCTATCTTTTTTTTGTGTTAATCTTTTTGACTTCTTGGTCCTGTTAAGTACTCACTGACCAATGGCTACTGGTTGAGGGACTGAGGGAGGAGAGAGGGGGGGAAGAGAATGGAGCGAAGCACCCAATGACTTTGTCTGTGGAAGAATGAAGTCCATTGGGTTCCGTGGGATGCTCATGCGCTCACACACACACACACACACATAAATGCATAAATACATATAGCTTACATTAGTATAATTACGTACAATGCTACCAATTTCTCAACTGGTTTGTTATTTATTCGTTTATGTATGACCTTTAAATTTCTGCCTCACTTGAATTAAAACACAACACCAAAGAGCGCAAACAATTAAGAAAAAATAAATAAATAAATAAAACATGACCACTAAATAAATGTTTACTTACGACATGTACAATTTTTGCCACGTTTTAATAAATATCCATTTTATTTTTGTTGTTGTTGTTGTTTTGGCTTTGTATTACATAAGACAACTTTAAGAGTAACTACGGTAAAGTATGTAATCTCCTGTAATACGTTGCCTGGCTACACCGGTGCGCGAGTGTCAACTTCCGTATTGTTATGACACTGGCCTATGAAAGAATGTAACATCTTTATTCCCTTCTGTACTGGAAAACAGAACACAACTTAACACTGCTACTGGTACACTCCTTCCTGGATGGCAGAGATGGGGGGGGGGGGGGAGAGGAGAGAGAAGGGGAGGAGAGAGAGAGAGAGGGGGATGACATTACTGCGCCGGGGTAGAACTTGGAGAGAGCGTAGGAGGTATAGAAATTGACAGCTAGCGGTTAGTGAGGTAGTTATAGGCTGGGGGGGGGAGAGTGGATGGGACGGAGGGAGGTATTGATGATAATAAAAAAATGCTTATGAGAGAATAATACATAAAGAGGGCGTGGGGGATGTATAAAGAGGAAGTATCAAGAGAGTGTGGAGGAAGTATAGACAGGGTGTGGAGGAGGTGTAAAGAGGGTGTGGAGGAGGTATAAAGAGGGTGTGGAGGAGGTCTAAAGAGGGTGTGGAGGAGTTATAAAGAGGATGTGGAGGGGGTATAAAGAGGATGTGGCGGAGGTACAGACAGGGTGTGGAGGAGGTATAAAGAGGGTGTGGAGGATGTATAACGAGGGTGTGGAGGAGGTATAAAGAGAGTATGGAGGAGGTATAAAGAAGGTGTGGAGGATGTATAAAGAGGGTGTGGAGGAGGTATAAAGAGGGTGTGGAGGAGGTATAAAGAGGGTGTGGAGGAGGTATAAAGAGGGTGTGGAGGAGGTATAAAGAGGGTGTGGAGGAGGTATAAAGAGGGTGTGGAGGAGGTATAAAGAGGGTGTGGAGGAGGTATAGACAGGGCGTGGAGGAGGTATAAAGAGGGTGTCGAGGAGGTATAAAGAGTAATGTCAGAATGTGAATTGAGAAAGAAATACATCTTTTCTCAAAGTCCAGGTAAGCGACCCGTGGGGGGGGGGAAGGGGGGGGGGGACATATGCTGATCGGAAGTAGTTCGGTAAAATATTTTTAATCAAAATTGCTGACTCGAAAATAAATAAAATTAAATCTAAGCTTTCTTTTTCTAAGGAGTTGTTAAATAAAAAAGGGAAAACGTTTCTAAGTGGGTCGCGTATCGCAATAGTTGAAGAACCGCTAGTTCACACACACGCATGGGGCACGCTCGCAGACACACACACACACACAAATATATATATAATACATGTTAACATTAGTGGGGAAAAAATTGCCAATTATATATGTCAGTGGGTGTATTCAATATATAGGTCAGCGTGTGCGTGAGCGTGTGTGTGAGTGGCAACCAGCAACACCGAGTCCTGAATCGTTTCAATAACATTGCCCCCAGGTTGGAACTTGACGATGGTGATGCCAACTTAGAATATTGCTTAGCTGAGAACAAAATACTGTATAGATATATATATATATATATATATATAGATACTAGCTGTACCCTGCAAAACCTTTGCATAGAGTTATATCCCCTTATGCTTGGTCGCTAGGCTAGGTTATTTTTTGGTTTCGGGCAGATCCGATTTTTTTCATGGTTGTATTTTAAACTGGAATACTGTTGTATTAATTCTTTACTTTCGATTTAACGCACACTGGAAATGAGTTTTATTATATATGATATAAAGCGCTAGACAGTTGTTGTTGTTGTTTGTTTTAATTTCTTTAACACGCGTCAACGATTTTGCGGCTTCGCAGTGACTAGAACCGGCCGTGTTTTGTATTGTTTTTTCCCCTGAAAATAATGAAAATGATTGTGACTTCGATGATTGGAGGATTATTAGGGCGGCATAGTCGCCGTAAGCAGATTGGTGATAGCAGACGTGAAGTTTTCCAAATATACATTTTTTTTAACTGGGAGATGACGGCCCTCGGGCGATTGTCTTAGCACACCATTATTAGAAATACGTGTGGTTGGCATCTTATCAGTTTTTTTTATGTTTGTGTGAGTTTGCATGTGTTTGTAAGTTCACCTCTTGAATATGTGTAGATGCTTTTGAATGAATTGTGCAACACGTTAGTTTACTGTGTGTACAGATTTAGCTGTATGTGTACAAATATAACTGCGTGTGTACAGATGTATTATTGTGTGTAAGTTATGTGTATATAGATGTTATTGTATGCATAAGAATGTAAAAAAAATAACCGTAAATCCTATATAGGTACTATAAAGACTACTGGTATGACATAAAGTCAATTTCACCTGTTTCTCTGTGTGTGTGAAGTCCCTGTAAGGATGAGATGAAATCTCTTAGACCCTATGAACCACTAATGGGACGGGTTTTATGGTGCCCTTCTTTCATCCCCACCATAGCCGATAGTGCAATGGCCATGGGGGCACCACGGGAGACATAGCGGGGACTTAATGCCAAGACCTGAAATATCCATTGATCCTCACCGGAGATCGAACCAGGGACCCTCAGGTCGACAGTCTACCGCTTTACCACATGACCATCCGTCCTGTTTCTGTAGCCACGGCTATTCCATGCGGCTAATACAGGGTTGGGCGAACTTTTTTTAGTCGCTTTTTACTTTTCTTTGATTTGACACGCGGGGCGGAACAAGTGCAGACCTTATATACATTAAATATATTAACATCAAATCATAAAAATGATAGTGTTGTGCTTTACGAGTTTGCCCATGACCAGTAAAATCCCCGGTAGTCATTACTTTCCCCCCATAAATATTACAATCCCCAGTCGTCATTACTTTCCCCCCATAAATATCACAATCCCCAGTAGTCATTACTTTTCTCCCATAAATATCACAATCCCCAGTGTTCATTACTTTCCCCCAATAAATATCACAATCCCCAGTTGTCATTACGTTTCCCCAATAAATGTCACAATCCCCAGTCGTCATTACCTTCCCCCCATAAATATCACAATCCCCAGTGTTCATTACTTTCCCCCAATAAATATCACAATCCCCAGTCGTCATTACTTCCCCCCCCCCATTAATATCACAATCCCCAGTCGTCATTACTTCCCCCCCATTAATATCACAATCCCCAATGTTCATTACTTTACCCCAATACATGTCACAATCCCCAGTCGTCATTACTTTCCCCCAATACATATCACAATCCCCAGTCGTCATTACTTCCCCCCCCCCATTAATATCACAATCCCCAGTCGTCATTACTTCCCCCCCATTAATATCACAATCCCCAGTCGTCATTACTTCCCCCCCATTAATATCACAATCCCCAGTCGTCATTACTTCCCCCCCCCCATTAATATCACAATCCCCAGTCGTCATGTACCCATTTTTAAGCTGTGTGGTCTGAAGGAATTCGATCGGAAAACTCTATAAGAATTTAGAAGTATTTTTATGTATTTTATTTTAATACTAATGTATATTTATGTGTGTGTGTGTATGTGTGTGTGTATGTGTGAGGATGTATCATAATTAATGTGTTTGCTATAGATTTATGAGCGTTTGTCCATAACTTTAGTCTGTGTTTGTATGAGTGGCACGTTAAAATGTAAATATCCGAAAGTATGGGTTTGTAGGTGTAGGTGAAGGGCCCATAGTAGAATCTCATTCAGGCGTTGCAGGTCGCGGCCACAGGTGGGCGCCTGGACCATTTCCACCGCCCCCTGCGTTGTTCTCCGTGTGATGGCTCCATGAACAATTAACAGCACTGTGTAGTACATATCTAATATGTCTTGGCGGTGCGCTATTTACAGATTGACCCAAAATAACACCCCCCACTTTCTTAGTGCTAGGAAAAAAAAACATAAAAGGAAACTTAAGGTGGGGGGGCGGGGTTGAAGTCGAAGAGGGGCGCTATTCCCAGAAGAACTTCAACCTCCAGGGAGGAGGCTTCAGTCAACCAATTTGGGGAGCGCTGTTGGAGGGAAGGGGGGGGGAGTTCTAACGAGTCTCGTAATATCATCTTGACCCACAGGATTGATTCTGTCACGTGACCCGGCTGGGAGAGGGGGGGACCTGACTAGTTGTGTGTGTTACTAAAAATAGATGAACAATAGATTTGGGGGGTTAAAACAGTGGAGCCTTCGCAGGCAGCCGCAGGAGTCGCAGGACCGGAGCTCAGAGGCCCTGTTACGAACGTGTATGCAGGGGTCGATCCACTCCCGGGACATTTGGTTGGTTTTTCCAATTCCTTTTTTTTTTTAAACCTTCATATAGCCAGGAGCGAAATTGTTTATGGAGTCACTACCGATGACTTTGGTACGGTCCTCAGTAGACTATACGGGCTCGAACCCCTCGATCTGCAGCATGTAGAGATGAAATCGCATCCTACCTGGACCCTTAACTTTAAACCTTTTTTCCTCATTCTGAAATGAATGTCACGAAGAAATGTTTCCCTGTCATGTGATAACACCTCAGTGACATTTCAAATGACAAGCGTTATCGATGATAAACACGTAAGAAAAATGAATGACCTAAAGGTGAAGGTCTAACTAACTGGGTCAGACGGTCTAAATAACTGGGTCAGACGGTCTAAATAACTGGGTCAGACGGTCTAAATAACTGGCTCAGACGGTCTAAATAACTGGGTCGAACGGTCTTGATAACTTGTTGAATCTCCAAGAAGGTGTCAGGGGTCAACTATGTTGTAGATATGAGGCCGCGGACTGAACCCCGTGCTGCCTTAATGACCTTTGCAGACTCAGCTATAGTTTAGTTAACGTTGTATCCCATCCAGAAACAACTTTGTAGTAGATAGAATAACTAACCTAGTCAAATACTAACCTAGTCAAATGCTAACCTAGTCAAATGCTAACCTAGTCAAATGCTAACCTAGTCAAATACTAACCTAGGCAAATACTAACCTAGGCCAGGGGTCGGCAACCTGCGGCTCTTTCGATGTCAAGTTGCGGCTCTTTCGATGTCAAATTGCAGCCTAATCAAATACCATAATTTTGAAACAAAATTTTTAGTGGCTCTTTAAAAACTGAGAAAAACGCAAATTTTAACTGTTGGCTCTTCCGTCTCAAAAGGTTGCCGACCCCTGACCTAGGCAAATACAAACTTAGACAAATACTAACCTAGGCAAATCACTATTCTGCCAAGGCCATTTCCTGGCACTGTTGTCCCTTAATGAAAGAGACGAATTTTTTAAAGCTGAAAACAGAAAACAGAAATAGCTACTTCCCCAGAGCTAAAATATTTACCGGGCCGAATCTCAATAACCAACGAACGCAAATAGATTTCTTTTTAGTAGCTACTCCATTAGCAGGGTGGAATATTCTAATCTGCGAGACACATTCGCCGACACACAACTGGGACAGAAAAATCTGTTATTAAGAATACAAAGTAAACACGTTTTCCCAAAAGGAAACCAATTCCTAGGTAAATTAATTCAGGAGAAGATAAGCGTCTGTTTGTATCTATTGCCTGCACTTTATTACCGTTCTTTACAGAGTGTTTGTGTAGGCCAGTGATTCTCATAGCGGGAAATATCGGAAGGTGCTGATACTTTTAGGCAGTGCTTTTTTTGTACCGGTACACACCGGTACGGCGTACCGGCACCTTTTTTCAATGTGGGGAAAAAATTATTACTTTTCTTGTATGTTAACGTTTATTATTAATTTATTATATTATTAATTTGTTAAAATTGAATTATTTTAAAACTGTGCGCATTAAGAACTAATCTAGACGCTGGGTTTGAGCTAAAATTTAGGCAATTCATCACTGAGTACCGGCACCTATTTTTTTTTCCAAAAAAAAAAAGCACTGCTTTTAGGGAAGGGAGGAAAGGGGGGGGGGACATAGAAGCTCAACTGAGGGCGCTGAATCAATTGAAGGGCGCCAGAATCACCGAAAAGCTCTAAGTCAATTTTTATTTTAGAAACACTAAAAAAACTGAAAGAAGATTTGTGTAACTATGCAATAATTTATCCAGCAGATACTAAGATATTTTGGGCCCCAGGCGAAGATAGCTATTCTGGGCCCCCTGTAGAACGAGATGTGATGAGTTCCCGATGAATGGGGCGTGGCGGGTTGATATGAAACATATTTAATGCATTACAGCGATTAGGTTAGTTAAATTAGCATATTCAAATTTTTAAAAATCACTGACATGCATTCTATAGTTTAAATGTGATTAAATGAATTAAAAAAATAACATACAATTAAGACCATTTCCTTAGGATAAAAATGAAGAAGATGTAATGAAGAAGATGCAATGAAGAAGATGTAATGAAGAAGATGTAATGAAGAAGATGTAACGAAGAAGATGCAATGAAGAAGATGTAATGAAGAAGATGTAACGAAGAAGATGTAACGAAGAAGATGTAATGAAGAAGATGTAATGAAGAAGATGTAATGAAGAAGATGTAATGAAGAAGATGTAATGAAGAAGATGTAATCAGAGATAATTAGTTCGATTTGAATCACAAATATTTAACATTCACAATTTTATATTTAATAAAAAATTAACTTTGACTCTGTCTCAAATTACAGAAGAAATAAGAATCTTTAATATTTATAATGCTAAAATAAAACCAACAGGTAAAACTTTCAGTTATAACGTTTGTCAACATTTTTACAATAAGTACTCACAGACACACAAAAGGAATCAAAGATAGATAGATGGATGGACAGACAGACAGACAGACAGACAGACAGACAGACAGTCAGTCAGTCAGTCAGACAGACAGACAGACAGACAGACAGACAGACAGACAGACAGACAGACAGACAGACAGACAGACAGACAGACAGACAGATAGATAGATAGATAGATAGATAGATAGATAGATAGATAGATAGATAGATAGATAGACCCAACCTCTACCCTCAGGCCACACGTCTCGCCCACCCAGTGTTTAAACGTCGTATAACGAGGCAGCCCCTTTAGACTGTCATTACTGGAGTCGAGGCCAATATTCCCCGCAGCAAGTCGTGACATTGGCACTCTTACGTGTCACTGACAAACGGCACTGCTAGTCTGGTAGGCTGGTGTTTGCTTGGTTGACTTTTTTTTTAAATCTTTATTCTGATTCTCACTGGCAAGCGTTTTACTACACACTCCATATATTTCTACACGGTCAAGTGCACCATGGTGCGCACTCAGATATCTTTCACAACAGTAGTGCACCTATGTAGGGCGCATTCACGCTTATTCCTTCCCCCCCCCCAGCGCCCTGCACGCATGACATGTTTGTCTCAAGGGTCACGTAAGCCACTTTTAATATGGGTTTCGTCATTCCCTTCTTTCATTGACACCATAACCGAGAGTGCATTGGCTACGGAGGAACCAAGGGGGTTGGGGGGGGGGACGACATGTGTAACTCTATGTCCCAGGTACAGAACAGGTACCATACCATGACGTGCCTTATGTGCTCAGGTATCAAACATTACCATGTCGTACCATATGTGCCCAGGTACAGAACAGGTACCATGTCGTACCATATGTGCCCAGGCGTACCATGTGCCCAGGTATAACACATGTACCATGTCGTACCATATGTGCCCAGGTATAACACATGTACCATGTCGTGCCATCTGTGCCCAGGTATAACACATGTACCATGTCGTACCATCTGTGCCCAGGTATAACACATGTACCATGTCGTGCCATCTGTGCCCAGGTATAACACATGCACCATGTCGTACCATCTGTGCCCAGGTATAATACATGTACCATGTCGTGCCATATGTGCCCAGGTACAGAACAGGTACCATGTCGTGCCATCTGTGCCCAGGTATAACACATGTACCATGTCGTGCCATATGTGCCCAGGTATAACACATGCACCATGTCGTACCATCTGTGCCCAGGTATAATACATATTTATTTTATTGTTTGTTTGTTGGTTTTGTTTGTTTTTTGCATTACAAGATGAAAGTATAACAGATGGCATGAGTTGGAGTAAAAACACCAAGAGGTTTCCATGGAGATCAATTCATAACACAGAACTGAATCCATTTCCATAACCGATACACTTCAACTCACAAGGTTTGGGTCAAATGTCAAGAAGTAAAGCTCTGTTAGCTGAACGTGACAATTTAAAAAACAAGTATTACAGTAAGACTTTTTTTTTTATTTATATTTTTAGCAGGATCTCCATCATTCTTGATGTCAAGAAAATTCACCGCGATGACGTCATCAATAATGGTGGGGAAAATCGTTTTACATGATTTTTTTTTTGTAATATAGAATAAAATAGATAATCATTTTTTTTTACACTTTTTTAAATGCACAAACACAAACCGGCAAACAGAAATCAATATTTATATTTTATTTCTTTCATATTTTTTCCTCCTCGCTATAAATTCAAAATATCGCAAAAAACAAAACCCAACGTTGGCTGTAGTTTCATCTTCGTGTTGATCAATACGAGAAATGTAAGTGACATAAACACAGTCTTTGTTGCACGTAAAAACCCAGCTCTGAGCAAGATTTTTTTTTTAATAAGCTTGATTATAGTCATCTCACACAACAGGCTTTCCTTTCCTGCGTATGTTGCATTATTCTTTTTTTTTTGTCTATCTTTATTTTATATAAAATGTTTGAAAGAAAATAATCTGTATCGACGAGAGGAAAATGAAGAGCAGACATCTTGATTTTTTTCTCTCCCTTTAAATGCCCAAATAGCTGTATCTAACATGATTATAGGAGACGAATCATTTTATTGTATACATAAATAAATGAGTTACATCATATATATATATATATATATATATATATATAGAGAGAGAGAGAGAGAGAGAGAGAGAGAGAGAGAGAGAGAGAGAGAGAGAAAGAGAGTGAGAGAGAGAGAGTGAGGGAAAGACAGAGAGAGAAAGAGGAAGAGAAAGAGATAGATAAAGAAAGAGTGAGAGAGAGATGCCTAATGTTCTAACATCAATGTATGTTCTATTGTACATGTTAATTTAGAGTGTTCAGTAAAGGCGGGTGGTGGTTCCCAAAATTTTTCGATTTGAGACCCACTGAGAAACATGTTCGGTTTTAGCGATCCATCTGTAAAGAAAGAAAAGGATGAAAGAAGGGCGCCATTAAAATACTCCTTTAAGTAGTTTACAGCAGTGGTCACCCAGCCCGCCCCGGGGCCGCAGACCGGTATTTGTCCGTGGAACTGATGTTACTGGGCCGCCCAACAAACATGAAATTATTTCATTTTTATTAATTAATGGACGAGAAATAATCAAAGCCCCCCCCTTCCCCCTTTACAGTGGGCCGCGGTGAAATGGTCAAACGCTGACCGGTACGAGGCGAGATAAAAGGTTGGGTGACCACTGGCTTATAGGAGTTAAGAGATATTTTCTAACCCTTACAGGGATATCACACACACACACACATACACACACACACACAAACACACACACACGCACATGCGCACACGCACGCACGCATGCGCGCACACACACATGCGCGCGCGCACAGACAAGGACAGAGGAATGGAAAGAAGGACAGACAAACGGAGAGAGAGACGGAAGATTGACAACCCTACCACCTTTATGACAGTGGGTTTTCTTCCCTGTTAAGGTTCCTTCCTTTTTAAAGATATACAGATAACAATGTGATACTTCAATGGTACATTTACATCCGGGATAGTAGGCATCCGTCCATCTTGGAAGATGATAGTAGCGCTCTAGGTTAGTCATCTAGTCGTGTTATTGAGGGCAGGATTCGGAATGGCTCAGCAGACCGATCCGGGATCGACAGACTCTACCGCAGTGACCACATTTGAAGCTGGATGTAGGGTTGAGGGCCTGTTTCTGCTGTGTAATCTTCATTTTTTTGTCTTTTTATTTCCAGCTGTTGGTTGCGTAGTTGTTCACCATTTAGGATGCCGTTGGGAACGGCCTGTCGCCACCCGTTCCCAATAGTCGAGGCTGATTTCAATTTGAGGTCGCGTTTGCAAACATCCTTGAAGCGCAGTTGTGGGCGACCAACGGGGCGATGCCCCGTGGCCAGCTCGCCATATAGGATGTCCTTTGGTATGCGACCATCTTGCATTCGATGCACATGACACACATACAGAAATGACAAAGTCGTTGGTTTACCAAAGGGTCCTGTCCCACCTATAGTTTAGAGAAAAATAAAAACTCCACGTTGTAGCGGGAATTTCCAATATTTCGTCTGGGCTAATGAGCCGTACATCTTAATGGGCTGCAAGACCAGGCAGATTTTCATCCCAGCAGAACATACGCTAAATTGGGTGTATTACAATTTTTTTCGCCCTTATGTTTAAAAATAAAAGAAAGGTGAAAAGGGGAGAGAGAGAGAGAGAGAGAGAGAGAGAGAGAGAGAGAGAGAGAGAGAAGGAGAGAGACGCGCGCGCACACACACACACACACACACACAGAGAGACATAAGGAGCTTATAACAAACCCATTATCTTCACAACATTAAATCCGTTTTGTTTTGAATGTGGGTTGGGAAATGGGGTGAGTGGGGGGGGGGGATTCACGTGTTCCTAAAATAAACTATCTAGAGATGTGAATGTGTTGTGGCTATAAGCAATAATGAGAATTTGTACAACGTTGGGTGGGGAGAGGGGGGTGTGAGTCATTCTAGCATACTTTACTGTGACCGGGGGGACAAGAGTTACGGCGCTTAGAAACTGTTTCGTTTGATGTCCACGTTAGCACGACATGTTGACATTTATAGCGTATATAGAAAACATCTAATGGAACTTTAATTTTTTCCCTTTGCTGTATTCTGGTCATCAGGACCGTAGCCACGGTGACTGGGGGGGGGGGGTGCGAACACGTATCAATTTTGTAGCTGTAAATTTTTTTTTGGCGTGGGGGTGAATGGGGGGGGGGGGCGGAGTATGGTGGCAGAAGTTTCTGATTTTGTCCGTGGTCTTTTATTTTCTAGCTGCGCCGTCATTGTGAACGAGGCAATGGAGGCGCCAAGGTGGACTTGGGTAAATGAGCTCTACATGGATTTTAACCCATAGGCTCCACCATGCATGTTGGGTCCACTACCACAGCGCCGCCGAGTCAACTATTATGGCAAACGGTTAGGGAGGGGAGGGAGAAGCAAGACTGACGTTTGCTGGTCACCTGACTCACCCCTGGGAAGAGTCATGAATCATGCACGGCCCCGGGACCGGAAGCTAAAAAAAAACCCCACAATTAACGTAAACATGTTTAGCGCTAAATAATGAGCTAGCCTTGTCTCCCCTCGGGGTATGCGGTCCGCCCCCTTGGTAGATCAGGGTCGTCTAAGAGGAGGAAGGGGGCAAGTGGCGAGGTCAGTAGGAAATGTTTCATGACCTGCGGGTGGAGTCTGTGCGAACTCTTGGTGTGATAACTGCCGGTGTGATTACTGCCGGTGTGATTATTGCCAGTGTGATAACTGCCTGCGTTAAAATTGTCGGTGTGATAACTGCCGGAGTGGTAACTGCCGGTGTGATTACTGCCTGCGTTATAATTGTCGGTGTGATAACTGTCGGAGTGGTAACTGCCAGTGTGATAACTGCCGGTGTGATAACTGCCTGTGTGATAACTGCCGGTGTGATAACTGCCGGAGTGGTAACTGCCGGAGTGGTAACTGCCGGTGTGATTACTGCCTGCGTTATAATTGTCGGTGTGATAACTGCCGGAGTGGTAACTGCCGGTGTAATAACTGCCGGTGTTTTAACTGCCGGTGTGATAACTACCGGTGTGATAACTGCCGGAGTGATAACTGCCGGTGTGATAACTGCCGGTGTGATAACTGCCGGTGTGATAACTGCCTGTGTGATAACTGCCGGTGTGATAACTACCGGTGTGATAACTGCCGGAGTGGTAACTGCCGGAGTGGTAACTACCGGTGTGATAACTGCCGGTGTGATAACTGCCGGAGTGGTAACTGCCGGTGTGATTACTGCCTGCGTTATAATTGTCGGTGTGATAACTGCCGCAGTGGTAACTGCCGGTGTGATAACTGCCTGCGTTATAATTGTCGGTGTGATAACTGCCGGAGTGGTAACTGCCGGAGTGGTAACTACCGGTGTGATAACTGCCGGTGTGATAACTGCCGGAGTGGTAACTGCCGGTATGATTACTGCCTGCGTTATAATTGTCGGTGTGATAACTGCCGGAGTGGTAACTGCCGGTGTGATAACTGCCTGCGTTATAATTGTCGGTGTGATAACTGCCGGAGTGGTAACTGCCGGTGTGATAACTGCCAGTGTGATAACTGCCTGTGTGATAACTGCCAGTGTGATAACTGCCGGTGTGATAACTGCCGGTGTGATAACTGCCGGAGTGGTAACTGCCGGTGTGATAACTGCCTGTGTGATAACTGCCGGTGTGATAACTGCCGGTGTGATGGCATTACACCTGCTGGTTTCACTGCAGACTGGTGAGTTGGTAATGTGGTTGTAAGTCCACACATTGATGTGTCGGCAAGATGTGTTATCAAGACTGTGAATTATTTCTTTGAAGATTCAATGTATTCCAATTCAAGGAGAGAGAGTGGGTGTGGAGTGGGGGGCAGAGATGGATGGATCGTAGATGACAGATAGATAGATAGATAGATATAGATATAGATAGATAGATAGATAGATAGATAGATAGATAGATAGATAGATAGATAAATAGATAGATAGGTGCATTGTTGGGTGGATGGATGATAGATAGATAGATAGATAGATAGATAGATAGATAGATAGATAGATAGATAGATAGATAGATAGATAGATAGATAGATAGATAGATAGATAGATAGATAGATAGATAGATAATGCATTGTAACGTAGACACGCAGACAAACAAACGTAGGTAGGTAAGTAGGTGGTAGGTAAGTTGGTATTTCGGTAGGTAGATATGTAGTTGGATAGGTCTGTAGGCAAATTAACAGTTAGGTATGCATGTAGGTAAGCTGGTAGGTAAGTGTTAGGTAGATTCTTTAAATCTCCGCAGAAATCTGCGCACACACCCCCAAACAGACACATAGACAGTCATCGACTATTCGACTTATTGCTGGTAGCCTCTAGTTCCACGGGGACAGACTACACAAAGCCCAGACCATCTATTGTGAATATTTTATGTCAACAGCACTTTAAACTGAACGGGGCGAGCGACATATCAAAAACAACATGGATGAAAAGCCACCGATCGATTTTTTTTTTCGCACCTGACAAAATAGTAAAAGCAAAAATTATTCTAAACAAATAAATAAAATTTCTACCCATCCCAGTGTTAAAAGTACAGAGTTTAGAAGGGTTCAGGTGACAGTTGTCATTTAATACTGACATAGGGGACAGGTGTCAGGTCGGGGGGGGGTGTAAATAACGGATTACAACACACGATGATGATCAGACATTGCAAGCTATTCGAGGGACCTCTGAAAAACTCTTTCAAGAGTCAGGCATATAGTCAGACAGACAGACAGACAAACTGATGGGACAGACAGACAGGCAGATAGTCCGACAAATAGAAGATACAGACAGATAGTCAGTCAGACAGACAGACAGACAAATAGAAGGGACACAGAAAGGCAGACAGATAGTCAGTCAGACAGACAGACAGACAGACTAACAGACAGAAATATAGATAGATAGATAGATAGATAGATAGATAGATAGATAGATAGATAGATAGATAGATAGATAGATAGATAGGTGCATTGTTGGGTGGATGGATGATAGATAGATAGATAGATAGATAGATAGATAGATAGATAGATAGATAGATAGATAGATAGATAGATAGATAGATAGATAGATAGATAGATAGATAGATAGATAGATAGATAGGTGCATTGTTGGGTGGATGGATGATTGATAGATAGATAGATAGATAGATAGATAGATAGATAGATAGATAGATAGATAGATAGATAGATAGATAGATAGATAGATAGATAGATAGATAGATAGATAGATAGATAGATAGATAGATAGATAGATAGATAGATAGATAGATAGATAGATAGATAGATAGATAGATAGATAGATAGAGTTGATGTAAACCTTTCACCGACTCCAAAAAAAAAGAAACCGTGCATCCACCAACCAGCCAATGAAACTGCTCCGCTCACCCACTGACCTCATGACCTATTTGTAGTTCTGACATTGCTCAAAAGAAAGTAATTTATTTTTGGATTCTTCGCGACCGCGTTGGGAAAAAAAAAGGTTCCCAGAAACATCAGGAGTTGTGAGCACCAAGATATCATGCGACATAAGCACCATAAGCATCTGGGAACATGAGCACTATGACATCTGGGAACATGATGCGAGAACGTCAGGGAACATGAGCACCACGACATCATGGAAGATGAGAACCAGGACATCAGGGAACATGATACCAGGACATTAGGGAACATGATACCAGGACGTCGCGGAACATGAGCGACAAGGCGTCGGGGAACATGATGGCAGGACGTTAGGGAACATTAGCACCAAGACATCGGGGAACATGAGAACCAAAACTTCAAGGAACATGAGCACCAAGACATCAGGGAACATGAGCATCAAGCGGAACTGCAAACCAATGATGGGTTATTTGCACACAGAGAACTCCCCCCAGTGGAGGGTTTTAGTTTCTCTTTGTTCATTTCGCTGCCGTCTGCTCAAATAAACGGTTTTGTTTTGTTTTGTTTTGTTTCGTGTTTTTAAAATCCAAGAGGATTAAAATAAAAAAATAGCATGTGTCATTGAATTCACTTTCTTTTTCAAATGGGGGGGGGGGGGAATGATCATTTATATTAAAGAGATTGATACACTTGAGAGTTCGAAGAATCAATATAGGTCACGTGCTCTTAAGTGGTTTGTAACTCCTATATTTATTTTCTGTGGGGGAGGGGGGGGGGAGACATGACAGAAACCGGCAAAAATGAAAGTCATTATTTCTGAATGGTTCACAGTTTTTGTCAATGTCAAATGATTTCTGCAATAATTAATGGCATTCATTTAAAAATAACGGAAATTCTCCTCAGAGCCAAATAAAATATTTGGACTGTACAGGGTTAAGACGGTAGAGGAATCAGAGCGTGAGATTGTGGATATGCCAACCAGGCGGCCGGATAGGTCCTTTCTACCCCCCCCCCCCACCCCCTTTCCCCCAAAGTTAGTTTCTTTTAAAGCAGCTGTGAGGAGGGTTCCAATTAGAACTTTTGCATCGGACACCCAAACATCTCTGGATGTCACCGCCAATGACACCCAAACATCTCTGGATGTCACCGCCAATGACACCCAAACATCTCTGGATGTCACCGCCAATGACACCCAAACATCTCTGGATGTCACCGCCAATGACACCCAAACATCGCTGGATGTCACCGCCAATGACACCCAAACATCTCTGGATGTCACCGCCAATGACACCCAAACATCTCTGGATGTCACCGCCAATGACACCCAAACATCTCTGGATGTCACCGCCAATGACACCCAAACATCTCTGGATGTCACCGCCAATGACACCCAAACATCTCTGGATGTCACCGCCAATGACACCCAAACATCTCTGGATGTCACCGCCAATGACACCCAAACATCTCTGGATGTCACCGCCAATGACACCCAAACATCTCTGGATGTCACCGCCAATGACACCCAAACATCTCTGGATGTCACCGCCAATGACACCCAAACATCTCTGGATGTCACCGCCAATGACACCCAAACATCTCTGGATGTCACCGCCAATGACACCCAAACATCTCTGGATGTCACCGCCAATGACACCCAAACATCTCTGGATGTCACCGCCAATGACACCCAAACATCTCTGGATGTCACCGCCAATGACACCCAAACATCGCTGGATGTCACCGCCAATGACACCCAAACATCGCTGGATGTCACCGCCAATGGCAACCAAACATCTCTGGATGTCACCGCCAATGGCACCCAAACATCTCTGGATGTCACCGCCAATGGCAACCACGCATCTCTGAACGTTGCATCCAAAGCCCTCCCCCTCCCCTTATATCTCTGGTAGTCACTGCGCAGTGCCCTCTAACCCTAATACTTAAGAATGGCTTATTTATTTGGGTGGGGGGGTCACAGTGCACCCCAATGTAAATTGCTATCTGGTCCTACCCTGTCTTCTCATAGGTACGCCACGACTTCATGAACACTTCACTAAACATTCTAAAAGCACAAGAACACATTTCATAATACACCGAGACATACATCAATACGATGGGGTGGGGACGGGGGAGAGAGAGCGAGAGAGAGAGAGAGAGAGCGAGAGAGAGAGAGAGCGAGAGAGAGAGAGAGCGAGAGAGAGAGAGAGAGAGAGGGTGAGAGAGAAAGCTATCGACGCCACCTCAACTAGAACACCATCAATTTTATTGTGAAACATATTATGAGAGCAAATTTCCTGATACACCGTTCCGAGCTAATCTAGCCTACATAACAGGCGTTACATGGCAGTTGATTGACCCAGTTGTATCAAAGATGACAGAAATAGACACATGTTGACGATCAGGATGGATTGCTACACCTGGTTCAAGAACTTTTTTTTTTAATTTCGTCGCGACCCACATAAAATACACTTTTTTTTTTTAATTTCGTCGCGACCCACTTAAAATACGCGACCCACTTAAAATACGCGACCCACTTAAAATACGCGACCCACTTAAAATACAGTTTTATTGTGTAGAGCTACTTATACATTATTGATCCATGAATGGAAATTACTAAATTCAACTAAGCGCATTTCCTTCATAAAAAATAAACGTGTTTCGATTGTGGCCATCTTCAAAGTCATTTGGTCAAGAGCCGACTGCGTATTATGTTACTTTGACTTTCACCCCCGCCCCCCCCCCCGGGGTCAATGAAGCAACACAACATATGAAGGAAACAATACACGTCGGTCAATGTTCGTGTGAGGGTGGGGGCGGTTGTGCAGTTTATTTGTTCGCTCTTTATGAAATTTTCTTTTTTTTTTATATCTTTGTGTCTTAAGGATGGAATTACAGACCGAAAATGTGTGCTCACGCAATTCCCTGGATCGTATGACAACTTCCTGTCAACAAGGGGGAGGGGTGGGGGGATAAGGATAATCTTTCAGGGAAGGACAACTCCTAGATCACTTGTATTATTCTCATTATCGGCATTCATCATATTGTTTCCCGCCACATCTGTTGTTGCTGTTGTTGTTGTAGTTTTATAATGTTCACGTTGTTATTTACGTCAGAAAACAAATGCACATAAAATGTCATTAAGAACAAAATAAAATACTTTAACAGAGTCAGATAACAACAACATATGATGGCTTTGTCCACTCCTCGTGTCAAATCTATTCTCTAATTTAACTGGACGGGATGAACGCTTTAGAGAACAGTGTTTCTCAGAATGTTGGTCATCGTAAGGTACTATTATTGAAGTAGGTCGCTAAAATTTCTAATAATAATTCACTCGAGAGTATGTACTTTTGATTTCAAGTATTCTCTCTTTCATCTTTTTTGTGTTCTTACTTGAAAGGTTTGGTCGCGAAAACAAATTCAGTATCCTACTGGGTCGTGCATCGATTAAGTTTGAGAGAGACCAAAAGCTGTGAAAAAAAAAACGTTTTCCGGCTCTAATAAGGCAGCAGGTTACATCACTTTGTTGTCCACTGTGTGGTCAATGCGTCAACAGAGCTCTCTGTTTTCTTCTCACATGGCATATTTCAATGACATCATTCGCAGTGACGTATTTCTCAATGCTGACGTGGTGTTCAGGTAAGGCAGGCGTGGGGCCCAATTTGAAGCATCGGTAAAAATCGGCCTAAAGGCGGCCCTGGCCCGCGGGGCAAGTAGGTCATCGGCTCGTTTACGTCTTTGACGAGGACTGAAATCTTTATATATTATGACTTGTACATTTAATATAATGGTAGTTCGCATTACCGATCTATCGGCTCATAGTCCGACCTTACTGTCCAATGGTGTAACCTTGTGTGGCCCACGGTTTAAAAAAAAGCTTCCCCAGCCCTGCATTAAACCATTGATTTTACTACCTCGAGAACTCGGTAAAATCTCCCTGATTGAGAATGTATGAACCGACAAGTAAATACAATGAATATTTCGGTCACGACGACATCATTGCCATGGTGTTAAATCATTAACCTGTCTTCTGAAGGGCCAAACCACCATCTGGTCTACACAAGTGGTCAAAACAACACAAGTGGTCAAACCTACACAAGGGGTCAAACCTACAAAAAGGGTATTTCGTTGGGAGTAGGATTGAATGTTCAAATAGAGTTGATGTAGAGCAGTGGTTCCCAAAGTAAGCGATACTAGTACCTAAACACCTGTACCTAAATACTGTACCTAAACACCTGTACCTAAATATTGTACCTAAACAACTGTATCTAAATACATGTACCTAAACACATGTATCTAAACATCTGTATCTAAATACCCGTATCTAAACACCCGTATCTAAACACCTGTAATCTCCTTATTTAAATATTATCTTTTAGTTTTTGACTTAAATAAAAAAGCCCTGTGGGGTCCTCATCTACCTCGTGCGTGGCCGCCCATGTACTGTAACAGGGAGTGGGCAACATATGGCCCTCCGCTCACCACGGCCATCTCAATGTAGCCCCAGGCCCAATCCATGTTCAGTTCATGTCCCGCAACTCCGCCGCTCGCTGGGATATCCCCCTAGGGTGCCTATTTTAATGGGTCATTTCATGGGCCCCCAGCATAATCCTTTTACCGGGGGGCCCCAAAAGTTATCAATTCGTCATTGCGTCTAGCTATAGTTTAAATAACGAATTGTGGTCTTATTGCTGTTAGATTTTCTGTCATTAAATAAAGGACATTATAGATTACTGCACTATAAAGGTTTTAGTTTTATATATATATATATATATATATATATATATATATATATATATATATATATAATATTCCCGCAGAAATTGAATTCATTTCAGCCATTGCTGACACAATAAGTTGTCCCATTGCTGACACAATAAGTTGTCCCATTGCTCACACAATAAGTTGTCCCATTGCTCACACAATCAGTTGTCCCATTGCTCACACAATAAGTTGTCCCATTGCTCACACAATAAGTTGTCCCATTGGTTCACAATGCCACAACTCACGTGGCTATTATAAATAGCACAAAAGTGTAGCGCAATGTTTTCCCCACTCACAAAATATTGTAGTGTTTTTTTTTTTCTTTTTTAAGGGTTATCCCTTTTGTTTTTGTTTTTTTTAATTTCCAATCCTCCGTTTCGCTACATTAGATTGTTTTCTGAATACAGGCAAACTAAATTGAGGACGACATACAGGAATGTATTGAGAGTGCTGGGGAAAACCTCTAGAAACATCTCCAAGGTTACGAAGGGAGTTAATGCTTTTCGCTTGAGGCGGATGGATGAAAAACTGAAAGTCGGTGACCTCCCCTTGACAGCCAAGATTTGAGTCGCTGACGTCAACGAGATTTGAGGCTCGGGAGCTTCAATCTCCGAAGTGGCAATAGAATTCTTGTTTTAAACCCGACGAGGGGATTATGGGAGGGGGGGGAAGGGGGAAGGTGGGTGACACCGGTCACGGATCACTGACCCTTGGTTTGAAAGACTGACCAATCCTTTTTTTTTAATTCATTCGGACCTACTTTTGATCTCTTCAGCCCCGAAGTTACTGTTGACACGAATCATTGTGATTGTCGGACCGACCGGCGTGGTGAAGGGCCGTGGATCAAATCTTAGTGACACCTGTTGACTTTTCCTTTTTTTTCTTTCAGTCGTCTCTTGTTTGCCTCAAAGGTTGTGCGCGCACGCTTGCACATAAATAGTACAGGAATCAAGCTACCGGTACTTCCAATAAATGTCACAAGTTCGATTTGGCTCAGATGTCATAAACACTCGTGTATATAGACTAGATATAGACCTACAATGAATCTATCTAGATGCAGACCTACAGTGAATCTATCTAGATGCAGACGTACAATGAATCTATCTAGATGCAGACCTACAACGAATCTATCTAGATGCAGACCTACAATGAATCTATCTAGATGCAGACCTACAATGAATCTATCTAGATGCAGACCTACAATTAATCTATCTAGACGCAGACCTACAATGAATCTATCTAGATGCAGACCTACAATGAATCTATCTTGTCTTTATTTGACTGTTTTAGTGGACGGATGGTCGTGCGGCGTGTGCCGCCCACTGTCGTCCTGAGAGTCCCGGGTTCGATTTCCGTTGAGAACCAAAGGATTTATTTCAGGTCCCCCGTGGTACATCCAATGCCATTGCACACACGGCTGGGGTGGGGATGAATGAAGGGCGTTTAAAAAAACTGTCCCATTAGTGGTTTATGGGAATCAAAGACACATCTGGTTTATACATTATCAGATGTATTTGCACACCGAAACAGTCTGAAGCCTTGCTGCGCACACATCTCTACAAATCAGTTTGTATGAACTCTTCAGTGTTGACCGTAGACACTGTTGTGTGTGGACATATTCATCATGTGCCACTCCCACTTTACTTTCACCACATCACGTTAGTTAGTTGTGTTTTTTTTTTCAGATACTATGAAGATTTTCTTTTCTAAGTTCAAATGTATTTGTTTCTCTGTACTGGATCCACTGGAATGTGGCGACAAAGTGGATCCACTGGAATGTGGCGACAAAGTGGATCCACTGGAATGTGGCGACAAAGTGGATCCAAGGGAATGTGGCGACAAAGTGGATCCACACCAAGCAGTTTATAACCGTTCTCCAATCTTCATAATATCCCTTTTCAGAAAATCTTTGACCTTCTCTAACAAGTCTGTTAGATCTGTTAATACCTCAAAATAAAAATTATCATTTTTGTTTTTAATTTCTAGCTATCAGACTCCAAGTTGGCATGTCTCATTATACAGAGATCACAGTGAGACATTATTACAGGTGATCTCACATTGCTGACAACAACGCCTTTTTTTAAATATATATATATATATATATATATATGTTTCTAAATGTATCACATTTCTGTAATTCACAAAAAGTTTCTCTAGTTGAGGCGTTGTGTGTTTGTTTATAGTTGTGTGATGCATAGAATGTGCATTCAGTGGTGAACTAAGTGGATCGTTGATCATACGAACAGAGAACCCTAGATGTATCGAGTTTGCCGTCTCCTATTATTATTATTATAAGCCATGTTATACGGCGCGTGTTTTATTATTTTACTTTTTTTTAAAACTTGATGTCTGTCATCATCATGGTCATTATCTTCATGTTTTGACATCTTGGTGGGTTTTTTTTTTCATTTTATAGCCTCAGGCTCTCTGCCTTCCCATCGTGAGGCGTTGTCTACGTGGGTCGTGCAGCGCCGAAGCTGCAATGGTAGCCCCGAGGCGTCTTTACCGCACGCATGTGTAGACTGAACGGCAGGGCTATTAAATTATACATACAGCTAATCTTCATTTTTAAAGCCCCTCTATCAACCACTTAAAAACTGCCAACATTTGTGCTATATTTACTTTTTATAGTGTAGCGCATAAATATTAATACAGCTCTAGAATAAAACACACACACATAGATGTGGCAGCTGTCATACACAAATCAACTGTTGACTGGACAATCGTTCGCACTGATGAGTGAGGATATAGAGAGAGGGTGCGACTCGGTGCGTAGAATATAAAAACAGGAAGAAGAATGACGTCGTATGCAGCTGAGAGTTGTGGGTGGTATGTATCACAGATGAGACATTATACAGAGTGCGCAAGCCTCGATTTGAAACAATGTTTTCATCGCCGCCATTAATGATATTTACAGTTTTACACGCATCAGACCATCCATTGAATAGAAATATCTATTATATACATAAAGCTTCTAAAAAAAACATGAACTCATGAATTAAAAAAATATATTATCGCTTTTTTTTATATGTATAAAGCAAATTGAAGGATTTTTCATTCACATTTCATGTCTTGAAAAAAAAAAAACAACAAAGCGTCATTGGAATCAAAAGCGAATAACAACAATGACGCGAGAGTTTTTTTTTAAACACAAAAAACCGAGGACTATTTATATAGTGATGCGCTCGCTAACTGTATGGTATTTAATCTGTGGTAGGTATATTCACGTTGGTTGGCGATAATGGATATCTAGATATAACACCAGGATAGACAACCAAACAAAATTTCATTCTAGCCGTGTACGGTTTAGGCTGACGCAAGGATTAACGCCCAACAGACGGCATACAATAAAATGTGACTTTTTATTTCTAGTATAATATTTTTATAAAAAAAATGCTTTCTAAATACTTTCTACTAAAAAATAATTGTCAATTTTTATTTTAACAACAATTTCTCGATTAATAAAAAGTAACATATTGAAATGAATCATAATGATTTTTTTTTCTTCTTTGTGTTTGTGGATTGTTTATTTATTTTTTCTGAATATAATGTCTTCAAAAATATCCTACACACAGAGAATTGAATGTAGTTTAATAAAAAGTAACTTTTATTGAAATGAATCATAATGAATTTTTTTTTTCTTCTTTGTGTTTGTGAATTGTTTAATTTATTTATTTTTTTATATTTTTTTCATCTAAACTTTTTAAAAATAATAAAATACTTGCATAATAATATCACTTTGAAACATATATTGTTAAAAAGCCCTTTCAATTTACTACATTTTCATATATATACTATAATAACATAACTTTTAAAATTAAAGCTGTAGAGAAATAT
The DNA here is from genome assembly GCA_021962125.1 of Bulinus truncatus. Lineage (NCBI taxonomy): Eukaryota > Metazoa > Mollusca > Gastropoda > Planorbidae > Bulinus > Bulinus truncatus. The sequence goes on along the minus strand of JAGDYQ010000329.1, from coordinate 464,021 downwards.
TAGTCGATAAAAATTTTAAAGACATTGACGAATTAAGATTGAAAAAGCTGGATGTTTTTTTGAACGATGTCAACAGAGGAGGACTATTGAAGCCATCTGAGTACACCTTCTCTACTTGCCTACTAAATTGGAAAGTATTCAATTCATTGAAAAGATCAGCAAGTAGTCTGAAACTGTTTCTAGGACAAACAAATAAAAAAAATTGTTTGTTAAAATTGTTGATAGAGTAACAATTGATGAGTCATTGCTGATTGAAGAATTTTATTTTATTTCAATCATAATTTAAAAGAACTTATTTATGTTAAATTTTTAAATTGTTCGTCTAAAAATTATGTTTAGCAATTGAATGAGACGGTTCATGAAAAACCAATGGAAAAACGAAAAATAATTAAATTGACAAAATAAAGATTTTAAATTAAAAAATGCGTTATTTAAAGTTTTCAAACTTTAATTGCGTTTGTGTTTATTTCATAAAAACATAAGTACCTAATATACAAAACTGCTATTAAACATGAAGACTAACGCTAAACACTTGATTGTGTGTCAGCCTAAAACGTATTCTTTAAAATATTGGTTGTCCATCCTGATGCTATATCTAGATTTCCATGGCTGGTGATAATGATAACGCTGAAGATGATGGTGACAATGCTGGCGATGTTGCTGATGATGATAGGGGGAGTGTGATGCTGATGGGGGTGATGGCAATGAAATGGATAATGATGACGACGTTTGTAAATGTGATAATTAGGTTTGATGGTGTTGGTTATTATTGTGGTGAAGATGTTGTATAGAAGGTGTGACACCAGTAAAGATGTTGTATAGATGGTGTGACACCAGTGAAGATGTTGTATAGGGGGAATGCAGTGATGGATAATGAATACAAAGACTGAAATAATCTATTCCTGATGTCATTGGCTCTCAAACTTGTACGCCTGCGACCCACTTTGAAAAACTTGTTTTTTGTATGTGCCCCTCACGTGATGGAGAAACTATGAAAAAAGAAAGACACTGAAAGCGCTTTAAAATCGATTAGGTAGACTGGCTGGCAGACAGAAAGACAGGTAGACAGACGGGCTGGCAGACAGGCAGGCAGGCAGACAGATAGACAGACCGGGACGAGGGCAATTATGTTACCTCTATCAATAATTACACATTTAAATTTTGGAGCGATCCATCAGTGGGTCTCAAGCCACACGTTTGGGAGCCACTGATCTATTTCAGTGCAAAAATGTCTCCAGCGACTGTTTAGAAATAAAATAAAACAGACTTAATGGACTATTCGCTATCAGTATGGCTATTTTAAGCTGCCAGAGACCCTACTCCACCTCCCCCACCCCCTCTCCTCAATGTATACTGGATTGGTGTTAGTATGTCAACTACTTTACAGAGGGTTTAAAGAAAAGTGTAACAAACACTATTTGACTGAAGATTTTTGTTCTATTCAATCTCGGAAACAGCATTACATTCATAGATTACGTCCCTTTCCCCCTGACGTATACGAGAGGTAAAATGAACACACGGAAAACAAAAACAAAAAAAACCCTTAAAAGGTTTTTGTAACTCATGATGACTGAGACACGGAGTTATTTCCCCTTGAGACCCTATTTAAAGTCGCCGTATGTATCTTCTTCCAATCCAACCCCATTTTATTGTATTTTATTTATTTATTTATTTTTTTTGTTGTTTTAAGAATGAATGTATTATAACACTGGTTTCCTTGTATTTTTTTATTTGAGTATTCTCATTTCTCTCCACATATTGACATCATTGAACTTTTTTTTTTGTTTTATTTTTGGAAGAACTCGTAAAAGAAAAAAGGAAAAAAACTCTCCCTGAGACCCAGGCACTTTTTATGTTTTGGACACTGGTTATTTTTGTATCTCTTCTGTTGATGCCTTTATAAGCTGTATTCTTCACCACGCATTTCAAACTCACAGAATCCGTACAATCCCCCCCTCCCCCCAGTGGCGCCTCTAGGTATACGGCACCCCTGGGTATTGTTTTGGAAAGAGGTTGTGGAGTGATCCTTCTAGATTGTCTGCGCGGTGGTGACCGATAAATTACCAAATAACGGGACCAAATATAGCGACATCTAAGTAGGGTCGGTGTTTGGTTGGGGGGGGGGGAGTCAAAATGACAATATTGATTGGCGGTAGTGTTAGACACTAGAATTTGACCAAATAAGTTGACAATATAACTCTAATTTATAATTTAACTGGACTGGACAATATTACTGGACAATATAACTTGAGAGTAAGACTTGACAATATAGCTTAACTATATATCTGGATAATATAGCTTAACAGCGTAACTTGACATTATAACTTGACAATATAACTTGAAAGTATGACAATATAGCTTAACAATATATCTGGACAATATAGCTTTTATATCCATTTTTTTTGTAGCTTACCGTCAGTTCCACTGCTACGGTCTGTTTTGTGGCTACCGTCAGAAATGTCAGGCCCCTGGGCAGGGCCTGTCCCGGGCCCCCCGCGAGCCGACAATGATATTTTCAAAAGTTGATTGGCTAGCACAGTCCGAGCCCCTAAAAGCCGGGCCCCCTGGGAATTTGCCCCCCTGCCCCCCTCTGGGCGGCACTGCGTGCGACCGTCGGGGTTGGAAAGGTTGCGCTACCCCCTGGGTAAGGGCCGGCACACATTCAAGAGATGGTCCGGGTGAGGAGACAACTGTAACAGTAGATTTCAGCACAGTCTCTGCACTGTATATAAATGTAATACATACGTAAGAGGACTATTGCGAAGAAATCGAAAGTAAATTTTTCCACACTAAAATACAAAGTAAAAAATAAAATCATTATACCATAAAAATATGTATACAAATTATACCGACTAAATGAAAAGTGTGCGCGCCTAAATTGTAACTCTTGTATTTAATGAGTTTAATGAAATCACGAAAGTTCAGCATTAAAGTTCTATAACTCTATTCATCGTATACATTAGTTCATGAGTTCATCCATGTTGGCGGTCTAACTTTTATTAAGCCAAAATTATTTCTATAAATATTTATATATATATATATATATATATATATATATATATATAAAGTAAAGTTCCCTTAACCCTAACGGGCCATCGGGGCAGATGAAGTGTAGAATTCATCTGTTTCTATAACCTCGGCATATGAAGGGATTGTGTGGTTAGCACAACGCCCAGCCGCTTTTACTCCCCCAACTTAAAGTCAGGTACCCATTTAAAGCTGGGTGGACTTGGGGACTATCACCAGGACCTGAAAAAATCCCAAGGTTCTTACTGAGATTCGAACCCGGGACCTTCCGGTTGACAGTCGAGCGCTCTACACCGCACGACCACCCGTCCCCATATATATATATACATGTACTTTTACTTTTAAATACATTGTAATAGTAATAGAATGTTATATATATATATATATATATATATATATATATATATATATATATATATATATATATATATATATATATATATATATATATATATATATATATATACTTGCCGTACCCTGCAAAACCTTTGCATAGAGTTATATCCCCTTATGTTTGATCGGTAGGCTAGGTTATATTTTGGTTTCGGGCAGTTCCGATTTTTTTCATGGTTGTATTTTAAACTGGAATACTGTTGTATTAATTTTTTACTTTCGATTTAACGCACACTGGAAATGAGTATTATTATATATGATTATGTATATATATATATATATATATATATATATATATATATATATATATATATATATATATACATAGACTATAGACATATACATACATTACATTTTTTTATGAATTTGAAAGCCTAAGTTTTCAAAAAACTAATAACGTTTTCAGTAACTTTTTTTTTATATCCATTTATTGCAAAAGTTTAAATATAAAATAAATGTCTGGCGGAAGCACGTTTAATTAGTGAGTGATACGAACAATGCCTATTGTATTCAAATTCTACGCAGAATAACGCGCTAGAATATATTTAAATACATTTTTACGCCTAACGTCGAGAGAATTGGACTTAAAGAGTTTGTTACGGCAAGGGAAGTCACTGTAGCAACTTATAATTGTAACAGAGTTCAAGCCCTTGTTTGTATTACATCACGACATACGTCACTAATCCTAACCATTGGCAAATCTTGTGACATGTTTCTATTTTTAGCCTGTCGACAAGAGATTACATTTTTTAATATATATATAAAAAGCCACCTCTGAGATGGGTTCCATAGAATGACTTTCTTGACTGTAATCTTGTAAAAACAACATTGACGTATTTCTTCTATTACTTCCTGCTTCCAGGTGTAAATTTAGCTCCCTATGTGTAAAATTTTTGTTGAAATCCATGTTTTATACTTAATATGCTCGTCTCAGTTTGAGCTAATTAAAAGAAAAAATGTCTAGCAATGTCATAATTTAGATAATTAAATCTGCAATGTGGGGGTGTGGGGCGGGGGGGTCAAAATTTGTCCTACAAGTTTCAATCGCGTGTGCCTGACATGGATTTGTTGTTAGCAAATGCAATGACAAACGGAATGGTCTGTGGTGTCGGTCTCTGTGAGTGGATTATGATGACAGATGAAAAGAACTCGTAACGTCGTTACAGGCGGACGGTACACGAGTTTTTTTAGTTTGGATTTCTAAGGAGAAAAAATAACTCTGAATATCAGGCAAAAAAAAATTCTTAACAAGGGGGAGGGGGGATATAAAAAGAAGAAGAGCGGAAAAAAATGAAAAGTGGAAAAAATATTGTAATGGATCAACAAATGACAATGTAATGGATCAACAAATGACAATGTAATGGATCAACAAATGACAATGTAGAAGGGTCAGAGTTTCCCCCGCATGGGATGATTTCTAATACAGGCGGCCCTCGACTTTCGCACATTCTACTTTCGCACAATTCGCTATTTCGAACATTCAAAATTTTTTTTTAAATGTGTTTTTAGAATCGTCCATAAAAGCGCTAGTGAAACACTTTCAGTAATTTCCGACTGTTTCCGTTTACCCGGTCTACGGAATTTCCGATCTATACCCGGTCTTTCTCCGCCCTTGTTGTTCCCGAACCAATCGTTTTTTGAAATGTCATGATCGCCATTTTGAAAGTGATTTAGTTGGCCATGTACTGTTTATGTTATTAATATTTCCCTCTACTTTCGAACATTCAACATTCGCACACACTTTCAGGAACAAATTATGTGCGAGAGTCGAAGGCCGCCTGTATTCGTATAGCGTCCGGTTTCATATACTGAAATGGATCGCATTCGGTTTTCGTTTATCCGAACAATCGCGTATCCGAACGGTGTCCGGTCCCGATAAACGACGTTCTACTTTAGACATAACACGAGAGAATGTTCCTCCTACGTCATTACGGGTTTCCATAAGGAAGATGGGGCAGGGGGGAAGGGGGGTGCCACTGATTAGATCTAACATGTAATCTGTGGAGGGAACTGCATGGCGAAGTCAGCACGCAAAAATTAGCTTGTTATGAAATGAAACAAAACCCACAGATTATACAATATTATTTACATTCTATGGTAAAAACCTGTTATGAATTCCGCGCGACGCAATCCATTCCTCTGAGTATCAATTATCTAAAGATAATTCTTAATTAACATGGAAAAACTTTCCTTTTTATTATTTTTTGCTGAAAAAAAATATTGATGAATTATTAAAAGAAAGAGTAGTTAATTGTATTGATTTTGGAAACTCCAACGCGACGCGGTCAGAATGTAATTATGCTGTCTTTGAAATGAGACATGTTACATTTTATAGCCTGGTGTGATCTGTGAATGGATCTTTGTTGATTTGTTCAGAGTATTGATGTTTTTGGAGAGTACGACTCGGACGTTCAGAGCTGAAATGTAGTTGCGCTAGATTGTAGTGCATTGATTCAACAACAGGATGTTGTATTTCAGTGTGATGCTTTTTTGTATAATAGCGTCATGGTGAGTACTTTGAAATGCACCGTTCATTGTGTCCAATGGGCACGGACTTAAGAAGATATTGAGGGGCGTTAGGGAAAAATACATTTCGGGACTTTGATGGCATCCGACTGTATTGTTATTTGTTATGAAATAGGGGGGGGAGAGGGGCCTTTGGCAGTGGGGGGGGGGGGGCAGAAGGTCGCATCGTTTGCATGTAATTAAAAAAAGCCCGAACTGTGAAGCTCTTAGAGCATGTAGTCATTTCAGGGCCGGCCTTCGAGAGATCGGAACCCGATTGTAATACGATCCCAATCATGGCTTACACACAAACACACACACACTATATATATATATATATATATATATATATATATATATATATATATATATATATATATATATACATGTCCGCCCACATTGGGCGCCCAGACTAGGGAGAGCTTTTTGTTAATTGTTTTTTTTTGCACTTGCCAGATTTGAAGATGGGCTCCGAAAAATGTAAATCGGACAGGGCGTCACAAGAGCTAGCTACGGCTCTGTTTGTACGTTGTTTGTTTGTTTTTTTTCTGTTTATAAGTCACAAAACAGTTGTGTTCAAATTTCAGGGCCAGATTGGGAAGGAGAGGTCACGGGTGAAGGTCGCAAAAGTGTGTCAAGCTGACCTGTAACTGACAAGTTAAGACTCCTCGGCTGTATTGTTGTGATTTACTTTTGACTGACTGTGTTGAGATTTATTGAGGTCACAGAGCTGAGGCTCCTGCAGCCACCAGGTTTGTGTTGAAGGCTGCGTAGGAAGGGCGTGGCCAATGACGTCATTCTGAAGACGGAGTGCCGCGTACTCTCTATGAACCAAAGAGAGAGTGTCAGACAGAGTCAGACAGAGTCAGATAGAGAGAGTCAAGTAGAGAGAGTCAGATAGAGAGAGTCAGGTAGAGAGTCAAGTAGAGAGAGTTAAGGTAGAGAGAGTCAGGTAGAGAGTCAAGTAGAGAGAGTAAGGTAGAGAGAGTCAGGTAGAGAGAGTCAGGTAGAGAGAGTCAGGTAGAGAGAGTAAGAAAGAGAGACTCAAGTAGAGAGAGTAAGATAGAGATAGTCAGGTAGAGAGAGAGTCAGATAGAGTCAGTTAGAGTCAGATAGAGAGTCTAGAAATATCTGTACCAACTTAAGATTTAGTACATTACAATTAAAGCATATATTTGAACACAAAAATATTGTTCATTTATTTATTTTTGTATTTAATATTAAAATATGATGTTCCCCATTCTGACAACCAATAATTCTACGGAATTAATCATTTTTTCTGCTAATTAAAACTTTTAGTTTTTTTTTACTTGTAACCTTTAAAAAAAAAACCACAAATCTCGTGATGGTCTAATAAATGTAACAACCTCCACCACGTCTGATGGATGCCCATCCATTATCTGATTGTGTCGGCGACAGCACTGGATCAGGGTGACCTAGAAAATGTGGGTGATGGGACAGGGGGAGGGGGGATAGAAAATTAATACAATTACGTAGGCCCGAGGCCCCCCTGCTGCTCATAACTGATTAATTTCTCATATTGTTATTTTATGGAACCAACTCCCGTGTGAGGGCATACCCTGTGACTGTTTATCTGGGTCATTGTTGTTATTATTTTAATATTTGCTAATGTAGCGTAATAGTGTTGAAGAGAGTGCTGATATTGGAGTGGTCAAAGGTTCATTTAGCCCCCAAGGGGCCACCGGGTAAGATGAAGAGTGGCATTTATATGTTTCTGTAACCTCGGCATTTGTTGAGAGTGTGTGGTTAGCACAACGCCCAGCTAACTTCAAGAATGTGTGGTTAGCACAACGCCCAGCTAACTTCAAGAATGTGTGGTTAGCACAACGCCCAGCTAACTTCAAGAATGTGTGGTTACCACAACGCCCAGCTAACTTCAAGAATGTGGGGTTACCACAACGCCCAGCTAACTTCAAGAATGTGTGGTTAGCACAACGCCCAGCTAACTTCAAGAATGTGTGGTTAGCACAACGCCCAGCTAACTTCAAGAATGTGTGGTTAGCACAACGCCCAGCTAACTTCAAGAATGTGTGGTTAGCACAACGCCCAGCCAACTTCAAGAAAGTGTGGTTAGCACAACGCCCATACAAATTTACTCCGACAGTGTGTGGTTAGCACAACGCCCAGCCACCTTAACTTCCCTTACTAAGTCAGGTACACATATAAAGCTGGCCGGACTTGGGGGGACTGTACACCTAATTTCACCTGGAAAAATTCCCCTAGGTTCTCATCAAGGATCGAACCTGGGACTCTTGGGTCGACACCCAAGCGCTCTATACCACCCATCCGCCTAGCATGGTCAGAGATCATCATCTCTAGACTAATACCAAACACTTATTAGTGTGTGTGTGTGTGGGTGGGTGTGTGTGTGTATGTGTATGTTGTTGTTGTATGTTCAATGGACATGAAATAGCCATTGGTTTTAATATCGAATAATTATAACATCAACCGATATGACCTAATTCAGCGGTTTTAAAATTTCGCGACCCTACTGTAAAGACATACAAAAAATGATTCATAAAAAAAAGAAAGGCTGAAATTGACTGTTTCTATTACTATCTGTTAAGTTATCCCACAACAAAAACATCCGCTTCCCACTTCCAATAAACCGTGGTCCACGACTTGCAGTATGAGAATCGCTGATCTAGTCTACTGTCCCGTTATGACGTTGTGGCTATATTTATATATTCAATAGCCACAGAGATCAATCCATAACTCGAGATGCAGTCGAGCAACAACAACAACAACAACAACGACACGGGTGCATTGAAAAAAAAAATCTTCTTACCAAAGCTGGGTTGTTGTTTTCCCCTCTCGTGCCTTATCGTACCCGCCCCCCTGCACTGAGATCACGTCTGCTCCACCAATTATGGTAATATCTAATGGTATATATACAGTATTTCAATAGGTATTTTTCTGGGGTTTTCTTTCTACTTTCTCTTCCCCTAGTGCGTCATGTGACCAATTTACTTTTTTTTTATTTTATTTTATTTTTTCCACGTCTGTGTACAGAAGTGGGCGTGGCAATTAATGAAGGCTGGTAAAAATAATAACCACAATTTCGTTTCGCTTTTTTTTTTGTTTTGTTTCGTAATGAAATAAATGCGTTACAGTCGCAATACGGAGCGAACTACATCTCTGAAGCAACATGGGGGGGGGGGGGGGTCAATTGTTGAGAAGGGGCGGCTAATTGTGTCGCTGACGCATGACGCATTTAATAAGGTAAAGAAACCCACATTCGAGCAGAATGGGAAATCGTCATTGCATTGTTGACATGATTAATTTTGTTTTTGTTGTTGCGTCCGTGGGTGTTTTGAATTCAGAAAAACGTATTGTGGCCTGACTTTTGAGTGGTGTGATTCCGGCCGGTGATTGGCGAGGTGAAGACGTTCAGATCTCGGGAATCCTCCGCCATAACCGAATAAATGTTTTAAAAAGACGGAACATTGTAACCGTTGCAGCCAGGGTATCTGTGGTCGTGTGCAAAAGACAAACTCTGTTCAGCGGCTGTTCCCTCTGCAAGATATCGTACGCAAGAGAATGGGAGCACTCGGAGAGGATACAGTGGCCCTAGAAATGAGCTGTGGGCTGGATTCAACAGGTGGTTGGTGTACAGTTGGACTGAGCGTAGGTGTGTGTGTGTGTGTGTTTTGTTGTTGTTGAGGGTGAGGTCTAGTGTGTTAGATGTATGTGTTGTTACGCACACGTGTTCTGAAATGTCTGTGTGTGTGTGCGCGCCTGTCTGTGAGTGTGTGTCTGCCTGTGTGTGTATGTCTCTGTCTGTGTGTGTTAATATGTATATGTGTGTGTGCGCGCGCGCTGATGTGTTTTGTATGAGTATATCCAATGTTCGGACAAGATCTGAAAAACATTGTTTACCTGCATGCAACTGGAGCCCCCCCCCCCTACTCTGTGATGTTATCATTTTTGACTCTGTTGACCAAGAAAACATATATTGTGAAAGGGGGATGGGGGGGGGGTGTCGCACAAAGTCTACTAGCGGATGGGGCCGATTGTAAGTTGACCTACCTGCTGCTACCTGGACACTGAGTGTACGTACTCAGATATATTTTGAAGTATATGTATGTTTGTTTATTGTTATGTGTTTGTTTGTATGTTTGTTTGTATGTTTGTTTGTATGTTTGTTTGTATGTTTGTTTGTATGTTTGTTTGTATGTTTGTTTGTATGTTTGTTTGTATGTTTGTTTGTATGTTTGTTTGTATGTTTGTTTGTATGTTCGTTTGTATGTTTGTTTGTATGTTTGTTTGTATGCTTGTTTGTATGTTTGTTTGTATGTTTGTTTTTATGTTTGTTTTTATGTTTGTATGTTTGTTTGTATGTTTGTTTGTATGTTCGTTTGTATGTTCGTTTGTATGTTTGTTTGTATGTTTGTTTGTATGCTTGTTTGTATGTTTGTTTGTATGTTTGTTTTTATGTTTGTTTTTATGTTTGTTTGTTTTTGGGGGGGGGCATTTTAAGATTTGTGTGCCCAAGAAAAGCTTCAATTAGTGGGGACCCTAAACAGATGGAAACATACATTTAAGGGACTTTTTATAAAGTTCCAACAGGAGGGGGGTACTCCTTAGTCATTGGGGGAGGGGGGAGGGTAGCTGCTTAGTCCACCTGCCCTAAAGAATGGATCTCTATCTATTTGAATGTGCACAGGTTTCTAGTTCCAACTTGTTATTAAGCATCTGTTGAGAACATGTTCCAACCGTCATTCACTCACCTATGTATATGTTGTCTATTATGTTGTTGTTGTTTTCACTCCCCCGTTAATAGTCAATGCTGATGTTGTCGATTCAGGAATTTGTTATTTTACAGCCGCTGTATATGTCAGCTGACGACTGTCTGTGCGTACCATTCTCCCAACTGACTGACACCAGCCACATTCAACCAAAAGAACGTTTGTCACACTGTCTTGACAGCTGGCAGTGTCACGGGTGAGGGAGGGGGAGGGGAGGGGTGGAGAGAGCGCGACATGCAGCCACGCTGTCACGATCTATCGGTCCGCCATCGCGTTCGAGTGTCGTGTCTATCGGGGATTTGTCGCTGATGACGTTCGAGTGTCTGTCTATCTGGGGGTTTATCGCTGATGACGTTCGACACATAACTGGTGACTTTATTATGGGCCGAATTGGTGACGTTCATCGCAGTTGATGACGCACGTCACTCGTGACGAATAATGAAAACATCAAACACAGATGACGCTTATTTCATAAATGCGGACACGTTTAAACCACGGTGACGTTCAACTTCAACCACCCAGTAGTCTCTCCAATGTTACTGAACACCCAACTTTAAAACAGACATTGCTGTGGAATTATTTACTTTCTGACTGTCAACATTTTTTTAATAATGATTTTTTTTTTAAACATGTTGACATTTTTACTGTTGACCACTACAGAAATGTCCGAACGTGAAGTTCCAGGCTATGGCGAGGAATCCAGTCCAGGATGTTACCTGTAGGACGTAGCGGATGTACGCAATGGTGCATATATATGAGATGAGAGAGAGAGAGAGAGAGAGAGAGAGAGAGAGAGAGGGAGGGAGAGAGAGAGGGAGAGAGAGAGAAATTGAAAAAGTTATATATGAATTGATGCATCCATAGACAGGTACTCCATGAATGGTAAATAAGTCAATGCCAATTCATTCAATCAAATGTCCGGTGATCCTGTGGATGACGTTCCAACCGTGACGTCCTATGACGTACTTCACAGCCGGTGTACGTAGGTTTTTAATCCGTACTCCACGCTCGACTGCACACAACATTGTTTCTGTATCCGGACACAACCCCAAGTAAGGGGAAATAACACAACACACAATGCCCCCCCATTGGTTGGTACAAATTATAATATTAACTTATGAAAATGAAATATAAGTAAGATGCCTAACCCAGGTACTAAAGCACACTATCCCACACCCTTTCCCCGGCTAAACCCTAGAACTACTCACATGGGCAGTTGTGTTTCCAGCTGTTGACCTGGAAAAATCATCTCGCGGACCACCGGTGGCCGAGCGATGATTGTGCCCATTTATTTTGTGACACATTACCCCACAAAAATGTCACGTCGCCATTGGGAGTTAATCTGCGGTCACACTGAACAAGACTTTTCATCGGCTTATTACGTCATATCGACTCATTAAAAGATAGCCTCTACCATGGATATCTAGATATAACACCAGGATAGACAACCAAACAAAATTTCATTCTAGCCGTGTACGGTTTAGGCTGACGCAAGGATAAACGCCCAACAGACGGCATACAATAAAATGTGACTTTTTATTTCTAGTATAATATTTTTATTAAAAAAAATGATTTCTAATTACTTTCTACTAAAAAATAATTGTCAATTTTTATTTTAACAACAATTTCTCGTTTAATAAAAAGTAACATATTGAAATGAATCATAATGATTTTTTTCTTCTTTGTGTTTGTGGATTGTTTAGTTTATTTTTTTTTTCTGAATATAATGTCTTCAAAAATATCCTACACACAGAGAATTGAATGTAGTTTAATAAAAAGTAACTTTTATTGAAATGAATCATAATGAATTTTTTTTTCTTCTTTGTGTTTGTGAATTTGTTAGTTAATTTTTTTTTTTTTTTTTCATCTAAACTTTTTAAAAATAATAAAATACTTGCATAATAATATCACTTTGAAACATATATTGTTAAAAAGCCCTTTCAATTTACTACATTTTCATATATATACTATAATAACATAACTTTTAAAATAAAAGCTGTGGAGAAATATTAGTCGATAAAAATTATAAAGACATTGACGAATTAAGATTGAAAAAGCTGGATGTTTTTTTTTGAACGATGTCAACAGAGGAGGGCTATTGAAGCCATCTGAGTACACCTTCTATACTTGCCTACTAAATTGGAAAGTATTCAATTCATTGAAAATATCAGCAAGTGCATGTAGTCTGAAACTATTTCTAGGACAAACAAATAAAAAAAAATTGTTTGTTAAAATTGTTGATAGAGTATCAATTGATGAGTCATTGCTGATTGAAGAAAATTTTTTTTATTTCAATCATAATTTAAAAGAACTTATTTATGTTAAATTGTTCGTCTAAAAATTATGTTAAGCAATTGAATGAGTTCATGAAAACCCAATGAAAAAACGAAAAATAATTAAATTGACAAAATAAAGATTTTAAATTACAAAATTTGTTATTAAAAGTTTTCAAACTTTAATTGCGTTTGTGTTTATTTCATAAAAACAAAAGTACCAAATATACAAAACTTCCATTAAACATGAAGACTAACGCTAAACACTTGATTGTGTGTCAGCCTAAAACGTATTCTTTAAAATATTGGTTGTCCTTCCTGATGCTATATCTAGATTTCCATGCCTCTACCCACCAAACAATCTTGACTGTATTATTACGTCATATCGACACATTAAAAGATAGCCTCTGCCCACCAAACAATCTTGACTGAAATTAACCTCCTGCACCACTTCAACCAATCGATGTTGACCCAACACTCACGCGCCAAACGGGAACAAAACAACCGCCCGCGGTCAGTTTGTCCACGCGCCCAAATCAAAGCCTCCAGGTCAGGCATTGTGGTCTCGAATCTTAATAAGTGGGCGGAGTACGGCGGAAGTCAGACCACCCCCCCACACACACACACGAGGGAGGTAACTGTTATTTATCAATGGCAATCGAACGTTACGGGGTAGAGATTGTCATATCCGGCAACCAAATGGAGGGGAGAGAACTTGATGCATGGACAAGGAAACAAGAGTTAGCCTCTCTTTTGTACATGATTTTTTTAAGAAAAGGGTGGGGGGGAGTTTACTCTTGACGAAAATTTGATTATGGTTAAAAGCTTTCAAGGCAAAAAAAAAAATGACATGAAGGTTGGATGGGGAAATAAAATGATTTATTGAATTGGGAACACACCAAATGTTTAAAAAATAAAAATACGAAATAAAAACAGGTCAGTCATTCTTTGTTTCAGCTTCCGAAAATTCGCTGTTTCAAGCGAGTGAATGGTCACGTGGTTAGGAGAGGTGCGTGGAATATAATAATAGAACAATAGTGAAAAGAGAAGTCGTTTAGTGGGGGGGGGGGGGTTAGATTATCAAGCTTCAACAATACAACAATGTCAAGAAATAATGACATGTATTAATATCATGCACCTATTTCATGCACCAATGTCATTCATCCATGTCATCCAAGCTGTTAACCACTGCAATGTACTTATGTCATACGCCCATTTCATTCACAAAGTGTTTTCATATAAAAAAATGTCACGCACCGATGACATGCAACAATGGCATTCATTCACGGCCATGCAACAACGGCATTCACCCATGTCAGTGCTAGAGCTCAGCATCAGTCACAGTAGTGACGAGACGAGTGCTCAGACCAGACGTGAGTAACGACAATCCTCGTGCCACATACGGCCTGTTTCACGATTTCATCTGGCCCGCGCTCTGCTCCCATACCCTCGTTCACCTTTACTTGTAATATAGGTCATAACTTTTAAAGTAGGTCATAATTTTTTTTAAATAGGTCATAACTTTTAAAATAGGTCATCTTTTAAAATAGGTCATAACTTTTAAAATAGGTCATAACTTTTAAAATAGGTCATGGCCTTTAAAATAGGTCATATAAACAATCCATACGTCTGATTTGCTCTTGATCCTACCCTCCAGTCAAATTTTAAAAAATCTGACTGCGCCACGCGGTTAAGAAAGTTCGCCTACCTCTGGCCTGGACCATATACTAGAGCCCTATACCGTATATATTTTAGTATGACACTATTCACAACGTAAACAAACCACACAGCCTCAACACAAAGTCCATGGAATGAAACTAGCGGCTTATCTAATAATAATATAATAGCGATTTTGGGTTCTGCGTTAAATCGGAAGTAAAGAATTAATACAACAGTATTCCAGTTTAAAATACAATCATGAAAAAAAAAATCGGATCTGCCCGAAACCAAAAATAACCTAGCCTACTCCCGATCAAGCCTAAGGGGGTATAACTCCAAGCTAAGGTTTTGCAGGGTACAGCCAGAATAATATATAACACGAACAGATTCAATTCTACACTACTCTCATTTAAAACTACAGTGGATTCCGCTTAATTGGGACAACGCTTAATTGGGACAGCCGCTTATTTGGGACAGCCGCTTATTTGGGACAAAAAGCCTCGGTCCCGATGTGTCCCAATTAAGCGGAATCGACTGTATTTCATTTCCCGACCCACCTGTATAGAAGTAAGTAAAAAGTAAAGTTACCTTAACCCTAACGGCCATCGGGGCAGATGAAGTGTAGAATTCATCTGTTTCTATAACCTCGGCATATGAAGGGGTTATGTGGTTAGCACAACGCCCAGCCGCCTTTACTCCCCCAACTTAAAGTCAGGTACCCATTTAAAGCTGGGTGGACTTGGGGACTATCACCAGGACCTGAAAAAATCCCAAGGTTCTTACTGAGATTCGAACCCGGGACCTTCCGGTTGACAGTCGAGCGCTCTACACCGCACGACCACCCGTCCCCTACCTGTATAGAAGAAGAACGATAACACCCGTAATTGTGCACTGTTCTATTCCCTTGCCAATTTATTTCTTCGCGACTTTACCCAAAAAATTCGGTTTTGACCCGCCTAAAGGTCGCGACCTTCTTTTTTTTTTTGAGAGCGGGACGGATGGCCGAGTGGTGTAGATACTCGACTGTCGACCTGAGAGTCCAGGGTTAGACCCTCGGTAAGAACCATGGAATTTTTTTTTCCCAGGTGAAATTTGTTTCAAAGTCGCCCCACAAGTTCACCCAGCTTTAGATGGGTACCTGATTTTAAGTTGGGGGAGTAAATGCGTCTGGGCGTTGTGCTAACCTTATCGTCTGCTACCAAACAATCCCTACATATGACGAGGTTAGGTCTAAATTTAACTTTACTTACTTTACTACTAGAACAACGGCTAGAAAAACAAAATAATGACACCCTTTAGTCATGTGACACCCTTTAGTCATGTGACACCCTTTAGTCATGTGACACCCTTTAGCCATGTGACACCCTTTAGCCATGTGACACCCTTTAGTCATGTGACACCCTTTAGCCATGTGACACCCTTTAGTCATGTGACACCCTTTAGTCATGTGACACCCTTTAGCCATGTGACACCCTTTAGCCATGTGACACCCTTTAGTCATGTGACACCCTTTAGTCATGTGACACCCTTTAGCCATGTGACACCCTTTAGTCATGTGACACCCTTTAGTCATTTATGTTGAAATTACGGAAGAAAAGGCACGTAAATTTATTTTAAAGATGTTCTTAAAATATATTGTGGATTTAAAACTAGTAGCATGTGGCAGAAAATATGCTACACAGTTAGATTTAATATTAAGGCTTTGAATTACTGTATTTATGTTATTAATGATCTAAATTAAAACGAAAATTACTTTTTCTTAAAATAAAAATAGCGACGTTCAGAAGAAGAAAATATTGTTTCATGAACTCATATATTGGCCCTATTAAAATAAATGTTCCTATAATTTATATCCAGAAATTTGTCTAAAAAAAAATTCTTTCACTGTTTTTTTTTCCTGTCTGAAATACTTAAATTGCAATGTTTCAACAGATAATGTAATTATCAATCAGGAAGTAGGAAGGAACTGCGAATTACTTCCCCTTATCGTCTGCTACCTCATGACGTAAGAGCTGATCTACAAAAAAAAATTAAAATATTTCCAAAAAAGTGGGCGGGGGGGGAATAAATATAGAACTAACTTTACCCCTGTATTATTTCACACTCTGGTAAATATTTACTTTTGTTTTGTCTGGGAAGACTTAAGAGGCTTTATATAACTCATGTTTTTTTTTACCTTCTTTGTATACAACTTATTTGTAACTTTAACAAGAATTATATTTTCAAACAAATCTAAGAAATCAAAAGAAAGGGGCGGCTACCCATGTTGAAGAAATGTTTTTTTTTAAATGACTAGAGTAGTTTTTCCCTGGGGGTAAAGTCTGGGTCATTTTCTTCCTTCGGTTATGAAAGCTAAAAGAAAAGTGTGTGTGGGGGGGGGGTGGGGGAGGAGGGGGAATATCCATCTGATGGATTTGGTCTTGAAATTTTTGATGCCTTCGGCGAAATTCATTTTATATTCAATATATTCCATTACATTTTTTGAGCAGTTCAAAATCAGATAAATATTCTTCGATATTTTGTTCAAATTTATTGATTGAGACCGAGGCCTTTCTGTGGTATTTGGGGCCCCAGTCAAAGGAACTTGTCAGGTGGGGCCCTCTAAGCATTGGATGTAATAAGGAATGATGATAAAGGAAATCCTTTTGCAATAGGACTAGTGTTTGCCCCGGGACCTATTGGGTCTGTGAGAGGACCCTGGCTA
Organism: Bulinus truncatus; assembly: GCA_021962125.1. NCBI lineage: Eukaryota > Metazoa > Mollusca > Gastropoda > Planorbidae > Bulinus > Bulinus truncatus. The sequence continues at coordinate 446,691 of JAGDYQ010000329.1, read as the reverse complement.
GTGTTTGCCCCGGGACCTATAGGGTCTGTGAGAGGACCCAGCCCAGTGGTTATCCAGGGACCTATGACGTATGGGAGACGACCGTCTGACATGAAAGGGGTTGCAGATTATAGTTCTGTTTTAAAATCTTTCTAAGTATATTATCCGATGTCTAGATCCTAGGCCTATAGTATCCCATCTATGCAGTCCACTTAAGGATAATATCCTATATCAAGATCTCGCATCAAATCCGTAAAATCCAACACCATCAGTAACGTAGCCGAGCGTGTGCAATGGCCGTGGAGGCATTACGGTGGAAACTGAGTTAAATATTTTTCAGCACGAGCCAAAACTCTCTTTGAGTGTTTCCACTCCCGACCTTCCTCCAACCGGCCAGGCTCACTATCCCGTTACCACCAGGCCCGACCTCACGTGGCGCCACGTGATTTGGACCCAACAATTATAAACGAAAATGAAACCCAATGAATATTTTTTTTTCAATCTTTCTTCTCTCCCCCCTTTGTCCGGAAATTGGTCTCCCCTGGACGCCAAGCCGGTGTAACAGGTTAATAGAGCTCTCCATGTCCGGTCTGAGCTGCTGCCACTGGTCACTCTATGTATTCATTTATTTATTTTGTTTTATTATTGGGGAGGGAGGGTGTGTCTCGTGGGTTTGAGGGGGGGGATTTCCGATTAGGCTGACGCTTAGATAGTGAAGCGAATGATGAACGAGACGGATCAGTGGCTCTCAAAATAAGGTTCGCTACCTGATTTCAAGTCAGCCAAATATTTCAACAATTGCTTCATCGAGAATAAATGTGTGAAGTTACCGCCCCCCCCCCCCCTAAAAGGGTCATCGGGTCAGATGAAGCGTAGAATTCATTCTGTTTCTAGAACCTGGGCACATGAAGGGATTGTGTGGTTAGCACCATGGCCCAGCAGGCTTCACTCCCTCCCACCCAACCTAAAGTCAGGTACCCCCATTTAAAGCTGGGTGGACTCGTGGGACTTTTACCGGGACCTGGAAATGTCCCCTTGATTCTCACCGAGGATCGAACCCAGGACTCTCAGGTCGACAGCTGAGCATCTACACCACTCGGCCATACGTCTGACGTCATCGAGAATGTATAGATATTAATTTTTAATTTTCTTCCTTTGTGTTGTTTTTTATTATTATTATTATTATTTCTCTATAGGTGGGTGGGGTAGGGGATCGTCACGGTACCCGGGCATGTATTTGTACTGGGTCCGGAACAGCTCAAGGTTGATAACTGCTGTGAGCGCTGGCACTGGTGATCAAATGACCAACGATAGGTGATCAAATGACCAACGATAGGTGATCAAATGACCAACGATAGGTGATCAAATGACCAACGATAGGTGATCAAATGACCAACGATAGGTGATCAAATGACCAACGATAGGTGATCAAATGACCCACGATAGGTGATCAAATGACCCACGATAGGTGATCAAATGACCAACGATAGGTGATCAAATGACCCACGATAGGTGACTTTGTAAATATTTCGTCGTTGTTGTTTTCTTTTCTTGTTTGTTTTTCCTGTTCGTTTGTTGTCTTGTTGTGTTTTGGAGCTCGACTATAGCAGCGATTCTCAAAGTACGGCTAGTGGAAGAATAAAACTAAATCTGTACAGTTACAACCCTGTTAGAAAAAAAAAGTTCCTCGTTTTGTCGAAGGTAATAAAAAACAAGGAAAGTTTCCCCTTGTATATATAGTATATTCCATCAGGTTCAGTTGAAGTTCATCTGTTTCTGTAGCCCGGCGGTTCTATGGGGCTGCGTGGCCAGCACCGTGCCCAGCAGACTTTACTTTCCCCGACAAATGTCCGGTATCCTTTGGTGAGCTGGGCATCGATCGGACCATAGATAATAAGACACCCAACTCACCGGGGCTCGAACTGGAGCGATCTGCCATATTACCGCAGCGTCCACCTTTATTTTAGCGTAGGATGGATGGATAGACTGACAGACAGACAGACTGAAAGACAGAAAGACAGGCAGGCAGGCAGACATGCAGAAAGACAGACAGGCTGGCAGACAGACAGACAGGCTAGAAGACAGACAGACAGGCTAGCAGACTGACAGACAGGCTAGCAGACAGACAGGCTAGCAGACAGACAGACATGCTAGCAGACAGACAAGCTAGCAGACAGACAGGCTAGCAGACAGACAGACAGGCTGGCAGACAGACAGACAGGCTAGCAGGCATACAGGCTAGCAGACAGACAGGCTAGCAGACAGACGGGCTGGTAGACAGACAGACAGACAGGCTGGCAGACAGAATGACATACAGACAAAATGAGCGACTGACAGACACAGGCAGGCAAACACAGGCAGGCAGACAGACATACTGACTGACAGACACAGACAGACTGACTGACTGACTGATTGATTGACAGACAAACAGACAAAACCGTCACATATTTAGAGACACAAATATACAAACTCGGCCATTGCAAATGACCGAACATACGAGATTAATAAACATAAACCGGTCCAGTCTTGAAATATCCCCGGACATGATTAGAACTTTCGAAATAAAATGGACACAGCAGTAAAAAAAAAAAAGTAATTATTTATAGATTGTCATAATAGGCTTTTATTAATAAACAGTTTCATGAAACAGTAATAAAATAAATGATGCACTTCATACAGTTCATTAAATTTTCAATTAAGCGTTAATTACGTAGCGATGATTTAATGAGATGCCAGTGAGCGAATTTGTGATGGTGGAGGGGGTGTATATTTCGCTGTAAATGTCATAAAATCGAAGTAATCAAAAATAGGAATGTAGGACAACCCGCCCCCCAACACCACGGACCCCCCCCCCCAACCTGACAAAAACCTCCACGGACGAAACCCCCCAAGGACAAACCCCCACGGACAAAACCCCCCCACGGACTAATCCCCCAACGGACAAAACCCCCCACGGACAACCCTACACACACCACACACCTACAAAAACCTCCACGGACAAAACCCCCCACGGACAACCCTACACACACCACACACCTACAAAAACCTCCACGGACAAAACCCCCCACGGACAACCCTACACACACCACACACCTACAAAAACCTCCACGGACAAAACCCCCCACGGACAACCCTACACACACCACACACCTACAAAAACCTCCACGGACAAAACCCCCCAAAGACAAACACCCACGGATTAACCCCCCCCCCCCCCCCCCCCACGGACAAAAACCCAAAAATATTTTTGGAAGAAGATTAAGATCAAATTCAAGCCAACATTATAGACAGACCCACATATATGTGATCATCTTGACATTTGGGCTAAGCGAGACGTCGATGTGAGAGATCACGTCTGTCAAAACGTGTAGTAGCATCATCAGGCGTGTTCCTTTGTTAGTTTGTTTGTCCTAAATGAAGGGTAGTGTTCGACCACTGTGGTTCTTATGCTGTTTGTTTTACCTCCTGCTCAAAGTAAGTGTCTGGCGTGAGACTTAAAAAGGTAAAAACACAGATACGGGTCAGACTTGAGCTTGGGTTTAAAGCTATTGATTATTTTGTTTGTTTACCTGGTAGGATGAGCTGCCCGTTGATGAAAGGCTAACAACGGATCAACTGTTGAACACCTGAAGGCCTAATGCAGTTCACTGGGGTTCATTGAAACACCCACTGACAAATACGTATATTTGTATATACTTTTACACACATCCAGGTATTATGTGTTCAATTTTGTAATTAAAAAATACTGGGGGGGGGGGGGCTAAACATAAGATTTTATAATCAAAAGTGGGGGATTTGGTCAGCTGAGGGAGTGGGGTTGTCCAGGGGTGGGGGTGTTGTACGCTGGGGGTAGTCCGGATACCTCAAAATGGACACATATTAAGACGGAGACATACAAAGCTGGATACTAGAAATTGAAATCATGCACCAGTGGACACTAGAAAGATGGTCAAATACCTAAACGTTCGTAAGCATACACACACACATATACACATACACACACACATACACACACATACACACACATATATATATATATACACACATATATATACACACACGTATACACACACATATAGACAGACATATACACACACATATATACACACATATATGTACACGCATATACACACATACACACACATATACACACACGTATACACACATACACACACATATACACATACACACAGATATACACATACACACATATACACACACACATACACATATATACACACACACACATATATATATATATATAATTATGAGAATGAGGGTGTATGGTGGGTCAGAAAATAAATAAGTGTTATGGTGGGGGGGGGGGGCTCGGAGAAGGGGGCCAGATGTGTTGGGAATTATAGTGTGCTTGGACCGAGCAATGAGCGAGGTCTGGGTGCGAGGACCAGGTACCGATTACCTATGTAAATAAAACTAAAAAAAAATGTATATTCGTTGCAACGGATGTACTAAATTGAACAAAATATTCGTTGTAACGGATGTACTAAATTGAACAAAATGTTCGTTGTAACGGATGTACTAAATTGAACAAAATGTTCGTTGTAACGGATGTACTAAATTGAACAAAATGTTCGCTGTAACGGATGTACTAAATTGAACAAAATGTTCGTTGCAACGGATATACTAAATTGAACAAAATGTTCGTTGTAACGGATGTACTAAATTGAACAAATTGTTCGCTGCAATCGACACAACAAATAAGGCTAAAAGCTCAATGGAGCAAATTACAACAAAAAAATTAAGAAACCAACTGACACACGAAACCCGTGACGTAAATAGGGGTCTGCTAAGGGGAAGGTGTGAGGAAGGTCTGTCGCAGATCCGCAGACTTTTCCGAATCCGCGGACTGACAGCGGACGCTTCGTATGGTTAAGTTGCGGACTCGCGGACTGACGCGGATTTTCTTTATGGTTACCATAAAAAATTTCAAGTCATTTAAACAACTAAATTTCAGCAATGCGGACGCGCGGACTGACTGCGGACCAATGTTGTAAGATTCTGCGGACGTGGACGCGGATCATTGATAGAAATCCGCGGACGGACGCGGACGCTAAATTTCAAGATCCGCACACCTCTGGTCTGTCGCCACGTGACGTAAATAGGGGTCTGCAAAGGGGAAGGTGTGAGGAGGGAATGTCCCCAGGCAGCACCATACTCTGCCTCCAGCTAGGGCGGATTCAGTTTTTTTTTAGCACGGGACGGGACCCGGTGGGAGGGAGGTGGGGGGGGGGGGTGGCCAGCTACGTTACTACATAAGACCGTCACAAGTTTATTATAAAAGAATTGTAAAAAACATAATTACATCATGATAGCGTCACAACGAAACAAATAATTAATAAAACTAAACAATCAATAGCTAGAGCCCCCCACCCACCCTGTCAATCCAACATGCTATCAGTCTTGTTATTATCAACAGGATCAAACTGGCCAAATGTTGATTACTTGCTGGCAACAAACAACATTACACATTGCCAGGTAGTTAAGTTCGTGACCCTGTTGGATTTTCTCCCAAGTGACCCATTGGTTGTTTCAATTTTAAATGGTCTATCAGCTGAACAAATTGGCTCCGTATTGGTTGAACAAATTTATCTTGAATTCACACTTTTGTTGAACAATTTAGTTCAGATATTAGCTTTACCAAGTACCTGTACTCAAGTACATATAAGGAGTACTTTTTCTGGTACTTTTCTCTCACAGTCTTACTTGCAACTTTAAAAACGAGCGTACTTGTACTTAAACCTTAGTTACTTGTACTCGTACTTAAACCTTAGTTACTTGTACCCGTACTTAAACCTTAGTTACTTGTACCCGTACTTAAACCTTAGTTACTTGTACCCGTACTTAAACCTTAGTTACTTGTACCCGTACTTAAACCTTAGTTACTTGTACCCGTACTTAAACCTTAGTTACTTGTACCCGTACTTAAACCTTAGTTACTTGTACCCGTACTTAAACCTTAGAACATCTCTGCTTGAGACATATCGGCCCGGGGGAGGGGGGAGCTATATAAAAGTTCATGTCGTAACCCTCTAAGCATTAGATTGAATAAGAGATTATAGTGGCTTTTACTTCAATGGGCCCCTCATATAGTAATGGGCCTTTAGCTGTCACCTATATAGACTGTTACGTATAAACATCTACACACAAAAATATATTAAAAGTTCAATGTGAAAAGAAAAATTAACCAAGTAAAACAAACACCATATTTATTTATTCATTTTTGTTAAATTAATTATAGAAGAACAAGGGAGGTAAACAAATCTAATTTCTTTAATAGAAAAGGTAATTTCAGCCTTGGAAGTAAGTATAAACCATAATTTTTTCAAAAATGTCCTCTGAACTTTACAGAGAAACGAGATCAGATAAAAATAACTCAAACAAATATCTAAAGGCTATAGAAGCTTTTTTAAGAAGTTCTTTTTTACTATTTTTTTTTCAAAACAAGAAATTCACAATAAAAAATATTACACTTTAAAGTACTTATAGACAATGAACTTCATTTCAGAAAGTGCATAATTTTATAGTTTCACGACAGAGACAGACAGACAGATATATTACGTAAACATTTTATGTATTGAAACGTTGAACTTGTGCTATAATATATTCATCAGAAACTGCGCTTTAAGAAACATGGCTACTTCTGTAAAGTGAGCTACACGGCTACTTCTGTAAAGTGAGCTACACGGCTACTTCTGTAAAGTGAGCTAAACGGCTACTTCTGTAAAGTGAGCTACACGGCTACTTCTGTAAAGTGAGCTACACGGCTACCTCTGTAAAGTGAGCTACACGGCTACTTCTGTAAAGTGAGCTAAACGGCTACTTCTGTAAAGTGAGCTACACGGCTACTTCTGTAAAGTGAGCTACACGGCTACCTCTGTAAAGTGAGCTACACGGCTACTTCTGTAAAGTGAGCTAAACGGCTACTTCTGTAAAGTGAGCTACACGGCTACTTCTGTAAAGTGAGCTACACGGCCACCTCTGTAAAGTGAGCTACACGGCTACTTCTGTAAAGTGAGCTACACGGCTACTTCTGTAAAGTGAGCTATTATCGGTTGAGATTTGGTTTGGCGTGAAATTTTTATGTACGACATGGAGGCCAGGATAAATGATGACCTATGCACATTTTTTTTTTAAAGAGAAAAAGAAACGACGTTGTGAAGAGCCGAACTGTTGGTTATGACGAAGTAAGTATTCGCTCAACGTTTGCGTTGTACTTTATCTGTTGTTGTTGTTGTTGTTTGTTTTGAAGGGGTGGGGATACTGTGTCTGATATTGGCAGAGACACAATGGAGATAAACAGATTTACAGAACAGCCTGGCGGGCTAACAGAAAAGACGCGCATGCAAACAGACATACAAGCAGACAGACTGAACTGACAGAGAAACAGACAGGCAGACAGACAAAAACTTCACGACGTGCTAACAAAGAGACCAACAGACAAGCAGCAAGACATGCAGGCGGACGGACAAAAACTTCACGTGCTAACAAACAGACAAGCAACCTGACGGACATGCAGACAAGCAGACTAACAGGCAGGCAGACATGCTGACTGACTATAAAACTTAACACGCAAACAAACACACAAGCAGGCAAGCAATCAGACAGTCAGACTGACGTAAAGACAAAAAAAACAATTTCAAATTAGAAGATAATAAAAGTTCCTCGGCCTATGGTTCTAATTGGCTAATTACAAGCAAACATAAAAAAGCTTTAAAAAAATTATCCAATAAAATGAAAAATAAAAATATCCAAGAGATCGCCCCCACCCCACCCCCACACCCCTCCACCCCCGCGACCTGAAATAATTTTGTATTGAGTTATTAAACTGCATTGTTCGAATTTTGACCTCGTCTGTAAGATTCCTTTCAAAGAGTTCACCTGCTGCCCTTCCGATGGTCGAGGATTGTTATTGTTTTAAGAGTACATGGCATCAAAAGTTTATTTTAAATTAGCAAGCACTTTCAAAATATATATATATATATATATATATATATATATATATATATATATATATATATATATATAAATCACAGAAACTGGAGACAGTGTCTCTATTTGGCGGTACTCTTATAGCAGGCTCCAATAATAGCCATGAATGAAATGCAACGAAGCACCTGATTGGTGCGGCCAACCGAGTGATTTTCAATCGTGGGATAAAAATTTTCCTCTGCATCTACAGTCTGTCATGATGTTCCATTCATAAATGAAAAAAAAAAAGAGGAAGTCAGTGATTGGTCCCGGAATGCCACGTGATTAAATTTCCGTTTAGTCGTCCTTGAGTTTTAGTGAGCCCTAGACAGAGGCGGTGTCAAGATAGTAGGGGGGGGGGATGGCATAGACAAAAAGCACCGGGTTGGCGTCCGAATGTCTCCATATGACGTAATGATTACATCGTTCTGTCCGTAAGAATCGCATGTTGTATCTACGGCCAGGCATGCAAAGAACATTATCATTGTATTCTGTCATCAGGTTTCTCAAGAACTGTTACTGTCGCACCCACACACCCCCTCACCCTCGTGTAAAGAACGAAACATTAATAGTTTATTATAATGAGGCTTGACCCCCCCCCCCACGGAAGTCGATTTATGTCGGCAGAGTCTCCAGGTACAAGAGAAAATATTGCAACCCCCACCCCCTGTTATATTTGAATAGAAATGTGTGTGAATTCAAAGGTATTTTGACAAAACATTTACTTACATATAGTACACATCTATGAATGGATGTGTGTGTGTGTATATATATACATACTAGATCATAATTATTTATTAATAACCCTATTAAGATATATACGTGTCTCACACACACATACAAATGTATTTAAATACAGAATTACACACATACACACACATACATATGTATTCAAATAAAGAATTACACACACATACGTACAAAAACAGAATTACACACACACACACAAAACAATATAAAAATATATGCACATACACAAATCTTTACTGTCAAATTTCAAATGTCAATTGTATGTGTGTGTGTGTGTGTGTGTTTACCTCAGATACATTTAAATGACACAGGTAATCATTAGCAGCATCTCATATTTCAACAACATTCATACTGGTAATGATGCTCAACCTGACATAAACTAGTCTAATGACAAATGTCAGATTACAACATAAACTAGTCTAATGACAAATGTCAGATTACAACATAAACTAGTCTAATGACAAATGTCAGATTACAACATAAACTAGTCTAATGACAAATGTCAGATTACAACATAAACTAGTCTAATGACAAATGTCAGATTACAACATAAACTAGTCTAATGACAAATGTCAGATTACAACATAAACTAGTCTAATGACAAATGTCAGATTACAACATAAACTAGTCTAATGACACATGTCAGATTACCACATGAGCTAGTCTAATGACAAATGTCAGATTCTAACATAAACTAGTCTAATGACAAATTACTAAATAAGTAAAGTATACAATTAGAAAAAATTACGAGGTCCGCTATGGATTTTTTTCAACCTATAAAACTGATTCATAATTTGAAAAATGTGAAATGTTATAAGTTTGGTACTGATTTACATAGACGACTGATAGGCTAGGAGCGGTTGTGGAAAGATAGATACAGACAGACAGGCACGCATGCAGGCAGACATACTGACCAGAGAGGCAGGCGGACAGACAGACAGAACAGACAGACAGAACAGACAGGCAGAACAGACAGACAAAGACAGACAGACAGACAGACAGACAGACAGACAGACAGACAGACAGACAGACAGACAGACAGACAGACAGACAGATAGATAGATAGATAGATAGATAGATAGATAGATAGATAGATAGATAGATAGATAGATAGATAGATAGATAGATAGATAGATAGATAGATAGATAGATAGATAGATAGATAGATAGATAGATAGATAGAAAGAAAGATAGATAGATAATGTGCAGATGTAAAAGTGTAATTCACTGAACCGTGACGACATAGCCCACTTCCACTGACCCACGACACACTATCTGACGTCAATAAACACACACATTTAACCCCCCCCACACACACAAACCATCGGAATGCCCCACTGAATAAATGATGTCTGCTTGGGGAGCGATTGGGGAAAAGGTGGGAGGGGGGGGGATCGCCACCAATTAGCAACGTACCTATACCAACCTGGCTGGAATCAATAGCTACACACAATTCGATTACTAGGCCAAGATGTACATAGAGGGGGAAAAATCGTTTCCTGGTCCATATTATGTTTAAAAAAAAAAGAAAGATAATGAGGTAGAGAAAGGGGTGGTAGGGGAGAAAACCTGTTCGATGGTGTTCGAAAATTGGCATAGAATAAGGGGCGATAAATTATGCAAGGCAGCAAATATAATTTAAACCGAGAAGTCTAAAAATGGTGATCGTCGGTCAATAGACTAATTAACTCCCCCTTTTTTTATCAGCTCATGGCTAAATTGTGAATGATTTCCCCATAGCAATTGTTGACATAAGATTTTTCACTCTACCAGGTTACGCCTTTCTTTTAAAAAAAAAAATTAAACCTTTATTGATTCCGAGAGCAAGATTGATGTATTTTTTATGTGTTTCCCGCGCATTTTATATTTTGTAGAATCATTAAAACTTTGAATTGCGGACCCTGAAGAGAATTCAACAGCAGTTGTTTAGAGAGAGAGAGAGAGACGAGGGGAAAATAAAATTGTAAACATTGAAAAAATAAATGAAAGTCTCCACTACAACGGGGAACGGGGTAGGCGGCGGCCGTGGAGGTGGGTGTGGCAATGGCGAACCAAAGAACGAGCACTCGTCGCTACATTATCAAGGGAAATAAACGCGGTCACCGGTCTTGAGCTCAATGCTGATTCTATTGCCTATAAGCTGTTGATGATGTTTGGTCGTTGTATATTTTTTATTTTTTCCCCAATTCAAAAGTAAATGAATCAAGGGGAGCTTATTCTCACATGATCGCGAGAGATTTCAGCGTGCACATCTTGACGTGAGGATTCATGCGCGTTTCAGATTTAAGTCCCTTGGCGCGAGCCGAAAACCTTCCGCCGAGAAACGAAAATCCAATTAAAAGTTAACAACGTAGAAGAAAACAAAAAATATTCTCAACTCAGTAAAACTGGCGTCAATGATGATGAGTGAGTTGTTTTGTGATGGGTTTTTTTTTTTACTACTTAAACGATTTTTTTTTAATCGCTAGTATTTTGGGGGGGGGGGGGGGGGTTGCTTGGGCCTATTGATGTATGATGCTGTGTCTGTATACAGCTATCACATGTTATATTTATGGTGATAACTCTCTTTAAGTTAGGGGTCAATGACCGCACAATATTGTTGGGTTCAACGACCGCTAGGTATTGTTTGCTTTGACGAAAGCAGGGGCGTGTGTAGGCACGGACGGCCCCCAACAAAACCTAAATGTAAGCAATTTTTTTATGACTCTCTTTTTTTTGGGGGGGAGGGGCATATTTTCTCCTGCACCCGAGGCCTTAGGTCCGCCTCTGGACGAAAAAGAGTTACAGCGAATGAATATTTCTTTACATGAGTAGATGTGTTCACACGAGGCTGTAAAATTATTGATGAGGCGATTCATCAAAATCGAAGGCAGAGAATTTTAACCCATTTTCTGAACTTCTCGGACCGCGATTACCCCCATTTTTTTTTTCTTTAAACATTCCGTAATTCGGTTAGTTCTATGTATCGAAACGGGAATAAGGAATCGAATCTGGATCGCTAGCTTAATGAAAAATCGGTGAATGTAATCGGGATTGGTAACTAATATTGTCATAACATGTGCTCGTGTTGAACGCTTTTTGGGCCCCTGACATGTGCTAGGGATGAACTCTTTGTTGGGCCACTGACATGTGCTCGTGTTGAATTCTTTTTGGGCCCCGACATATGCTAGGGATGAACTCTTTTGGGCCCCTACACCTGCTAGGGAGGAACTCTTTTGGGTCCCTGACACGTGTTAGGAATGAACTCTTTTTGGGCCCCTGACATGTGCTAGGGATGAACTCTTTTTGGGCCCATGACATGTACTAGGGATATTTTTTGGGCCCCTGACACGTGCCAGGGATGAACTCTTTTTGGGTCCCTGACAATTTCCTCCAAATGCGGCCTCTGTATTCCTAAAAACCACCATATGCTAATTGTTCAGTGGTAGATTACTGTACCTAATTCTTGGGCCCTGCCGGTAATAATACACACTAGAGCCCCTACAACAACCTTCTCAAAGTCTCTGGACGTCTGCCAAGCCCTCATTGTCATATTTGATGAGTTTGCCAAGTCATGGGGTCCATTTCCTTCGGGGGGCCACTTATACGGTACAGTGATCTGCCACTATACGGTACAGTGATCTGCCACTATACGGTACAGTGATCTGCCACTATACGGTACAGTGATCTGCCACTATACGGTACAGTGATCTGCCACTATACGGTACAGTGATCTGCCACTATACGGTACAGTGATCTGCCACTGAATACTAAGCGATTAGTGTAGAGTCTCCTCCCTCCCCCCCCCACACACACAATTGGTTGGACATCGTCAGGGGGAGCCCAATATTACCTGACGACAGCCGCGGCTGTGACGATAGACGACCCGTGACCGACGGCGTTGACGTCGTAACCTGCGCCGATCTTAGCTTCCGTCATGTTCAGTAATATAAACTATGGGATGACTTATACGGTGCATAGGTGGGTGATATGAGATCCCCTGCGCCCTCCGCCCCCCCCCAGTTGGTGGATACTGTTATGGCCCAAGATTGGGAAGGCAGCTGCCCTTCCTCCCCCCCCCCCCCAACCAGTCACAGGTCGATAAGCTCTGCCTGCCTCCATGTTTGTTTGTTTGTTTGTTTCATCCCGTTCGTTGTTATTGTTTACATCTACCGACCAGCAGACCGTGACGACGTGTTTCGGATAAGGGGAAAGGAGGGGGGGTGTAAGTGACGTATTCAATGACAAGTCACGTGATCCACGCCCAGCATCGATTCGTTCTCGTCTGCCGTCCTTTCAGAAGGTTTGTTTGTCGTCTGCGTCTCTCTTGTTTTGACAATCCATCAGCTGACCTATGGCCATGCCGGGAGTATCTTATCACCCAGGTCATCTTGTCATCCCCTCACCCCCCCTTCCTCTCCGCACAAACAAATAACACCTCCAGCTAAATACTTGCAGCTACTTGACCGCATAAACAATCTAACCGCAACGCAACCTAGCTCATAAACAACGCTACCTAGCTCATAAACACGTCCGCTAGATGCTTGTGGGGGTGGGGGAGTAGGTTCGGCTTCATTCAACCAAAACACATCTCTTGGATCAAGTACAAAGCCTGGCTCTTGGTGTAAACATGACAGACGATCGTCTGCTATTTGTCGTCTGCTTCTCTTTGAGTTTTTTTTATTTTCAAAGCAACGTCAGAATCGTGCCAATCCCACCGAGGACGAGCGTGGGTCCCAAGTAGGAGCGGGGTCTGAATTTTGTCAAGAGTACGTGGGTTAGGGGTGGGGGGTGGGGGGGGCTTTTGAAACCTCCGTTTCATTTTATAATCTTCTATGAAATGACTCGAAGGTTGTTCTTTTTTTAAGGGGACGATGGATCACTTGTTTTCATATACTGCCAGGGGCCCGCAAAAGATTTTTTTAAAAAAAAAGGTTTGTTGGCGACGGTTCTGAATGAGCTTCCAGAACTTTTTTTTTTCTTTTTTTCAAAATATTATAGTTAGTTCTTTTTTAACTATTCAACAAATTTAAATTAATAAAGCATTGCTTCTGAAATATTCGCCCCGTGGTACTCAGGGGGGGGGGCTCAAAGTACGCATGCGCCGTGTGACGTACCGGAAGTGTGAAGCATGCTAGTTGATCACTTGTGCAATAAGGGAAAAAAAATTTAAAAAGCCAGCCAATGGGGAAAGCAGACATACCCATGCATGCAATGATTAACGTTAGAGATGCAAATAAAATATACAGAACTGGTCCCAGGAGAAGTTGTGCGCGTGTTTGTGTGTGTGTGTAATGGTGGTGGTAGTGGGAGATAGACATTTGGAAAGGAAATAAGAAAGCCGTTTGATGTTATGGGCGATATCATTCCAAGATAACTTACATTTGGCTACTGGGGGGGGGTGAGAATGGGAGACGGGAAGGGGGGGGGGAGTCGATCGATAACGTTATGTTCTCTTGTGTATCTGGAATGTTGCACGTTTTTTTAATATGTACATCTGTATGCGAAATGTACATGCATGTTTTTCTAATCCCGCGCGCTCACAAATATTTATGGCAGCTGTTCTCAAACGTGTTACCATGACGACAGTCAAATAGAGAAGTAGAACACAAGTGTCATTGGTTGAACACATTTCCTCATTTACTTTGCAGATTTACACACGCACTCACACTTACACACACACTCACACTTACACACACACACACACACTCTCACACTTACACACACACTCACACTTACACACACACACTCTCACACTTACACACACACTCACACACACACTCACACTAACACACGAGAGAGAGAGAGAGAGAGAGAGAGAGAGAGAGCTTGGAAGGGCACGAAATAACTCGTGTCTCTTGGATTTGAACCGCCGTACCTCGCCTGTCGAACTAGTGAACTTACCGTGGACACTACTAGTAAGCCCAACTTCCGACTTTTCCTTTCACCCAGGAAACTAAATCGCATACATTAGTAATATATTTTTTTAATTTAAATCAGGAACTAGACTTAACCGCAAGTTGTTATTACCAGCTTTAGCCGCAAGTTATTATTACCAGCTTTAGCCGCAAGTTGTTATTACCAGCTTTAGCCGCAAGTTATTATTACCAGCTTTAGCCGCAAGTTATTATTACCAGCTTTAGCCGCAAGTTGCTATTACCAGCTTTCCAAATTATATTGTTGTTTGTTATGTTTTTTTTTTTCATTTTCAAATAGAAACACACTGCGTGAATTATTTATTTTTGTATAATATAAGCGGGCAAGAATCTATTGTTCTAAACAAGCAATTTAAGTCTTTTTCGTTTCGGACAAAGGACATTTTAGAGCATTTTCGTGTACGCAGTGGCTACGGTTACGCCGGACGAAATCCGTATTTTTTTTCCGGGTTACAGCCATAGATAATTAGATATTGCTCCACGCGTATGGATTTTGATAAATAGAGAGGGAAGTAATCATGAATAACTGTTACAAAAATAAATAATGATTACGCCCCTTTGATTAGCTTTTATTATTTATATTTAAAATATAAGCAAAAACGGTACATAAAAAACTCTTATATTTTGGCCCTGAGAGGTCAGATCGCGAAATGGACTTTTTGATGTACACTTGGCAGGCCAAGACCTACAAAATGATATATACATCGTGGGTCTAGGATTTATGGTTGTTGAGATCTAGGGTGATGACAGACAGACAGATAGACAGACGGACAGACAGATAAACGGGGACAATAGAGCATTTTTTTTCGAAAATGTTCTAAAAAATATATAAATAGCACACACACAACATTCAATACTCACCATTGAGCTAATCAGGAGGAGATAACTAGTCAATCTGTCCAGAAATAGTAATCCAGAGTTATCTGTTATGAGCTCTCCAGATTAGCAACACATCCATTTGGTGGTGCGAGAGAAAAGAAAAAACAAAAAAATCCAGCAGTGGGGCCCGGGGTCAAATAAACAGGTGACCTGAGTTTGACCAGGTCACACAAGATGTTGGTTGATATAATGACCCAGGGGTGCACTTGTGCCCGTCGGGCTGAACAGTTTTATTTCATTAAGAACACATGACCCAGTTATATTCAGGCTGAATCTTCAGATCTGTGGATGTACAAAAAAAAAACAGCGAGTGCAATGAACAAGTAGGCACCAAGAGGGTGTTTTGGACAATGTTTTTGTTTTGAATGAGGCAGGCACCTCCAAGTGTGTTGGGAAGAGAATGGTAGGTCTAATCCGAGTTTTTGGGAAAAATATTACTTTGGGCCCTAAGAAAAGGTACATAGAGAGATACCTCCTGGGGGGGGGGCCCTGGACAAAGGTACAGGAACGCAAGAGGCCTTCTGTGTACTTACCGCAGTGGTTGTCTAACTTCAATGCTATAAGCTACCCACCAGTCAAGAAAGAAAGAAGAAAAAAAAACAGAAAACGTGAGAGAAAAGTTAAAATGAATAGTTTGATACTCTCGATCAAGTAAATCAATCAACACTTTTTGGCGACCCATTTTCAAATCAGCTCGAGACTCATTCCCTTTGAGACCCACTGACATATGGGTATTTCAACCACTGACATATGGGTATTTCAACCACTGACATATGGGTATTTCAACCACTGACATATGGGTATTTCAACCACTGACATATGGGTATTTAAAAAAAAAATTGGCGCAAACACAACATTTAAAAGAAAAATATATCTGTTTCAGCATGCACTCCCTGTCAACACATTGAGCAGGGGTAGATAATTCACAGAGGTCCCACAACTCTTGGTCCAATCATTACATGCGCATTGTTTTACTGCGTCAGTTTGGATTTTGTTGGAACGTTAAAAGGGGGATAGGGGTGAGGGGAGGTCGGTGGGGGGTGTAGATGTTTTGCTGCTATTGATACCGTGGTGGCGCCCGACAGACTCATGGCAGCGGTCAATGTTTGGACAGAGTAATTGTAGGGTGCGAGTCAATAGACAGACTACAAGTGATGAGCCGTTGATGGGAGCCATGGACTGTAAGTACTTCATGCAGGCAGACAACCAGACCAACAGACAGACAGACAGATGACTGACAGACCAACAAACAGACAGAAAGATGGCAGACAGACAAACAGACCAACAGAGACAGACAGATGACAGATAGACTGGCAGACAGACATACAGACAGACCAACAAACAGACAAAGCAGACAGACAGACAGATAGATATAGATAGATATAGATAGATATAGATAGATATAGATAGATATAGATAGATATAGATAGATATAGATAGATATAGATAGATATAGATAGATATAGATAGATATAGATAGATATAGATAGATATAGATAGATATAGATAGATATAGATAGATATAGATAGATATAGATAGATATAGATAGATAGATAGATAGATAGAGAGATAGATGGAGGGATGGAGGGATGGAGGGAGGGAGGGAGGGAGGGAGGGAGGGATGGAAGGAGGGAGGGAGGGAGGGAGGGAGGGAGGGAGGGAGGGAGGGAGGTAGGTAGATAGATAGATAGATAGATAGATAGATAGATAGATAGATAGATACCCTGTTATTCTTAACAGCCTTGCTTCAAATTCTATATATATTGTCGTAATATCACGTGGTCTCTTCTGTTCCTAATATAAAAAAAAACGAGTAATTCCTGTGACGTTGCTTGTGGTCAGTTAGTCTCCCTTCATAATAAGGACGCTTCTATCTGGTTGAACTTAAAACATGTGGACTTAAAATAGAAAAATTGGAGATCAAGGGGAAGTAGTCAGGTCATTTTGTCATGCAAGGTTATCTTCCCTTCACTCTGTAAATTAGTGAAGATTGAGAGATATTTTCGCTTTCTTTTTTTTTGCCTAAGTAGGTCTGGAACAAAAGTAATTATTGGAGTCTTTGTGACTACTGACTTGGTGGCTAATACCATTAAATGTTAATGTCCTTTAGGGCGAGCCAGTTTAACTTAATGGAACACCGTCTAGTGGACGACATACACACACAAAGAAACTTCATGGTTCAATTTGAACGTATTGTCTACAAATAGTTCGGCTGCTGTAGGTGGCTTTCAGTTGGTAAACTCATCCTGCCCGGCACATACCAAGGGTTCGATTCTCATCGATAGTAATCAGTTGGTGAAAACTCAGTTGGATTGTGGGGAAACAGTTCAAAGAATGACGTCATCACCACCCTGCCGAGGAAACGGTGCGCATGTTTGACTTTTTTTTTTCTAAAATATGACGATGCCATTCAAGGACGGCCTTACCATTACCGGAGCCCGATTGGGAAATAAAACTACTTTATCTGAATTGTTAATGTATACTATTTACTTTGTGGTGTTGAGAATACGGTACTGGCATACTTGACTACCAGATGGCTGATGGCAGTAGCGCAGCCCCCCACCCCACCCCACCCCCACCCCCGAGTCAACCGTAACAGGTCGACCAGAGTCCAGACGATAACGTCATCTCTTACACACAAAGTCGTTTCCCCTTGCATGTGTTATAACTAACTTATAACAGTGGCTCTCAAACTTAGACGCTACTACGCGAACCACTTTGAGTATTGTTGTGTTTTCATAACCTGAAAACCTTTCTTGGTTGTTGTTTTTGTTTTTGTTGTTGTTGTTGTTGTTGTTTAGAGCGAACCACCTGTAAATAAAAACACAATAATAAAAAGAGACAGAGAGGAAAAGTTTCAATTTTTTTTTTTTGCAGTTTCCCTTTGTACTCTGCAGAACAACCAGAACAACACACTTACAGACCTACAACAGATTGAGAAATGGAGTTGTAAATATGTACACATAGATGTTGTAGATGTGTACACATAGATGTTGTAGATGTGTACACATAGATGTTGTAAATATGTACATATAGATGTTGTAGATGTGTACATATAGATGATGTATATATTACACATAGATGTTTTAGATGTGTACACATAGATGTTGTAGATGTGTACATATAGATGATGTAGATATGTACACATAGATGTTGTAGATGTGTATTCATAGATGTTGTAGATGTGTACATATAGATGATGTAGATATGTACACATAGATGTTTTAGATGTGTACACATAGATGTTGTAGATGTGTACACATAGATGTTGTAGATGTGTACACATAGATGTTGTAGATGTGTACAAATAGATGTGGTAGATGTGTACACATAGATGTTGTAGATGTGTACACATATATGTTGTAAATGTGTACAAATAGATGTGGTAGATGTGTACACATAGATGTTGTAAATGTGTACATATAGATTCTCGATCCATTTATTTATTTAATTTACAACGTGTCGCTCACACCCTGATAACCACTGTGTTATAAAATTGTTTGTTTACGCTTGTTGTTATGGAAACTTCACCATTAATTTAAAAAAAAAAAAACTAGCTTTTAGAAAAGAAATCTCCCAGGGATTTAAAGTTCTAAGCCTAAAGAACAGTCTAATAAATAATTAAGATAGGTCATTAACAAGAACGTCCAAGATATTACTTTGACAGATCTCGCTCGAATATTATTTTGTGTGGCACTTCTATAATCCGACTCATGACCTAATTAATTCAACGGAACATTTCGACCTGGAAAACTGCAGAAAACCACTTTCTGATGATTAATGGCCACTCAGGAATGTCATATGATGGAGTTTTGTTATGTTTGTTTGAGTCAAATCAATGGTCTTGAGTAGGAAGTTGATCTACGTATGTATGTATGTATATGTGTGTGTGTGTGTGCGTGTGTGTGCTTATGGTCGTTTGTGCGCTGATATTTTATATAGGTCGGTTTCTAAGCATAAAATTAGTACTAAAAAATATAATTAAACTAAAAAGTTATTTGCCTTTGAGAGAAGGGATCAAGAAAATAAAACGTTGAAAAAAGAAAATCAAATCAATATTTAAAAACTTCCTCTGTTAAGATTGGGTATTTTTTGAAGATATCAACATAATAAGTTTACACCTACCTCCAAATATGTTATTATTTGAAGATATCAACATATTTATTTTACACCTACCTCCAAATATGTTATTATTTGAAGATATCAACATATTCAGCTATCTAAGTCTGTGGGGTTTTTTTTATATTGGTAATATTTTACCACAGCTACTTAGCCAATAAATCGACTTACGTTCATGTTTAGAAAGTTCAATACAAAAAAAAAATCCTTTCAAATTAACGGACGGTGTTATGATCAGACCTGGCCTAAGGGACCTCTACAGATCGGGCCCCGGCCTAAGAGACCTCTACAGATCGGGCCCTGGTCCTTAGAAGGGGCCTCATGAATACAATCTTTGGGCACGTCGACTACACACAGTAAAACACTGCAATATGTTCTGACGATGTGGCAATAGTTGTTGCTAGACTGCTGGGGGCCCTATATTTTTACAAGAGGGCCCCACACACCATAGGACCGGCCTAGGTGACAATGACTCGCTAGAGGGCCTCACACACCATAGGACCGGCCTAGGTGACAATGACTCGCTAGAGGGCCCCACAGCCCCTAGGACCGGCCTAGGTGACAATGACTCGACAGAGGGCCCCACACACCATAGGACCGGCCTAGGTGACAATGACTCGACAGAGCGCCCCACACACCATAGGACCGGCCTAGGTGACAATGACCCGACAGAGGGCCCCACACACCATAGGACCGGCCTAGGTGACAATGACTCGACAGAGCGCCCCACACACCATAGGACCGGCCTAGGTGACAATGACCCGACAGAGGGCCCCACACACCATAGGACCGGCCTAGGTGACAATGACTCGACAAAGGGCCCCACACACCATAGGACCGGCCTAGGTGACAATGACCCGACAGAGGGCCCCACACACCATAGGACCGGCCTAGGTAACAATGACTCGATAGAGGGCCCCACAGCCCCTAGGACCGGCCTAGGTGACAATGACTCGACAGAGGGCCCCACACACCATAGGACCGGCCTAGGTGACAATGACTCGACAGAGGGCCCCACAGCCCCTAGGACCGGCCTAGGTGGCAATGACCCGACAGAACGCCCCACACACCATAGGACCGGCCTAGGTGACAATGACTCGATAGAGGGCCCCACAGCCCCTAGGACCGGCCTAGGTGACAATGACCCGACAGAGGGCCCCACACACCATAGGACCGGCCTAGGTGACAATGACTCGATAGAGGGCCCCACAGCCCCTAGGACCGGCCTAGGTGACAATGACCCGACAGAGGGCCCCACACACCATAGGACCGGCCTAGGTGACAATGACTCGATAGAGGGCCCCACAGCCCCTAGGACCGGCCTAGGTGACAATGACTCTTAACTTTTTTCTTTGTTTTAAATGGTAGAGATATTTTTCTTGACGCACAAACTGAAAAGCAATTGTCACCTACTTAGGCTTACAGTTTATTCAGGTGGTGAATGCAGGTTCGATTCTCGGTTATAACCAAAGGAATTTCTCCAATTCCAGATGAAAGTTTGTGTGGGTGCCCCCCCCCCCCGGCCACACAAAAACACAATTCCACTCATGTAAAATGGGTGCCTGACTTTAGTTGGTTAGGTGAATGCGACTGGGCGTTGAGCTAGCTACATAATCTCTCGATTAGCGGTGGTTATAGAAGCAGATTAAATATACACTACAATAGCTACATATGAAATATACACTACAATAGCAACATATGAAATATACACTACAATAGCTACTGATGAAATATACACTACAATAGCTACATATGAAATAAACACTACAATAGCTACAGATGAAATATACACTACAATAGCTACAGATGAAATATACACTACAATAGCTACAGATGAAATATACACTACAATAGCTACAGATGAAATATACACTGCAATAGCTACAGATGAAATATACACTAAAATAACTACAGATGAATTATACACTGCAATAGCTACAGATGAAATATACACTACAATAGCTACAGATGAAATATACACTACAATAGCTACATATGAAATATACAATACAATAGCTACATATTAAATATACACTACAATAGGTACAGATGAAATATACACTGCAGTAACTACAGATGAAATATACACTACAATAGCTACAGATGAAATATACACTGCAATGGCTACAGATGAAATATACACTACAATAGCTACAGATGAAATATACACTAACGTAACTACAGATGAAATATACACTACAATAACTACAGATGAAATATACACTACAGTAACAACAGATGAAATATACACTGAAATAGCTACATATGAAATATACACTACAGTAACTACAGATGAAATATACACTACAGTAACTACAGATGAAATATACACTGCAATGGCTACAGATGAAATATACACTACAATAGCTACAGATGAAATATACACTAACGTAACTACAGAAATATACACTACAATAACTACAGATGAAATATACACTACAGTAACAACAGATGAAATATACACTGAAATAGCTACATATGAAATATACACTACAGTAACTACAGATGAAATATACACTACAATAACAAAGGAAACTGTATTTGTTTACAATACATTTGCAAGAAATGTAAAAACCTTATTTTCTTCCTCCTGTTCCCAGATATTGGGAATAATTCTACGAATTGAAACTAAACAGAAACCTTTTCCTCTAGGGGCCCAAATGACACATCCCACATCAAACAGATCAGTTAAGTTAGCCACATCCCACATCAAACAGATCAGGTTAGCCACATCCCACATCAAACAGATCAGTTCAGTTAGCAGTTACAAGTAAAAGACTTAGGGACAGTGTCAGACTTCGGTCGGTTGAGGCCATGGGCGGAGAACCCAATAGTGGGACCCCTAAAAAAAACAGAGACATCAATAAACGTGGAAAGCGGTGTTTTTGGGAGCCCTTTCTAAAGACCGGGGCCCCTGCACGCACCCGATGCGCCAGCCATTCAATCTGAAGTAATAATGTGACGATTAGAAGATAAGCTATCCCCTGTCCATCTGTACATAGACAAAGGGTGGGCAAACTGTGGCCTGTCGGGCCAAGTACGTCCCGTTGTGGCCGTTTCATCCGGCCCCCTGACTGATGGGAATGTAAGGGCCACCGCCCCGCCCCCTCTTCCCCAATCTGGTTACGCCATTTAGACAAACTCTCCGTCACGCGATCTCCATTAAGGACGCTATATGTTACACCCAGTCCATTTATTTAATGTCCGCGATCCAACCATAAGCAAAAAAAAAGTTACTTCAAATTTCGTCAGCCTTAATTAGTTTTGTGGGAAGGATGGCCGAGTGGTGTAGATACTCGACTGTCGACCTGAGAGTCCTGGGTTCGATCCTCGGTGAGAACCATGGGAAATTTTTCCAAGTGAACTTTGTTTCATAGTCGTCCCACAATTCCACCCAGCTTTAAATGGGTACCTGACTTTAAGTTGGGGGGGGGGGGGAGAAGTAAAGGCGGCTGGGCGTTGTGCTAACCACACAATCCCTTCATATGCGGAGGTTATAGAAACAGATGAATTCTACACTTCATCTGCCCCAACGGCTAAGGGAACTTTACTTTTTAATTAGCTCTGAATGAACTTGTCTACTTACCGCAACTAGACATGAATTAATAACGTTTACCGTTCACACCAAACAAAGCCTCAGAACTAAACAAAATAATGTTAACCCATATATGTGTAGCGTTATGGGCCACTCACGCAAACCCGTTGCGTAGAAAGACTTTGGGGCCCCAAACGTTTAGACAAGTCAGTGTGCGAAGGGGGGGGGGGAAGGGTGGCTGAGACGGATTCTGCCGAGTTCAGTGCGACAACAAGGAAATAGAAACATGTCGTGACTACTTACCGTAACTTAGAGAAAATCACCGAATCATATGTGCACAAAAGGAGGGAAAAAAACTTGACTAAATTACGCAACAAAAATAAACTATGATAGTTGTTAAATTTACGTTGAAGCACGTCACGCCGGTGTTGGAGATATTAACAATTATATTGCAAATATTATGCACATTATAAAGTCCCATTAAAAAAACTGTTGATAGAGTAGAAATATATATATATATATATATATATAGAGAGAGAGAGAGAGAGACGGTACGTATGTAATAAATATGTAATATAATAACACGATAATATATATATAGACGGTACTTATGTAATAAATATGTAATGTAATACCACGAAAATATATAGAGAGAGACGGTAATTATGTAATAAATATGTAATGTAATACCACGATAAAGTCGAATAGAAGTAAAGAAAAAAATACAATTACTTTTGTGGCGGTGTGTTTTATGTGGAGTGGTGCTCTGGTTACAAACAAACTTGAAGCAAACAAAACAAAAAATCCAATGTGCTTCCGAATGATTCTTGAAACAGCACCGCCGCGCGCCGTACGCCTACCTCCCTGCTTCCACCGCGTGTGTGGGACAATTTACCCCTCTCGCCCCCCCCCCTCCTCTCTCTCCCCACACCCGCGTGGGTTGAGACAATTCACGGCCGCGGAGTTCAAGCGTGGGACAAAAGGGAGACAGCTCTGGAGGCAGCGGTAAAGTCCCTTCACAAATAAAAAAAAAAGTACATTATTCTCTCCCTTGAATCAGAAACTGGAGATGGTCGTGTAGTGGAGAGTAGTGATAAACCATTTAAAACGCGCACGTGCAGAATTTTTAAAAATGTGTTTTTTTTTTTTTATTTGTTTGTTTACCGTTGTTGTTTTGATTGTTTTTGTTGTGGATAATATTTTTGTGTGTGATTGCTATTGAATTGTACTTCATTTTGTTTTATTTATTCTGTTGTCATTTTTTTTTTTATTGTTTTGATTAAATCACAAGAGAAGTTGTTTTTTATGGTCATTTGGACAAATAGAAATTTAAAAAAAAAAGTAATCGATAAATGAACTAGGGGGAAAAAAGAAAGAAGTAAACCATCAGTGACCTACTTCTGAGTGAAAAGTAAATGTTGTTACTGTAATTAACTGCTGATGGCGTATGGGCCAGGATAGTGGTCCCTCCCCCCTCCCCCATTCTAATTGACCATTCACTAGTTGCTGGTATTGGCCCCAGGACGATGGTTGTGCCCAAAGGTCTATAACGTCTGTACATCCGGAGATGGTGCAGGTACCAAATGTTATCAGTACATGCATTTAATGTACCAAATGTTATCAATACATGCATAATTAATAACACATGATAACAGGTGATAGAATGAGAGAAAGGGGGGGGGATAAAACTTAACAAAGATCTGTAAATAACATTTCAAATGTATATAGATTCAGTGAGAGAGAGAGAGAGAGAAAGAGGGAGAGAGAGAGAGAGAGAGAGAGAGAAAGAGAGAGAGAGAGAGAAAGAGAGGGAGAGAGAGAGATAGAGAGAGAGAGAGGGAGAGAGAGGGAGAGAAAGAGAGAGAAAGAGAGGGAGAGAGAGAGAGAGAGAGAGAGAAAGAGAGGGAGAGAGAGAGATAGAGAGAGAGAGAGGGAGAGAGAGGGAGAGAAAGAGAGAGAAAGAGAGGGAGAGAGAGAATGTGCACTTTGTTATATTGATTCCCCAACACCACAAAATATAAATCATACAGAAAGCCATCATAAACAAATCCCTCTAATATTGACTAAAAAACATTTCCGACATTTTGTATTTTCTTTTTTAATATTGCAGCACCTAAATCTTGACACACAATATTGAAACAATAACAACAAATATGGCGGTTTTCGGAAATGTCAGTTTAAATAGAATGGTGCGCTTCCTGTATAATGCATATTCTGTGGCTCACAGCACTCTGTGACCAACACCATTCTGTGGCCAACACCGCTCTGGGGCCAACACCGCTCTGTGGCCAACACCATTCTGTGGCCAACACCGCTCTGTGGCCAACACCGCTCTGAGGCCAACACCGCTCTGTGGCCAACACCGCTCTGAGGCCAACACCGCTCTGTGGCCAACACCGCTCTGTGGCCAACACCGCTCTGTGGCCAACACCGCTCTGAGGCCAACACCGCTCTGTGGCCAACACCGCTCTGTGGCCAACACCGCTCTGTGGCCAACACCACTCTGTGGCCAACACCGCTCTGTGGCCAACACCGCTATAGAGATATCTAAGACGGACAGCCATGGTGAGACTACGAAGGTCTTCAAATCAAATCACAGTCTAAACAAACTTCACTTCACCTTGGTAAATATGGACAAATCGTTTTTTACACTGACACAAACTGGCAGAGACACATGTCTGCGCATCATCTAAACCCAGTCTGCTTCTTTCTTTAAATGTCTTGTCTGCCTCTTATTAGTCTTGTCTGTCTCTTTTTAGTCTTGTCTGTCTCTTATTAGTCTTGTCTGTCTCTTATTAGTCTAGTCTGTATCTTATTTTCTATTCAATCTGCCTCTTTTCTAATTATTCCCCTGGCCATCTCTGTCACTACTTTAACAGCTGTTCGATTAAAAAATTAAATCGATATTTTTACGCATAATGAAAAAAAATTCGCAAATTAACGCATATTTAATCGAAAAAAATTCTTTATTTATGATTTGTAACATTCCTTTATTCTATCAACATGGCATGTTCAAATAGTAAACTTGATTGATAGGTTAGAATTAGGTTGATAGAACAGTTTACTGAACTGAATCTGTCTTATTTGTTAAACGTTCGTCGGTTCATGTGATAGAACAGTTTACTGAACTGAATCTGTATAATTTGTTAAACATTCGTCGGTTCATGTGATAGAACAGTTTACTGAACTGAATCTGTCTTATTTGTTAAACATTCGTCGGTTCATGTGATAGAACAGTTTACTGAACTGAATCTGTCTTATTTGTTAAACATTCGTCGGTTCATGTGATAGAACAGTTTACTGAACTGAATCTGTCTTATTTGTTAAACATTCGTCGGTTCATGTGATAGAACAGTTTACTGAACTGAATCTGTCTTATTTGTTAAACATTCGTCGGTTCATGTGATGCTCTCTTCTTGTTAACAACACTAATTTCGATTTGGCGCTACTCAGAACTTTCGGCATTTTGGTCAAATTAACGCACCTCTAGCACAGTTTCTCTAAATGTCTGTCTCTAACACTGTATCTCTAAATGTCTGTCCCTAACACTGTTTCTCTAAATGCCTGTCTCTAACACTGTATCTCTAAATGCCTGTCCCTAACACTGTTTCTCTAAATGTCTGTCCCTAACACTGTTTCTCTAAATGTCTGTCTCTAACACTGTTTCTCTAAATGCCTGTCTCTAACACTGTTTCTCTAAATGCCTGTCTCTAACACTGTTTCTCTAAATGCCTGTCTCTAGCACAGTTTCTCTAAATGCCTGTCCCAAACACTGTTTCTCTAAATGTCTCTCTCTAGCACAGTTTCTCTAAATGCCTGTCTCTAACACTGTTTCTCTAAATGTCTCTCTCTAACACTGTTTCTCTAAATGTATGTCCCTAACACTGTTTCTCTAAATGTCTGTCTCTAACACTGTTTCTCTAAATGTCTCTCTCTAACACTGTTTCTCTAAATGTATGTCCCAAACACTGTTTCTCTAAATGTATGTCCCAAACACTGTTTCTCTAAATGTCTGTCCCTAACACTGTTTCTCTAAATGTCTGTCCCTAACACTGTTTCTCTTAATGTCTGTCCCTAACACTGTTTCTCTAAATGTCTGTCCCTAACACTGTTTCTCTTAATGTCTGTCCCGAACACTAATTGTCTAAATGTCTGACACTCATACTTTTTCTGCCTCATCATTCTCTCATTGTCAGTCTCAGATTATCTTTCCTTGACTCCATCTATACATCTTTATGTTTTTTCCCATTCTATAAATGTCTGCCTCTGACCAACTCCATCCGACCCCACCCCCCCTATATAAAATGTCTTTTTTTCTAACTTTGCCCGTCTGCTTCTATCGCTGCGGTTTATCGTTTTAGCGGTCTTCTCCCAAGTGACTTCCATTTCGAGGCTACTTTTGTCTTACCCTCCACTTGTCTGGGCTGCTGTCATGTTGTTGTTGTTGTTGTTGTTGTTGTGTTGTTTGTTTGTTTTTTTTATGTTTTCTTTATTTACTCCACCCGGCCCTGGTCGCCTGCACGCCGTTAACGACGGCCATTAGAGGGAGATGAATATTTCATCATTATAAAAGCGTCCCCGGTGAAACACGACATAATGACCGTCGCTAAGTGAAACGAGAACTGATTGTTCATAACTAAACGGCAGATTGAGCACAAATGACCACGGCAATATTTCTGCCTTTATTCGACCTTGTGGCGATAAAAGTCAATTCAAAACAAAGTCAGGGTCGGCGAAATGTTTCTGTGGTTGGGTTCAACACATAAAGTTCAGACATGGCTGCGTGTCGGAGATCCGAGTAGGGCGACTGTGTGGTTTTAGATCTAGGGTGGGCAAACTTTTTGAGTCGTGGGCCACCTTGGGCTTATGGACACGAAATTTTTAAGATCATGCATGTATTGTCGCGTAGAATCTACACGTGAGAGGTGAGAGGTGAGAGGTGAGAGTGAGAGTGAGAGTGAGAGGTGAGAGGTGAGAGTGAGAGTGAGAGAGTGAGAGTGAGAGTGAGAGAGAAGAGTGGAAAACAAAGAAATCACATCACAGACGGACGGAAAGACAGACAGACGGACCGACGGACAGACAGACATACAGACAGACAGACGGACAAACAGATGATAGATTAGATAGATAGATAGATAGATAGATATAGATTAGTCAGACAGACAAGACAGACAGACGGACGGACGGACGGACGGACGGACGGACGGACGGACGGACGGACGGACGGACGGACGGACGGACGGACGGACAGACAGACAGACAGACAGACAGACAGACAGACAGACAGACAGACAGACAGACAGACAGACAGACAGACAGACAGACAGATAGATAGATAGATAGATAGATAGATAGATAGATAGATAGATAGATAGATAGATAGATAGATAGATAGATAGATAGATAGATAGATAGAATAATGCCGGTGTTAAATACAGCAGATTAAAAAAATCAATACACAGCCTATTTGGCTGACTGGTGGAGAAATGCACAGATCGAGGAATGAAAGAGCGCACAGATGAACAAATAAATAATAAAAAAATCCATAATGGAATATCTGCCACTTGTCTCTTGTACCAGGAGTGTTTACCTCCCTGGGGGATTTGGTGAGGGGGCGGGGCTTTCACTGGCGTCATCGGGTCAGTCCTGGCTGTCAGGGGGAACAATAATGTAAACAAAATGTTTAATATGAAGATAGAAGTATCCAGTTGTGACTTAATGAAAGAACGACCGATACTGATGAGATAGAAAGTTCTGGGCTGACTGAAAGCCCTAAATAGATTACAAGCCGAACAGACTATATGCCCTGAATAGACTACAGCCCCCTGAATAGAATACAGCCCCCTGAATAGACTACAGCCTCCTGAATAGACTACAGACCCCTGAATAGAATACAACCCCCTGAATAGACTACAACGCCCCTGAATGAACTACAGGGATAGACTAGAGGTCATGAAATAACTAGAGGTCATGAACAGAAAAGAGGTCAAGAACAGAAAAGAGGTCATGAACAGGCTAGAGGTCATGAATAGGCTAGAGATCATGAACAGACTAGAGGTCATGAAAAGACTAGAGGTCATGAATAGACGATACGCAATGAAATGAATGCGATGCCCTTAAATGAAAGGCCTTGAGACCACCCCGGAGATGACAAGAAGACGTGGCTTGACCAGAGACCCTAAGCCAGAATAATGACCACTACAACCCCCAAAATGTCCAGAAGACGTGGCTTGACCAGAGGCCTTAAGCCAGAATAATGACCACTACAACCCCCAAAAGACCAAAAGACGTGGCTTGACCAGAGGCCCTAAGCCAGAAGAATGACCACTACCACTCCAAAAATGACCAGAAGACGTGGCTTGACCAGAAGACGTGGCTTGACCAGAAGTCATCTTAGGCATCGCCAAGACCGTCACTCTTAGACTATTCCCTATTGAGCCAATGAACTGCAGCGTCCATCTGTCATACCTGATAAACCACCTAGTCGAAACCGTAATAATGTGACTAGAGGTCATGAATAGACTAGAGGTCATGAACAGACTAGAGGTCATGAACAGACTAGAGGTCATGAACAGACTAGAGGTCATGAACAGACCAAAGGTCATGAATAGACTAGAGGTCATGAACAGACCAGAGGTCATGAATAGACCAGTCGAAACCGTAATATGTTTCTATGTTTCATTGAGAACTACCATGTGAACATGTGATGGTCAGTTTGGTCCAGCAATTAACTCGGTGTCAAAGTCAAGTAAAAAGATTTTTTTTTATTGTTTCAGAACAGCGGTCTCCAATCTGTTGTGGCTCGCAATCCACTAGTAAAGAAAGGAAATGCACACATGTATTGGTGGGTAAGTAACAGCTGATATTTTTTTGGCGTCCAACACTCATTGTATCATTTCATATAAACAATTTATCCGTGAATTCTAAGTCCGGAAATTTGTGTCAAATTAAAAGACACACTGTGGCCCACGATTTTAAAAAGTTTGCCCACCACTGGGCTCTGGACAATCCGTCTTCCAACGCAGGGGTGCCCTGTTGTTTACCAGCAGTGTCTTAGAATTGGCTCATGCCCTCGGGGAGGGTTGTAATCCCGCTATTTCCGTCACCATCTAGGTACTCCCCACGTGAGATTCCAACAGCTTTACTAACAGCCTGGTGTGTTGTCGGACTAATAGCCTGGTGTGTTATTGGACTAGCAGCCTGGTGTGTTATTGGACTAATAGCCTGGTGTGTTATCGGACTAGCAGCCTGGTGTGTTATTGGACTAGCAGCCTGGTGTGTTATTGGACTAACAGCCGGGTGTGTTATTGGACTAGCAGCCTGGTGTGTTATTGGACTAACAGCCTGGTGTGTTATTGGACTAACAGCCTGGTGTGTTATTGGACTAGCAGCCTGGTGTGTTATTGGACTAGCAGCCTGGTGTGTTATTGGACTAACAGCCTGGTGTGTTATTGGACTAGCAGCCTGGTGTGTTATTGGACTAACAGTTGTATATGAGACAGTAAAAAGTTCAGGTTAAAAAAACTTGACAACAGAACTGTGTGCGGTGACGTAGGATCAGTAAAGTGTGAAAGTGTGTCCATTGGATAACATTTGGAAAGACCTTTCGCAGGGCCACAACATTGAGTAGCGACCTTCCTGGGGGGTATGGGTCAACTAGGACAACCGCCTTAGGCCCAGCACCTAAGGGGGGCCCCGCGATTAGGTGCAATGTGATGCCGAATATAGCCAATACTTATGGCTGTCATCCCCGCATATGATACTCGGCTGTTCTGCAGTGGTCAGACAGAATGGACAGAATGGACAGATGTGCTGTGCAGGTCCCGTTATCCAGAGCCCTTTAGTTGACTTCAGAGCGGCTGACGTTAGATCATTTGTTTTTGTTTTGTCTGTTTACGTTTTTGTTAAATGTATTACATGGGCGGCTCTTCATAATGGGGCTTTCATTGACCGCCATACATGGCCGCCCCCCCCCCGTTGTGATAATTTAACCAATTATAGAAAGTATGTCACCGAGTATGTTCGAAATCCACTCACTGGGAGACCACCAAGTTTATTTAATTTGAATAACGTCAAGGCTTTTACATTGGCCGATTTTATTTTCGTGTCGCCCTGTCGAAATTTCTTCATTTGGGAATACTCTGATACGTCTAAACTACTCTCATTTGTCAATAGACATTTCAAGACGTAGACATTTGAAAACCCTTTTATCACGTGTCGTTGGTTAATTAATTAAATAAAAAAAAATCAACTGTCAAGAAGCAAGGGGCATAACCTCCAAAGATGTCTACAGAGTTATGTGGGCTTGCAGGTGTCACGTGAAATCATGTGGAAGTCGGACAGTATGAGGTCAGACGAGTGGAATGGTCGTTCGGACCGTGGTCGCTGACCCGAAATGAACTTTATACGATGATGGGGGGGGGGGG
This sequence comes from Bulinus truncatus, assembly GCA_021962125.1. NCBI lineage: Eukaryota > Metazoa > Mollusca > Gastropoda > Planorbidae > Bulinus > Bulinus truncatus. The sequence continues at coordinate 415,098 of JAGDYQ010000329.1, read as the reverse complement.
AAGTTAACATTTGCCTCGTTCAGTGTCAGATAAATAAACGTTATATCATGTGTGTGTATCATTCAACACTGACCAGTTGTGACGGACTCTATAAATTAAGTCCAGCGTGTCTTCGAAAGAATGTGTCGGGACCATCATATGAATTAATATTTGAGGGCGCCCCTTTTTTCAGTGTGTCGCCCAGTGTGTTGCCCGGTGTGTCGCCTAGTTCGTCTATTAGAACGAATGTCTCATGTTGGGACAATTATAAAGATTTGCGGTCCAACAACCCGTGTCACTTAGCGGGCAGGTTGGTCAAAAAAAAAACTAGTTATGGTGTTGACTGATCTAGATATATCGTGACTGTAACAGTGATCACTGGGGGCGGGGGGTTGTAATACAGAGACCACTTCAGTTCATATTAATTTGATAAATTCAAAATCTTTGTTGTTCAAACGTTTCTAGACGACAGGGAATGGGGGGGGGGGTCAAGATAAAGGTACATTTAAACAAATATTGCTCTGACAGCTCCATAATTATCGGGGGAGGGGGGAGATCTGGGAGCCATTTAACTGTGCAGGGCGGGGGAGAATAGGTATCCGCAATTTTTGCCTATCATTAAAAACGGCCCGCTATCTATCCACCTATAAATAGAATGACTAAACGTAATTGTACGATTATGTCATCAAATCTAATATTTCTACCTTGTGTTGATTTATAGTGAATGCAATGTTCTCTTAAGTCTCAATCGACTAAAAAAACATGTGTCATTGGACAATTTACATGTAGCAATACTGTTATCTAGGTCATTAATCTATTTTTAGCACAATACCATTGCACAACAAATTTCATAACATCATTATGTATAAAACGTAAGTGTTTGGTTTAAAGATTAAGAAGCATTGCACAAACAAAAGAAATGTAAATATAAGTCTGATGACTTACCGATTAACTTGGGTTCCTCCATCTTAAAGACATAGTATGCCTCGAATAATTCAATGCACCAATAACACTTCCATTTGAACAAAACGTAAAACATGTTGCTCATTAATACATCCGATAGATAGAAAAATAGTTCATACGTGCAGGCGTGACCTACTTCAACTCAGTTTTAATGTCTTGTTTGGTTGCTGTTGGTTTGTTCTGTTGTTTTATTTCTCTAAGTATTTATTTATGTCCAGATTATGTTCCTATTTATATGTTAGTATATACATATTTTCAAAAAGCAGATAAACCATCCCATCGCACGACTACAATCTATATTTAGAATTGCGTGCCGTGCACGTCACGCTAATCACGTGACACCGTCAAAGGGAAATAAAAAGTGCAAACTTTAGTTGAGCACAGAGTAACTTTTTCTTTCCCCCTCTGTCATTTGATAAAATGTGACACTCGTTCACGGCTGACGAAAGGCAGGGGGCAGTGGCGTAGCGAGGGGAGGGCAAAGGGAGGCATCATGCCCCTGGCACTACTCTCAAAGGGGCGCCAAATGGTATATTTTACATATAATATTATATGTTTTTCAAATTGAGGGGGGGGCGCTAAAAAAGGTATTGTGCTCCGGACGCGAGTTAAGTTCGCCACGGTACTGGCAGGGGGTAGGGGGGGTGTAAGTCGGGGAGAATTGAGCTGTTCATTTCCGAAAAGATGGATGGGAAGGATGAGAGATCGCGTGTGAAAAATGTCGTGCTGAGAACTTGGCGGGAATCGACAGACGATCACGTGCAAATTGAGCGCTCTTTTTATGAGAATAATTTATAATAACAAAACATGTCATCGCCATTAAAAGTACCCGCTAAAATAAATTTTAAAAGTGTTATTATTTCTACGGTCTGTTAGATGATCAAGTGATGAACTTGACAAATTCTGATCGATTTTTTTTTAAAACATTCAAATCGAATTTCCGCGCCAGTTATGTAGGGGGTGGGCGCCGTCCAGGACTGGGTGTGACATTGATGCTGCGATATATTGGGACCCTGACCATCTCCACCAATTTGGGCCCCCCTCAGAATTATCAGAGCAGTTCTTATGTATTGGGGGTGGGGGCATATGAAGAGACGCCCAGAGCAGTGGCGTAGCGAGCTTAACTCGCGCCCGGGGCACAATACCTTTTTAGCGCCCCCCCCCATTCGAAAACCATATAATATTATATTAAAATATACCATTGTGAGTAGCGCCCGGGCATAATACCCCCCTTGCCCCCTCACTACGCCACTGGTCCAGAATGTGTGTGGGGCCCTGGCTAAAGTACCTTTTGGGGTGGGGATCTTAGGACGACGATTAAAATAAATTAATACATAAAGGGCCCCCTTTTGACGAGGGCCCCAGGCAGTCGCGCGGTTTTCCTATCCATAAGAGCGGCACAGCTTATGAGTACAATGAGTACAATGAGTACAATCAATATTTATGCAATATAAATAACAATTCTAGAATAGTGTGTCAAGTTATTTTTATGATTGTATAGTTTGTTGTTTTTATGATATTTAATGATTGTGTAGCTTGTCATTTTTTACGATTGTATAGGATCAGATTTGACAGAAATACTCACCGGCTGGTAGACCTACGGCTAGTGCTCATTTATCTGCGTCAATCATTTTTTTTAAAACGTTTGTCCAGTCACAACTGCCCGGTGAGAGGGTAGAAGGAACATATCAATACATTGAAGACGTGCTGCCAACGTTGACACTGTCCACATGACGTCAAGTCCAAAGAAAGTCTGTGTTGTCCTGGTCGACTTGTGTCAACAAGGCAGAGTTTCTTGGAAGAGTGTGTTGAAGTGTTTGCGAGAACGTCTTTCTGGGAACGTTAGTGTGTGTATATGTGTGTGTGTATGTGTGTGTGTATGTGTGTGTGTGTTTGTGTGTGTGTGTTTCTATCTTGTAGCACGTATAAGTTTCAGTTTCAGTGTGAGTAATAAACCAGCAGTTCTCAACCTTTTTCGCGACTGTATCCCAAAGGAATAAAAAGTATGACCGTGGACCGTGGACCGTGGGTACCAGTCACACGTAAGTTCGCGAATAATTGAACTTTGGTTGAGATGTGTTTGTCTTTCTAATGCGATATTTGGGTCACGTGGTTTGGTGATGAGTCACGCATGAAAACCTTCTTCAAACTCTCTCGGTTGTTTTTAACGAAATAATATGTCTCTGCCTACCCCCCCCCCCACCGGCATAACCTTTCCTGTACCCCCCCCGGCATAACCTTTCCTGTACCGCCCTGCATAACCTTTCCTGTATCCCCTTCATAACCTTTCCTGTACCGCCCTACATAACCTTTCCTGTACCCCCTTCATAACCTTTCCTGTACCGCCCTGCATAACCTTTCCTGTACCGCCCTGCATAACCTTTCCTGTACCCCCTTCATAACCTTTCCTGTACCGCCCTGCATAACCTTTCCTGTACCGCCCTGCATAACCTTTCCTGTACCCCCTTCATAACCTTTCCTGTACCCCCTTCATAACCTTTCCTGTACCCCCCTTCATAACCTTTCCTGTACCGCCCTGCATAACCTTTCCTGTACCGCCCTGCATAACCTTTCCTGTACCCCCTGCATAACCTTTCCTGTACCCCTCGGGGAGTACGCGATCCACCGGTTGAGAACAGTTGAAGAAAACAAACGGTTGTGTGACAGTGTTGTCATAAAACTGACTGTCACTACAACCCCAAGAACAAGTATGTATACAGGTGTATAGATATGTATAAAACTTACTGTCACTACAACCCCCAAGAACAAGTATGTATACAGGTGTATAGATATGTATAAAACTTACTGTCACTACAACCCCCAAGAACAAGTATGTATACAGGTGTATAGATATGTATAAAACTACTGTCACTACAACCCCCAAGAACAAGTATGTATACAGGTGTATAGATATGTATAAAACTACTGTCACTACAACCCCCAAGAACAAGTATGTGTACAGGTGTATAGATATGTATAAAACTACTGTCACTACAACCTCAAGAACAAGTATGTATACAGGTGTATAGATATGTATAAAACTTACTGTCACTACAACCTCCCTACCCCCTCTATATACCTGTATACAAACTCCAGACCAAATCATCATACATATTTTACTATATACAAACTCCAGACCAAATCATCATACATATTTTACTATATACAAACTCCAGACCAAATCATCATACATATTGTACTATATAAACTATCTATATAAATCGAGAACCGTTTTTAGACCCTCTGAAGAAGTGCACCGTTTAACAGAGCATGTCAAGATGACCTCCAACACAACAAACACCCGTCAATCATTGTCGCCCTTGAAGTGGCGGCGTCCTCCACAAGTATCTGTAGAGTGGTCACTTCAAGTATCTGTAGAGTGGTCACTTCAAGTATCTGTAGAGTGGTCACTTCAAAGTGGAACCATTCGGTGGTTGTTCACGGTATAATGTTGTTGTTGCTGCTGATTGTCTTGACGTTGTGTATGAGGTCACTGTTTGGACTGAATGTCTTCGGTCACTGTTTGGACTGAAAGTCTTCGGTCACTGTTTGGACTGAATGTCTTCGGTCACTGTTTGGACTGAAAGTCTTCGGTCACTGTTTGGACTGAAAGTCTTCGGTCACTGTTTGGACTGAAAGTCTTTGGTCACTGTTCGGACTGAAAGTCTTCTGTCACTGTTTGGACTGAATGTCTTTGGTCACTGTTTGGACTGAATGTCTTTGGTCACTGAAAGTCTTGGTTTCTTATCTCTGATGAGATTTATTTAGAACGTTCCTTCGTCTTACCTCACTGAAAGGGGCCGTACCGTAGGCTGCAATGACCACAAGATGACCCCTCAGGTCTAGGACGTCACCTAGAATCTAGTTCGTGACCTTCACAGCCTCACCGCTACCAGTTCAGCCCTATTCCCCAATCGATGCAATCTAAGGTTAAAGGTTAAACAGGTTTGTCAACAAAATTTCATCTAGCCATATTAGAGTAAAAATATGTCTACTATCCATATTGTCTACAAAATGACCATGAACAAATATTGTCTACAAGATGTCCATTATTCCCGTTTGCCTTCAAGATGCCTACTATCCATGATTGTCTTCAAGATGTCCTCTAGTCATTTTGTCTACAAGATGTCAACTAGTCATGTTTGACTACAAGATGTCTACTAGCCATGTTTGACAACTTGCTCTATTTCCATTATTTCCTCCCCATGTTTTAAAACAGGTCACAGAAACAGGTCACAGAAACAAGTCAAGTCTGTAACATTCTGTCACCAGTAAAATCTTTGTCTACTCATTTGTGACGTGTAGTCGTCACTTCCGTGTATTCGGATATCCTTGATCAAAGCAGACGTGACCTTGCATGGCTGTCTCTTGTACTATGGCGGCTATCCACATAGGGAGAAACATGGGACGAATAAAACTGCTGCCTTCTTTCATTCTTTCTCCATTTGTTTCATTCCATTATCTCTAGAAATCTTTACTAAACAGTACTCACACTGAACATGTTTTTTTTTCCTTCTCTCTCTCTCTCTCTCTCTCTCTCTCTCTCTCTCTCTCTCCCCTCTCTCTCTCTCTCTCTCTCTCTCTAGATTTGGCACATAATTGTACTTATTTCGCCCATTAGCCTATGTATTGAATTTGTACACAGAATATTTGTGTTCACTCACTAGCTACCTATCGTGCTATGCTCTTGTGTTACACTGAAGTTCCTCTGGACTTATCAACGGATTTAAAACTCTATTCATTATACCTGTCAAATTTAATTATCATTTTTCACATTTTAGTTAAAATTGTTCTCAACAATTGTTAAAAAGCATCAACTGTACTTATCACTTATAAGTATCACGTTTACCCATAACAATATAAGACTTTATAAGAATCAAGTTTACTCATAACAATATAAGACTTTATAAGTATCAAATTTACCCATAACAATATAAGACTTTATAAGAATCAAGTTTACCCATAACAATATAAGACTTTATAAGAATCAAGTTTACCCATAACAATATAAGACTTTATAAGAATCAAGTTTACCCATAACAATATAAGACTTTATAAGAATCAAGTTTACCCATAACAATATAAGACTTATAAGTATCAATTTTACTCATCGCTTACAACATGTATATTTCACTCATCACTTATCAATCATTACTTATCAATCATTACCTATCAATCATTACTTATCAATCATTACCTATCAATCATTACTTATCAATCATTACCTATCAATCATTACTTATCAATCATTACCTATCTCTTATTGCATTTGCGTTTCAAATAGGATCAATCAGCTATTGTGTTGTGTTCATTACACCACTGCTCCACTACTGCTCTTCTACTGCTCCACTTCAATGTAGCCTGCTGGCTCCCGTGTGGATACGTCCCTGCTACTCATTTACTTTAATCTACCTTTTATCCACAACTTCAGCACCCTGTTCCTCCCACCCCACCCAACATTCGCTCCGTTTGTTTTGGACCAGACGTGCTCAAAGGGCGATAGAATTATCTCAATAAATTTTTCTCTCTACTCGATGTGAATAAAAGAACAAAGATACTAATATTATAAATAGTTTATTGATTCATTCAATTAAATAATGGATTTAAAATAAAAATAAAAACGTGGACTGGAATAAGTTGTGTACATTAGGGTGATAACAATTTTCATTATTTTTCGTAACCAACATGAAACCCCTTACATTCGAGGAACAATTGTATGTAGATGACAGTAGCAACATTAATTTTTTTTTTAATTGAAAAAAATTCCCCCACCTTTTCATTTTTGTTTTCGCATATCACGCAGTTTGACTATCAGTTTCAATTTCACACTGAATTTTTACATGACTTTCTTGACAGCTTTTAAGCACATTCCAGTCAGTTTTTCCATTTGTTTATAAACAAGGCATCTACCCTCATCTTCTAAACAGAATAGGGATCCAAGAATTCCATCTGTTGAAAAGCTAATCTATCTCACATGGATGCCCACAAACCGTCAAATTCTTGGAAACTTCACTTCTCTGTTCAATAGCCAGAAACGGCGACTGGATCGAATCAAAATTATTATTATGGATATAGAATTGCTCTTGGGGGAAATTCTAGACTTTCCACTATTATCCAGCGCACTAATGAGAAAGAAAATCAATTGTCAGTTTGATTTATATGACAAAAACAAAAAGAAACCGTCTGATAAATTTACTCCAACACTTTCTAAGTTATTCGATGTCACCAACGTCAATGGAAAATGGAAAAGCAAGGAGGATAAAGAGCTCTACCAGAGGTAAGTTAAGAGTGGAGGAGAGATTGGTTATTCAATGGTCAAACAAGCCCCTTTAGAATCAATCCACCCAAGAAAACGAATCCGACTATCCAAAACTCAATCTCAAGCCAGCTCTTCTCAATCGCAACCTACACAAACACATACAACTGTCTCACAGCATACACAAACACATACAACTGTCTCACAACCTACACAAACACATACAACTGTCTCACAACCTACACAAACACATACCACTGTCTCAGAATCTTCGGATTCTGAAACCTCTGCTTCTTCACCCGACCCGACAACCTATTCTTTCACGTCATCTTCTGAATGCAAACCGAAATACCAAAGAGCAAGCACTACAACAGTGGGTTTGCTAGTACTAAAAAGCAACATTTCTACACATAAAGCATATGACGTTTTTGCAACCATTGCTGAACAGGGTCATGATGTGCCGGTTCCAAGTCAGGCGGGTGTTTGGAAACGAGTAATCTCTGAAGGACGGAAAATGAAAACCAAAAATTTTCAAAAACTTCAAAGCAAAAATCCCTATTGTCTCCAGTTTGATAGTAAAAGAGTGCAAGGGGAAGAGTATCAAGTAGTTATGCTGAAAATATGACAACCGAAATAAAACCCGGTACTCTAAAATGTGATGTCTTGAGCAAGGGCTTTCAGAAGCCACAATATATTGACTGTCGGCACCATGTACTCAACCTCCTTCTGAAACATGTCATGAATTTCTTATTCAAGAACCAACGAGCAAACAAGAACTGAACTATTCCTTCATTGACAAATTAACGCAAAACTATGCCACTCTTCAGGCTGATTACCGCCTCGTTGTGACAGATGATGTTAGCACAGGCGAGAACCCTGGATGGCGAGATGATTTCAAGTTCTTTTTATGAATTATGTCAGGCATATCGTCATTACAAAACAACTTCACGTTGGCCTCGCATCAGCTGGAAGAAACTACCAAATTTACACCAGGCAAGATGGAACTCACATGCGATATTATAGCATTATTTTTGATACCAGAGTGGCGCAACATCCTCGCTCCTGCTTGCAACTTCATCTGCGATGAATGAGCAAATGCTTGATTCAATTCGCAACACTACAATAAAGCGTCCTTCAATGAACTGTTTACCTCACTCATCAGGGTAAAATGCAAAAACGTGCTGTAAAACTGATGGAGGAACTTCATGCGAAATCGAGAAAATTTGAATTTTTGAGTCTGAAGTTCATATGAACAATATGTTTTACACATTTTTTGTACATTATTATTATTACTCTTTTGAATTAAGCTAAAAAAAAATCTTGTCCTTTTTTTGAAAAAAAAAATATTTTTTCACTTTTTTCTTCCGAAAAATGGGGAGGTGGGGGAACTTTTTAAAAAAAAATCAAAAATTCAATTGATATTCTTAAATTACACATAAAAGTTCGTCGATTGCAAGTGGTTTCATAAAAATATTTTTTTTTGTTATCACCCTAGTGTACATTTTATTTTTTTTTTTCATTAATATGTGCTGCATTCACTCATCTGACGTCTGCTGCTGTTCATCCCTTCCCTTTCATCTCCTGTTAACTGGATCTGTTTGTGTTTCTCATAGATACATGTACATTCATTTTCATACCTCTTACTTTATTTATTTATTTGGTGAAAGAGAAATTGTTTGTTTGTTTGAATGTTTGTTGTCGTTCTTGTTGTGTGTGTGTGTGTGTGTGTGTGTGTGTGTTTAGATAATTCATTTGTATCCTGTGTTTTGAAATCATTGATATTAGGGTTTGCCTGCCAGTTGTTACTATGAAGCTGACAATCTTCAACAACTTGGGCCCCCTAACAATCTTCAACAGCTGGGGCCCCTGATAATCTTCAACAACTGGGGCCCTTGACTTCTTCAACGCTGTCTCTACCAACTAGTCCAGGCATGGGGAAACTACGGCCTGCTGGGAACATTTCTGAACTCAATGTCTCCAACATTAGGTTTTCTTTAGTTGTTAACTTGACTTAGGTCATTTAAGTCATTTCAACACTGATCGTTACTTGACTTAGGACATTTAAGTTATTCCAACTCTGATCGTTACTTGACTTAGGTGATTTAAGTCATTCCAACTCTGATTGTTCCGCTTGGATTGTACTCTAGGGACTAGAGCTAAGCGTGGATAGTCCCACCAGTAGCTAGCGGACGTGTATAAAGAATGCCGCGACAATTGCATCACTGAAATAGACCAGCTACAGGATCGTTAATGACACACACACACACACACACACACGCACATCGTCATAGACTGATTATCTTCGATCGATACGGACCCAATAGAAGGTCACGCCCACTGACCGGGTTCGTTAACAGCCATCACTTAACAGCTGTTCAGATGGAGTATATCATGGAGTAGATGAAGCTTAGAATTCTAAGGGTCGATGTTGACGTCTCTATTAACCTGGTCAGCTGGTGAATATGTTGTGTGCGCGTGCGTTCATCTGGTGAGGGGGGGTCGGGTTTCCTAGACCAAAGCCCCCCCCTCGGACGAAATCACCCACGGACTAAAGCCCCCCCCCCAACCCCGCGGGCAAAAGCCCTCAAGTCGTGATTATATGTCGTCAGGTATAACGCAGGTCTGATATCGTGCAACACACCGCGGATTTAAAACAAATACTTCTAATATAAAACACAACATTTAACTTCGATATAAACATAAAACTTTTTTTATCTAACTTGTAAGTGAATATATTATTTTTTTTTATAACGACCCCTCCCTCCCCCCTCATTATGATGCAGTTTGTTATTTAGCCTTTCAACCCACAGAGGTCAAAGGCCAATCACTGTGTTAATCTGTCCATCGGCAGGCGACGTCTCGAGTGTTGTTGTTGTGTTGTTGTTGTTGTGTTGTTGTTGTGTTGTTGTGTTGTGTTGGTGTGTTGTTGTGTTGGTGTGTTGTTGTGTTGTTATGTTGTTGTGTTGTTGTGTTGGTGTGTTGTTGTATTGTTGTGTTGATGTGTTGTTGTGTTGTTGATGAAGTCGTCAATTGTGTGAGAGAGATATTGAATTATTCTCAATCATCACAGCCGATATCTTCCTCAATACGACGGCCATTCAACTCCAGCCCCCCCCCCCATGACCTACGTCTCATCTGTCTGGTTGACCACCCCATGGAGCAGCTTCCCAGGCAAGAAGATTCCCCCACCACCATCCCCTACCCGCCAGCCATGTCTCCCTCGATACCAGATTTATCACCAGCGACTACTTACCTCAAGCAGCGAATCAAATCTTTATTAGCCAGTCACGTGATCACGGTCCACTGAGACCTTTGGAACTGACCAGTACTTATTTGACTCAGCTTACACCCCCCCCCCTCCCACACCCCACACCCCCCACCCCCAGTTTACTTCAGTTTGTTATTTTATTTGCTTGATCTCTTCTTGACCTCCAGTTGTTGTCGATGACCCCTAGCCCTTCCCCCTCCCTCCCTCCCTTGAGGATTAACTGGGCAGTGGTCAATTCAACCAATGAACTAGCGATCTATTGTAAAGGCAATAGTCTCTCTGTGTCGCTCTCAGAGTGTGTCTCACTCTGTAGCTCTCTCTCTCTCTCTCTCTCTCTCTCTCTCTCTCTCTCTCAGTCTGTCTCTCATAGTTGTGAGACATATATGTCAATAAACGGACCTCCCTCACAACGAGCCCAACGTCACGTGGTGCGACTATTTATAGATACAAGGGAGTTGTCTGGATTGACCAAATATCAAACAATAATACCATAATGATGTAACACAGTGTTTTTCAACCGGGATTCCGCAAGGGCCAGCCAGGGGTTCCGCGATTGAATTTTAAAAAAATTTTAATAGCAAAAATTTAAGGCCGTGAAGGGACATAAAGGGGTATGCAGATTCCGCCAGAAATCTGACGACACCAAAGGGTTCCCCTGAATAAAAAAAGGTTGAAAAACACTGCTGTAACCTATTACAAGTATCACTATTACAGTGTTTTTTTTTTTGTATAATAATATGTATGTAAGTATGGAGAAATCGTGAACAGTTTGTGGGTCCAAAGTCGAAATAAAGAAAAGGGTGAAGTTTGAACTGGCGATGGAGCGATTCATCAGAACCGAAGATTGAAAATGTCACAAAAGGTTTTGTACTTGGCAGAGCGATTTTAGAACTTTTCACTTATTTTCATAGGACCAAAGACTTATTTGGGACCTACATGGGGCCCCAACTTAAACATTTACATAGGGCCCCCGAACCCTTCCCCCCCCTTTTTCCAGAAATTTCTTAAGGAAATAAAATAAATACAAGTAAATTTCTAAGGCAATGGCCCTTCCTACAGGTTTGTGGCCCCTGACAAGTGTTTAGGTTGCCACACCCCTCCCCCTCATGAGGTGGCCCTGGTGTGAGTTTGTGTGTGTGAGAGAGAGAGAGACTTGCTTGTTTGTGTGCTTTGCCAGTATGAATGCGTGTTAGCGAATTCGTCTGGGCGTGTTTTCGTTTCTAATCTGTTGGTTTAGTTCATTGGTTTGTGTTTTTAACGATGTGGGGGTGGGGGGTATGTCTTCGGCCGCGACATCAACTCGTCTTTCTGTCAGTTTTTATGTGTGTGTGTCTATGTGTGGCAGCGTTTGTCATTGAGTGTTTGTGTTTGAGTATATATGTTTGTGTGTGTGTGTGTATGTGTGTCTTTGAGTGTTTGTGTTTGAGTATATATGTTTGTGTGTGTGTGTGTGTCTATGTGTGGCAGCGTTTGTCTGTGAGTGTTTGTCTGTGTGTGTGTGTGTGTGTGTTACCGTAGTGTTATTTGGGGATATGGTCAGAGAGTTCCCTTGTCTTGTTAATATTTAATTCAGAAAATATCTTGAAGGCATGAGACAGTAGTTTTTATAAATCTCCAGCAAACTACAAGAGACGTGCGTGTGCGTGCGTGTGTGTGTATGTATGTAAGCCCACGTCCAACATCCAAGGGAGACAAATCTTTCTTACGAACCTCAGTAAATGAATTACAACTGTGAAAATGATTCATCTCCCCTTGATCTCAAGAGTGCACAAGAAATTAACCAAGGGGGAACCGTAAAATATGAAAATAAACTTTATTGGTAATAAATAGAGTTACATACATTGAACGTGAAGTGCTGCATTGCTTCCCCCCCCTCCCATTCCTCACACACACAGAAACGAAATCAATACAATTTTCACCCTGTAGACTTTTGGCTCATGGTCTGTTTTCATATTCGTAATTCAATGATGTACTGGATTGATGTCTGTTTTCTCTATGTGTATGTATTTGTGTGTATTTGTGTTTGTCTATGTTTGTGGTTTGTGGTATATCTGTGTGTGTGTGTGTGTGTGTGTGTGTGTGTGTGGTGTGTGTGTGTGGAGACGTGCCAGAAATCTGAATTTAGAAAGTTAATAACTAAAGAGCAAACGATTAGTGAGTAATCTGCGTCTAATGAAATATATTTTCTGTTGTCTTCTTCTGTTAATGATGAGTGAGTGAGTGAGTGAACAGTTCATATAACAGAATCAGTTTGTTTTAATGAAAGGCCACGGAGTGATATGTCAGCGGAGTGATATGCCAGCGCAGTAATATGTCTGCGGAGTGATATGTCAGCGGAATGATATGTCAGCGCAGTAATATGTCTGCGACGATGGTGCGATTCGTTTGCTTTCTTTGCATTTCTTTGTTTCAATTAATTCGATTGTAACACTGTCACACAATTTTTTTGCTGCGACCTAATGGAGGGGTTTGATGGTTTGCGGAGGGTGGGGGGGGGGGAGTCTTGGGGTTACTTTGTTCAATAATAGTTTTCATTAGTAACTTCTTTTTCATTATGACCCTCTCCCTCAATGTTTTACTCACCCCCACCCACCCCCTTTCGGTTCCCTCCCTCCCCATCCCCACTACACACACACACACACACCTTCTGCCATTATATCAACATACATGCAAACCATATCAACTCTAAAAGATAATATCAGACAAAATGGAGTCCTTGCGATGATAGCCCACGGGGCAAACAAACGGGTCATTTTCTTTTCCATTCAAGCCACAGCTCGGGTCTAAAGAGACGCTCACGGAACCAGAATGGTCTGAAGATATTTACCCAGCATCGAAATGAATTATTGAAAAAAAAAATTCTTCACGAGAACAATGGAAAAAAAAAAAAAAACCTCTTGAAAAGGGAGGCAACCATTTTGTTGACCCTTATTCTCTCCCTTTGTATAATTTATTTTTTTTTTTGCTTGGCACTCAACAAATATGTGGCTGTGCCGCTGGTCTGAGTCCTGTGGTACGAGTAACCAATCGACCAAATGGCTGATCGAAAGGTGATCACTTGTTAAAAAGGAGAGAAAATATCGGGGGGGGGGGGGACAGAAGAAAAAGTACACGTTTGAATGCCGTTGGAAATTAAAATAACCAATCAGATGAAGGATATTTGTTTAGACCAACTTAATGAAAAAGAGTATGAAACTGAAACTCAAATGTAAACAAACAAAAAATACTTCCTTTACGAATTTTCCAAGACAAATAATACTGGAAAGTTTCACTGCTTTGCTAACTAAACCTTGCTCACAGCTAAGGGTTGGTCTGTAAGGGGCACGGGGTTCAAAATGTGCGCTCCATCTTTAGTTGTGACAACCATAACAAGCCGTCTATGTTATTGTGACAACCATAACAGGCCGTCCATGTTATTGTGACAACCATAACAAGCCGTCCATGTTATTGTGACAACCATAACAAGCCGTCTATGTTATTGTGACAACCATAACAAGCCGTCCATGTTATTGTGACAACCATAACAAGCCGTCCATGTTATTGTGACAACCATAACAAGCCGAAGCTAGATTTCACTTGCGCGGGTGGGAGGGGGGAGGTATTGGGCGCAACCGGTCCTGACGTCACTGTGAGTTCCTACTGACCTATGTGCGGTGCGTGTCTCATTAATTTTAGACAATGTTGGTGGGAACCCCTACTGTCTTGCTGCATGGTGTTGGTTCGAACCCAATGGCCACAGCAGGCAGGGGACGGATTAAAGTAATGTTCTGTTTTTGTCATATACTGAGACAGACTAATAGATACACCCATACCTCGCTTTACGGCCTAGATACGTTCCACGAAATTTGGCCGCTAAGTGAAAAGCCGTATAAGGAATCAATTGTTCTAGTACAAATCCATACAAATTCAATGAGATCGGTTCCAAGTTGTTTAAATATGTAACATGGTTTATCATTCAAAATGTATTTTCTCTTTTTATTTCATTTAAATTAAAGCTACATACATTTGTACATAAAATAATAATAAACTCCAACAATCAACAATAGTCTATAAACAAAAATGAAACAATTTCATGTTACATAAAATATGAATATGTTTATATTTTTTTTTAAATGAAGACAATGAAGAAATGGTAACCTGCAGATCAATGACGTCATTATTTTCCGCTGGTAAGGATGGGCCTGGATTACAGCAATTGTCCAACGTTGTTTGGCTTGCCTTCTTGTCTAGTTCATTCTTCAATGAGTTATAACAGCTAATGACTGAGTTAATTCCTTGAGAAATTGAGCGCTACGTCTGACGTCAGGATCGTTTTCAAGGAGGAGGTTCCCTATCAGCTTCAAGTAGAGCAAGCACGTCTAAACGTTCAAACCTTCCAAGCCGAAATCTTCTACTAGATCCAAAATATTTTGCCTAATTTGAGGAAGAAAATTAACTTCTGTATGCAGTGCCGAACCGAGGAATTTTTGACATTCGACAACATGGCATGAGATAATGTACTTTATATTTAATGTAAAAAATATTTGGGGGCCCCTCAAGCTAAGACCGGGGGGACTTTTGAATTTGGATCCCCTCCCTAGGTACGCTTCTGTCTGCATCAGTATTTTTTACACATTCTGGCCATATTTTTTTCCCCTGCTGTAGAATGCCTGGCCCCTGCTTTAGAATTTTCACGCTACGGGGCTGATTTCCCCTATGCTGAGTTGTCGGAAAGTTCGGTGTAGGTAATGTGCCTTAAAGTGCCTATTGCACCCTTATCCATTGGTGGGATTAGTGTCGTTGTATTTTTCGGAAGGTACTCAATCATGACATCTTCAGATAGTTCGGATAAATTAGGTAGGATGCCCTGGTGCATTATACAAAATAATCAATATTTTTTCACTTTTGTACAAAAGTGGGTTTTTTTTGGCCGTTATAGCGAAACATTTTAGGCCGTAAACCGAAACCGTGCCATAAATGATGAAGGCGAAATGCCGTATTAAGAGCGGCCGTATAGCGAGATATGAGTGTAGATAGATAGATAGATAGATAGATAGATAGATAGATAGATAGATAGATAGATAGATAGACAGACAGACAGACAGACAGACAGACAGACAGACAGACAGACAGACGGACGGACGGACGGTTGGATGGATGGATGGAATGATGATGGATGGACGGACGGACGGACGGACGGACAGACAGACAGACAGACAGACAGACAGACAGACAGACAGACAGACAGACAGACAGACAGACAGACAGACGGACGGACGGACGGACGGACGGTTGGATGTATGGATGGATGGATGGATGGATGGATGGATGGATGGATGGATGGATAGATAGATAGATAGATAGATAGATAGATAGATAGATAGATAGATAGATAGATAGATAGATAGATAGATAGATAGATAGATAGATAGATAGATAGATAGATAGATAGATAGACTTTCTTTCTACATCTCTGTCTTTCTGTGTAATTTTCTTGTCTTCTAGTTTCTCGTGTTGACTCCTGTCTCAACTCTACTTGCTGCCACTTTACTCTCTGACTTTGGCACACGCCCATGGTTTTCGGGGCTGCAAGGGTATGAGAGGCATAACGGGTGTGTGACAAAAGTTCAGAGCAGAGTAAAGTGTGACGTCAAAGATTTTGAAACCAGTCAACATGGCCCATCGGTCTTCCTACAGTCCTCTGTACAGGCGGGAAGGGGGGGGGGGAGGAGAGCGGGAAGGAACAATTGGAACAAGCGAAAAAATTGAAAGTGTGGAAAAATGAACAAACAAACAATATGTCGGCCCAGGGCCGTCACCGGGCCGATCATAGAATGAAGGGAAAAAAAAGAATTGATAAAACTAAATAAACAAAAATGTCACAAAACCTGAGAAAATGAATTTTTTTTTGTTTGTGTTTTGTTGATAGAACTTGAGTGAGCGAATGAGTGAGAGAAAATGAGATATGGGGAGAGAGAGAGACAGAGAGAGAGAGAGATGTGGGTGTCAGTTCAATATGTTTCATTTTCTCCACACTCCCCCCCCCCTCACCCAATCAAAAAATAAATGGACATCGTGGAGAGATAATGTATCGATACCATTGAAAAAGTGAAATGTGGGATCGATACCTCAAGCTTTCAATTCCTGTCACTGATTTATTCCCCCCCCCCCCACCACGCCCCAATGCTTGCTCCGAATCATAAATGTGTAAACTCTAGCAGTTGGTATCAATTCTTCAAAGTCTTTTCGAATACGACTACTTTCAAAAACAAAAAATTTACATTTATCAATGTTTGTTTCTGTTTTGTTTTGTTTGTGTTTTTTTTTTAATAAATCTCTCTTTTTATAAGTTTTACAGCAATATTAAAAACATAGTTATAATGTAACCAATTGCCATTTCGGTGCCCGCGATGGGTACAGATGTAAGCGAGTGAGGTCGGTAAGAGCTAGGTGGTCCGCGATGTGGACAGATGTAAGCGAGTGAGGTCGGTAAGAGCCAGGTGGTCCTTGACATAGAATGTTTTACGGGGCCCAGCTAAAAAATGTAATTCCCTTATCGATGATCTCCCTTTAGTACCGCGTCACAAGTTGCATCGTTAAAACTGCTTCAGTATCCCTCCCGTGGTGCCTCCATGGCCATCGCACTATCGGTTATGGTGGGGGATGAACGAAGGGCACCATGAAAACGGTCCCGTCGTGGTATATATGATCTAAGAGATTTACATCTCATCCTGACATGGACGTCACAGACCAGGTGTCTTTCTCTCTACTGCACGTAAATACAACGTCAAGTTATGTGGCTCTTGTGTTAAATGGCCAGAACGTTATCAGTGTGTAGTATGAAATGGTCAGAAAGTTATCAGTGTGAAGTATGAAATGGTCAGAAAGTTATCAGTGTGTAGTATGAAATGGACAGAAAGTTATCAGTGTGTAGTATGAAATGGACAGAAAGTTATCAGTGTGTAGTATGAAATGGTCAGAAAGTTATCAGTGTGTAGTATGAAATGGTCAGAAAGTTATCAGTGTGTAGTATGAAATGGTCAGAAAGTTATCAGTGTGTAGTATGAAATGGTCAGAAAGTTATCAGTGTGTAGTATGAAATGGTCAGAAAGTTATCAGTGTGTAGTATGAAATGGTCAGAAAGGTATCAGTGAATATTGAATAAATTTCCCACGCTACATATCCCCGTAGCCTTGAAGAGATAATGTAGAAAAGATGTTCAAGTCTGCATCACTGCTATGCCTAATTGGAAATACGTCATTTTCATTTCCCGCGCTGGTCACACTTGGCTGAATCCTTACGACAGTTTCTCTTCAAATATCTATTTATAGCTGACCGAACTGCCATTTGAAATGAAAAATCCATTGCACGTCTTCTAATAGACTTTGTATAAATATTAATGTATTATTATTATTGTTATTATTAATGTTATCATTATTTTTATTATTATTATTATTATTATTATTATTATTATTATTATTATTATTATTATTATTAATATTATTATTATTATTATTATTATTATCAGTGCTTTTTTCTAGCGAAAAAGGTTTGGGAACTCATTTCACATCTGTTTTTTAACTTATGTCAGAAAATACTATAATAGTCTATAAAAAAAAAAGGTATGGGAACTCAGCTCCCATGAGTTCCCACTGAAAAAAAAGCACTGATTATTATTATTATTGTTATTATTATTATTATTATTATTATTATTATTATTATTATTATTATTATTATCATTATTATTATTATTGTTAGTATTTTTATCATTATTATTATTATTATTATTGTTGTTATTATTATTATCATTATTGTTATCATTATTTTTATTATTGCATTCGTCTAACATAAATAGGAAACCGAGTGCAGTCGGTAGAGAGGTGGGAAAATATCGGGTAAAAAATATCCAATCAGTTTTTCTATGATTGGCAACCCCCTCTCCCCTACACCCCACCCCCGCAAGACATAACGTTTCCATCTTCGGCCCCGGGCTACCAAGCCGGATAATTAATATCCAGGTTTGGATATCAGAATATGCTATGTATATAATATATTTTGTTCAGCTAGATATGATGGTTTGCTGTATGTGTAATTATGTATAGATGGTATATGTCATATATTTTGTTTTCCGTTCAGCTAGATGTGATGGTTTGCTGTATGTGTAATTATGTATAGATGATATATGTCATATATTTTGTTTTCCGTTCAGCTAGAAGTGATGGTTTGCTGTATGTGTAATTATGTATAGATGATATATGTCATATATTTTGTTTTCCGTTCAGCTAGAAGTGATGGTTTGCTGTATGTGTAATTATGTATAGATGGTATATGTCATATATTTTCTGGGTAAGTATTCTAAACTATGTCATGGAGCACAGAAGTACTCACCACGTGACCTTTCTACAAGTTGGATGACTCGTCTGTGTGGTGTCATCGCTAATTGTTTATCTCTGTTAATTAATGTTTATCAACTTTCTGTCAGAGAATCTCAACATATGAGCGAAGGGTCCGTTCTCTCGAGAAATCATTTACATTTCGTTTGTTTGACTTTGACTGAGATCTTAAGTGACTAAATATAAAAAAAAACCGGTCTGCTCGTGGGGTCCGTAATTCCGTTATTTTGGCTCTAATTCTATTTTTTTGTTTAGTTTCATTAAACAATGTTCTGTTCTTGGCTTTATCATGCTCGCCTACCTCACAGATATGTACCTAACGTCCTAACCTATGGTCTTTCTAAACTTTCTAAACTGTAGCAGTGGCGTAGCGAGCTTAACTCGCGCCCGGGGCACAATACCTTTTTAGCGCCCCCCCCCGCCCCATTCGACATCCAATAAAATTTTATGTAAAATATACCATTTGGCGCCTTTTTGTGAGTAGCGCCCTGGGAATGATGCCCTCCCTTGCCCCTGCCCCCCCCCCCGACTAAGCCACTGAAATAAACTTAGTTGTCTGATTTTTATTTTTTTTTTAATGTTTATGTTGGGACCGTCCAAATAGTACCCCCCCCCTAACCTCCCTACACCACCCCCTCCCCTCCCGCAAAAACACTTGCATTAAAGCCTCAAAAAGATTGGACCCATCATGCAATGTTTCTCCATGGTCGTCATTTCCTCAACCAATGGGGGTCGCTGCACGTCATTCTGTAATTCTATTCTGTGTTTGTATCAAGTGGTTGTATCAAGTGGTTGTATCAAGTGGTTGTATCAAGTGGTTGTATCAAGTGGTTGTATCAAGTGGTTGTATCAAGTGGTTGTATCAAGTGGTTGTATCAAGTGGTTGTATTAAGTGGTTGTAACGCCTTGTGTGTGCAGCTAGTGGGTAGGAAAATGAGGAAAAAAAAATACTTTTGCGCGCTGTTGTAATGTGTGTATGTGCGCTGTTGTAATGTGTGTATGTGCGCTGTTGTAATGTGTGTATGTGCGCTGTTGTAATGTGTGTATGTGCGCTGTTGTAATGTGTGTATGTGCGCTGTTGTAATGTGTGTATGTGCGCTGTTGTAATGTGTGTATGTGCGCTGTTGTAATGTGTGTATGCGCGCTGTTGTAATGTGTGTATGCGCGCTGTTGTAATGTGTGTATGCGCGCTGTTGTAATGTGTGTATGAGCGCTGTTGTAATGTGTGTATGCGCGCTGTTGTAATGTGTGTATGTGCGCTGTTGTAATGTGTGTATGTGCGCTGTTGTAATGATTGTATGCGCGCGCTCACGTGCGCACAGCTTAGAGGATATTGTTACCCCGTGCTAATCTCTCTTTTACATTTCAATATTTTAAATGCACTGAGAGGGGGGGGGAGGCATGTTGTTTATTGAGACGAATCTGCACACCACCACCATGGGGGCTCCATTCTAATCGATGACAGTGTTTCAATCTGTCCGGTGATTGTCTTGGGTGGGGCCCAATAGCACTGATTGGTTCAGGAATCCAAAAATTTAAACTTTAAAAAAAAAAAGAGTCTAGCTGTGAGTTTCGATATCTTGGTATCGATGTCATCAGAATAGAATCGGAATAGCCCACATCAAATAACAAAAACAAAAAGAACTAAAAAGGACTAAGAAGAATTAACAATGGCGATGAAAACAGATAACATTGATTTAGGTGTATGTGTGTGTCTGAGTGTGTGTCTGTGCGTGTGTCTGTGTGTGTCTGTGCGTGTCTGTGCGTGTGTCTGTTTGTGTCTGTGTGTGTGTCTGTGTATGTGTGTTTGTGTCTGAGTGTGTGTCTGTGTGTGTGCGACTTTTCGGCTGAACGAGTCCAGGGACTAGTCTCGCTCCGAGTCACTCAAATGATTCGCCATTAGTCTGATGAGGCGGCAAATGAAACTGGCAGTGTTGAGTCAGAGTGAATCAGAGGTCCGGATCACGTCTGCCTCTCACGCGAGATTAGGACGGGACAGGGCGCCTCACTGTGAACAAGGATTTCGTTTTTTTTATCCTTCAGTGTGCACTTTCATTTACTGTGCCGGTACAACGTGCATTTTTTTTACCGGATATTTTAAGTGCACATTTGGTGCAACAACTAAATGAAACGCATTTCCTTATTTTCATTTCAGAGCACTTTAAAATTAAACTCTGAAGCAGAAAATTTAATATAAATACTTATAAATAGTTTTCTTTTAAACTTCAAATCTAAACATTCAAATGTACATATTGTGTTTATTGTTTACTGTGGGTATATTCTTACCCTGGATGGCTCGTAGAACTGTCGTAATAGATTGAGTTTAAATAGGTTATGACTTAAGGGTTTATGAGGCACTGACCCATACGATTACTGTTTACACGTGTGTAACACTGGGACCGATTCCTACAGATCCGCCTCTCTTGAGCCCCGGGCACGTGCCATGAGATTCCCGCGAATAATTAATCCCTAGCCCTTACCCATAATTTCCTTTTTATTTTAGGGTTAGCCAAGCATATCTGATGTGCGCACGATGCCATTAATTTGCCACTGAACTAACAAACTTCAATATGTCTAATGAAATAAAGTTTTCAGCAACGATTTTCTAAGTAAGCTATACTTCGACAAGTTTTCGGTACAGTAGCTTGTTTACATTTTTCAAGTACCGTGTACAGTAGTTGTCATCAATCTGTTCACTGTACCGGTACAATTGTCTTGTGTAGTTGACTTCCATTTTGAATAAAAAAAAAAGTAAACTTCCCTTACGCCCCTAAGGACTCATTGGGGCAGATGAAGTGTAGAATTCATCTGTTTCTATAACCTCGGCATATGAAGGGATTGTGTGGTCGGCACAATGCCTAGCCGCTTTTACTCCTGCATGTTGAAGTCATGTACCCATTTAAGATGGGTGGACTTGGGGAATTTCACAAGGATCTGAAAAAAATACTCATGTTCTCACTGATGTTCGAACCCAGGACTCCTCCGGTAGACAGTATGTTTATATGCCGCGGTTAAGGAAAACCGATGTACTGTACACTTCGACTGCCCCGATGGTTACACAACTGCCTGCAATCTGTTGTATACGGTCATGGGCCCTTTCTCTACGGGGCCCTATTTTGGAGAACTCATTTTAATTAATCGGCGATTATGACCAAATGGAATTTTTTAAAAATTTTCAAATTAAAACTAAATGACTGAAATCTGGAGAAAAAAATTAACTTAACAATAAAAAAACATAAGGACGTTTCTAAAAAATAAAGGCAAGGGAAGTAACACGTTATTCTGTTAAATAAACATTTGCGAATTTCAATGACCTTCCTTGCCATATGTATGCAGAGCACGGGTTTGAAACCCGACATAGAACTTTGACGGGGGGCAGACATGAAGAAAGTACTTCCGGTGTGGACTATCGCAAATAATCGCTTCTCCGTGGGGGACCTTCCGTCGAGAACCGTACGTCTGTGTGTCATTGTGCGGTTCGTGGAGCTCATGTGAGAACCCCTACAACAATTGCACGATTACGTTCCCGCCATTCAACTCTGCATTATTCGCAGATCCTCCCCCCCCCCCAACCTCCTCTCCCCATGTATAAATAGATCAAAGTTTAACTTCCGGTTTTCTAAGAAACACTTCGCAACAGGTTTTTTTTTTTCCTTGATGTGATAGTGTGTGAGGGGTGAGGATGTAGAGGGGGCGTGGGTGGGGATGGAAGAGCTTTGAGAATTTCAGGGAACCCTATTGGTCAAATTTGTTCAACTGTAGCCAATTCAATTTACACAAAACTAACCAGGAAAAAAAGGGGGGGGGGGTGAGAAAGAAGGATTTTATCTCAGAGTGTCAAATTTAAAGCTAATTAACAATAATTAATTTGTTCCGCGTACAAGTATTTGATTCTATTTTTTATACATACTATTTATTTTTTGGTAAGAAGCAGCGGCGTAGCGTGGGAAGACGATTTTGCCGCCCTCTCATTTAGGTATTTCAATTTAATCTATACATTTTTGCCGCCCCCCCCCCTAAAAAGTAATAAAAAGTGCCGCCCGGTGCGGACCGCACCCACCGCCCCCCCCTAGGTACGCCACTGGTAAGAAGTGAGCTTGTGCGTGTGTGTGAGAGAGAGTAAAAGAGAGTGTATGTGTGTGTGTGTATGTGTGACTGTACTAGTCAGTGGGTGGTACACCAGACAGTACAGTTGTTGTGTGTGTGTGTGTGACAGTACAGTTGTTGTGTGTGTGTGTGTGACAGTACCGTTGTTGTTTGTGTGTATGTGTGACAGTACAGTTGTTGTTGTGTGTGTGTGTGACAGTACAGTTGTTGTGTGTGTGTGTATGTGTGACAGTACAGTTGTTGTGTGTGTGTGTGTGACAGTACCGTTGTTGTTTGTGTGTATGTGTGACAGTACCGTTGTTGTTTGTGTGTATGTGTGACAGTACAGTTGTTGTTGTGTGTGTGTGTGACAGTACAGTTGTTGTGTGTGTGTGTATGTGTGACAGTACAGTTGTTGTTTGTGTGTATGTGTGACAGTACAGTTGTTGTTGTGTGTGTGTGTGACAGTACAGTTGTTGTGTGTGTGTATGTGTGACAGTACAGTTGTTGTGTGTGTGTGTGTGACAGTACCGTTGTTGTTTGTGTGTATGTGTGACAGTACAGTTGTTGTTGTGTGTGTGTGACAGTACAGTTGTTGTGTGTGTGTGTATGTGTGACAGTACAGTTGTTGTGTGTGTATGTGTGACAGTACAGTTGTTGTGCGGGTGTATGTGTGACAGTACAGTTGTTGTGTGTGTGTATGTGTGACAGTACAGTTGTTGTGTGTGTGTATGTGTGACAGTACAGTTGTTGTGCGGGTGTGGGCGATGCCTCCTTCAGCGGGCACTGGTGTGGGCTAGTCCTGTCAGGTGGTCAATTTGAGTGGTTCACAGAGATGACGTCATCTCTTGGTGTGTTGTAAAGTGGATTAATGAAAGATCACATGAATGTGTGTACAGTCAAGCTGTGTATTACGTTTGTGCATTTCGTTTTCTGCTGAGTCAGTAAAACAGTTTAGAGTCACGATCGTTGTGTGTGTACATTCAAAATACCGGAAACAGTCAATGAGTTTTACTTATTTATGGTCATTAATAAAAGCATTTAAAATATAATAAAATATGATTTCACAACATAATACAATTTACTTCAGACATATAAAAGTGTTTAATGAAAATGAAAGGTTTAAACCATTCAAATACTTTAATAACAAAATACAATGCAGGCGATCTCATTAATATAAAATGTAAACAAAGTTTTTTTGGGGGTTTTTTTTTGGGGTTTGGGTTTTTTTTTGGGGGGGGGGGGTATTTTGGTGTTTGTTTTTTTTTTCAATGAATGAAGTTGGTCAGTGTTAAAACAAAAAACCAGTGGAAAAATTGGCTCTGGGCTATTCAATCAGCCCAGCACAAGGGGCTGTTGCAGGAGAAGGCAGATGATGGAGAGAACCACCCAGACAGCAGCTGGACTAGAGGCAGCACCCGAGTTATGACCGGGCTCGCGCTGCGTAGTTTGGCATTCGCACGATAGATAGACGTTATTCAACCCACCACCGCAGTTGAACGTGCGCCATTCGTGCCTGTATCCTCGAACCACCTGCAAGTCGCCGCCCCTGCTCAGTGTGGAATTATCTTCGAGAGTTAACCTCAAGTAGCCACACGTCTGATTGCTGGAAAGGGCTGCCATTTCGGGAGTTGGCGATTTCCCATGATTGTGATTCGACCTATTTTCTATAGTGTTGTGTTCTACCAATATGTTTAAAACATTTTCCGCTCGACTGGAACTTGATAGGGTGGAATTCAAAAATGCATCTATAAATACCTTCAGCTCTTCATCGCTTTCTATGCGCGCTACTCCACTGCTGTATTTTTTCAGACAAACTTCTTTCCACTGCGACAACTGCAGCAGGGGCGTGTCGTTGGATATTTTAACAGAGTAGTAATTAGAGCGACTGTGTACCCCATTAAAATAACCAAAGGCGCCTTGCGTGCAATTCACGTCACAGACTGCTAAATATAGTTTAGTTAGAGACATTTCCTGGAAAGACGGCATATAAAAGAGAAAGTTTTTTTCCGCGAAGTGAGCTCTGTTTTGTGTGGCGATCAGGAAATACCGATTCACCCCCGTAGCTTTGTCCTGCCGCTCTGCGATTGCTTTCACAGCTGATTGGTCGGTCATGGTAGAATTGATATTGGAGTTTAATAATATAAATGAGATCTGCAGAGTTTTGGGTTTTGGTTGAAACCATTTCTTTGTCTTTTCAAATATTTCATCAACCGGAACATCGCTGGAGCAGTCCTTTTCAATCTCACCGGAAGAAGAGTTCAGACTTTGGAAATCCGACGCGTTCAGCTGAACTAGACCCTTGGGTGTGTAGGTCATATAGGTCACAGGGAAGTTTCCCCACCCGCGACCGTTGCGCAGGTAGCCAATTGCGATCCTTGAGATGCGGTCGATTTGGGTGCTGACGTCACGCCTGCAGTCGAACACAACGAGGAATTCCTTGTCTTGGCCGTCACAGTCCTGCAAGGGGAAAGGCAGTGAGGCATCTGTGTGACAGGAATTGATAACAAAAAAAATATTATTAATAAAGTATAACAGTTATTATAACTTTAAAAAATGATATATTGATAGAGCAATTAACGGATCGATTGATGCAAAATCAGACGAATAAATAAACTCATCCCAAATCACTCACTCACTCCAAATCACTTACTCACAGCAAGTCACTCACTCCAAATTATCACTCACTCACTCCAAGTCACTCAATCACTCCAAATCACTCACTCACTCCAAATCACTTACTCACAGCAAGTCACTCACTCACTCCAAATCACTCACTCACTCCAAGTCACTCAATAAGCATTCACTCAATCAACGTGGCGTAAACCAGCGTTAAACTTTGCCCCATTCCTGTACAAAAATAGTACTACAGTACCAGTAGACCAACTATAGTACTACAGTACTAGTAGGCCAACTATAGTACTACAGTACCAGTGGGCCAACTATAGTACTACAGTACCAGTAGGCCAACTATAGTACTACAGTACCAGTAGGCCAACTATAGTACTACAGTACCAGTAGGCCAACTATCGAATAACTAATGCCACCCTAATATGGAACTCACCTTCCTCCCCCGCCATTTAGACACGTAACTTGCTCAACACTACCGAATAAACACGTAAAAACTGAAACCCTTACCACACACTCAAACAGATGAAACTACAGTCTGTAACGGCTTATGTAAGGACAGTCTGTAACGGCTTATGTAAGGGATGTAAGACCAAAGTAGATCGGTGTGTATTTCAGGTGTGGTCAAAAGCATCCAAGAGTTGAACGCCACTAACCGGGTTTGTTATGTAGTACAAAATTATTTCAAAGATGGTTCCAATGCCAAGATTCATTAAACCAGTGCTTTTTTTTTTGTGCCGCCTTTGCCCAAACAGTCATTGAATACACTTTGTACACACTCCCAGAAACACTCATTTACATACTCTCAGGCGATCATGCACATCTACATCTCTCTGTCTTTCTCCCTCTCTATCTCTCCCCCCTCTCTCTCCCTCCCTCTCTCCCCATCTCCCTCTAACTCCCTCTCTCTCCCCTCCCTCTCCCCTCCCTCTCTCTTCCCTCCCTCTCGCCCCTCCCTCCCTCTTCATCTCTCTTCCTCTCTCTCCCATCCCTCTCTCCCCTCCCTCTCTCCCCCTCTCTTCCCCTCTCTCTCCCTCCCTCCTTCCGTCCCTCACTCTCCCTCCCTCTATCTCTCCATCTCCCTCCCTTCCTCCTTCCCTTTCATTCTCCCTCCCTCCCTCTCTACCAGTGGCGCAACCAGCAAAAAATGCTGGGGGGGGGGGGGGAAGGGGGCTCACATTATGAAAAAAGACAGTTTGACAGTCTTTTTTGTAACTTTATAACATCAATTATGTATTGATGATTTGGCCTGGGGGTTCAAGCTCCGCTGCCCCCCCCCGGTTGCGCCACTGCTCCCTACCCTCCCTCTCTCTCTATCTATCTTGACCACTAGCCAGAGACGGACTAATGGTCAGTTGAGGCGCAGAAGACAATATCGGGCCCTTATACTAAAGGAGAACATCAAAAAACCGCGCACAGTAAAGTTGTTGTTTTGTATCCACCTCTGATACCACCAAGTGCCGATGCCGAATTTAATTCTACGAAATCATTCATCCAACCCATACTCAAACCAAACATATTTGAACACTCACACCTCAGCCACAAAATGCAAAGTAATATATCTAATTCACACTTAACACCTAACGCTTTTTAAAATCGTTTTTTTTTCCCACAACTTTGAAAAAAAAAAAGTTTACTATTGAAATATTTTTTTTTTTTAAACTAGAACAACATACCAATGCAGAAGCAAACAAATATCCCAACTATTAGAAACGAAATCATGGTAAAATCCACTACTCAACAGCTTGAAAAGTGGGTTTAAATGAAACAAAAAAGAATAAACAAACAAAAAAAATACTTGAGGTGGCAAACAATGTTAGCTTTTTTTAATACCAAATGTAATCCATGGATATATATGACATGTAATACACTTAGGATGCATAGGGGAAATAACCACTCTTGCGTGGAAAAAGGCGTGCAAACTTCGACAGGATGTTTTCAAGAAACACTTCGTTTTATGATGACTGCACGTGCGTCATTTCAAGTACGTCGGGGGGGGGGGACAAGGGCAAAATGACGGGTCCCCGCCCCCCAGTTTGTGCTCTTTTTGGACTTTTTTCAGTTTTCAATTTTTATGTTACGTAAATGCAAAAAATCATAAATTCAAAAACGGAAGTAAATTGATTATTTTATTTTCAATTTCTTTTTGGCTGATTCATAGCGAGCCATTGCTCAAGACATCATCCTGTATGAGCTCTACAATCCCGTGCAAATGGTCAGTATTTCTGCGGTTGTGTTGCAAATTAACATATAAATATTTTCTCAAGCATCATATTCATCTATTAGCTGATGTAGTTCATTGTGAATGGCCGCGGCAGAACCACTCTCACATTTGAGAATACCGAGTTTGATTTCGGTTGTCACCTTTTTCAGTAAACCTACTTGATTCTCTTCCCCTTGCACTCTTTTACCATCAAACTGGATACAATTGGGATCTTTGCTTTGAAGTTTTTGAACAATTTTAGTTTTCATTTTCTGTCCTTCAGAGATTACTCATTTCCAGACACCCGCCTGACTTGGAACCGGCACATCATGACCCTGTTCAGCAATGGTTGCAAGAACGTCATGTGCTTTATGTGTGGAAATGTTTTTCAGTAATAGTAAACCCGCCGTTCTAGTGCTTGCTCTTTGGTATTTCGGTTTGCATTCAGAAGATGACGTTTAAGAAATAGTTGGCGACTCGGGTGAAGAAGCAAAGGTTTCAGAATCCGAAGATTTTAAGACAGTTGTATGATTTTGTGTAGGTTTTGTGACAGTCGTGTGTGTTTGTGTAGTTTATGAGACAGTTTGTTTGTTTGTGTAGGTTTTGAGACAGTTGCATGTGTTTGTGCAGGTTGTGAGACAGTTGTATGTGTTTTTGTAGGTTGTGATTGAGAAAAGCTGGCTTGAGATTGAGTTTTTGATAGTCGGATTCGTTTTCTTGGGTGGAATGATTCCAAAGGGGCTTGTTTGACCATTGAATAACCAATCTTTCCTCCACTGTTAACTTGCCTCTGGTAGAGCTCTTTATCCTCTGTGCTTTTCCATTCTCCATTAACGTTGGTGACATCAAATAGCTGAGAAAGTGTTATCAGATGGTTTCTTTTTGTTTTTGTCATATAAATCAATCAGACCATTGAGTTTCATTCTGATTAGTGAGCTGGATAATAGTGGAAAGTCTTGAATTTCCCTCCAGAGCAATTCTATATCAGTAATCATAATTTTGATTCGATCCAGTCGCCGTTTCTGAGCGATATGAGAAAACAAAAATTAAAAGGTGGGGGAACTTTTTTCAATTTAAAAAAAAATTAATGTTGCTACTGTAATCTACATACAATTGTTCCTCGAATGTAAGAGGTTTCAGTTTCGTTACGAAAAAAAATGAAAATAGTTATCACCCTAGTGAGTACCCTATGTCCCTCATGACTTGTGTGAGTACCCTATGTCCCTCATGACTTGTGTGAGTACCCTATGTCCCTCATGACTTGTGTGAGTACCCTATGCCCCTCATGACTTGTGTGAGTACCCTATGTCCCTCATGACTTGTGTGAGTACCCTATGTCCCTCATGACTTGTGTGAGTACCCTATGTCCCTCATGACTTGTGTGAGTACCCTATGTCCCTCATGACTTGTGTGAGTACCCTATGTCCCTCATGACTTGTGTGAGTACCCTATGTCCCTCATGACTTGTGTGAGTACCCTATGTCCCTATAGAGTAAAGCTATAAAGTCACAAAACAAAAACGTTTCTCTATGGGCCGTAATGTGACAGGGAAATGTTTCTGCCTTGAAGAGAAAGGTCAAATGTCAAACATTAGCCTCTTTAAATGCACAACAAGATTCAAGTTGTTTTAACTGCAGTATATACCCCAAACTATTTTGCAATTAGACAGGATGAAATAAAGTAAAGTTCTTTTCCACAAATAAACTACAGAAACAATGAATGTATTCACCGACAAAAAAAAAACAAGAAATGCTTTTAAAAAAAAAAGATTATTTTATATTGTATTATATTACATTACTTATATTACAAACATTAACGCAGAAAATAGTACATTCGTACAAATAATTTTATATCAACACAAGTGCACGTACAGGCATACAAAAATGTGTGGGATGGGTGGCCGAGTGTTGTAGGAGAGCTCAACTGTCAACCTGAGAATCCAGGATTCGATCCTCTGTGTTAACCAAGGGAATTATTCTCAGGACCTGTTAAAAGTT
This sequence comes from Bulinus truncatus, assembly GCA_021962125.1. Lineage (NCBI taxonomy): Eukaryota > Metazoa > Mollusca > Gastropoda > Planorbidae > Bulinus > Bulinus truncatus. The sequence continues at coordinate 385,346 of JAGDYQ010000329.1, read as the reverse complement.
AGCCAACGTCCACCCTGTTTTAAATGGACACGTGACCTTATTGGGTGTGTAAGGCGGGCAAGAGGTGTTGTGCAAACCATGCAATCCCTTCATATGCCATAGTTTGAGAAACAGATGAAATAGGTCTAACGGAATTTGACTTTTTATTTCAAGAAATGACAGCACTAAAATAAACAGCTCACTCCGAGGGGGGAAATCATGGCAAGAGTGTAACAGGCATGCATCAAATCACATTACTTATCTTATTGTGAAAAAAAAAAAAAATATTTCTTATCCATGTCATTTGTTACTTTTAATATTGACTTGTTTATTAACTATTCATTCAAATTTTAAATCTTTGAATGGCTTATATTGTTGAGAAAATTTGTATTTTGTTTTTTATCAAGAGGTCATCAAGTCATATGTACTATGAATACACCCCTCTCTTGGTGTGTCTTTTCTGTCTGGTATCTGGACTGAAAACATGTTATCAACCTCTCCAACTGCAGTCCAGAAACATCTTTCTGAACTTCCCCTAACTTATCTCTTTACAACCATTCTTGAGGTCCCTCTAACTTCTCTCTTTTTCCCCCTCACGGCATCATCCCTGTCATAGACATGCCAGCTTAATGCTGGGGAGTTTCCCAGTAAACCATAGGTGAAGGCTATTGTGTAGGTGGTGAATGACACAATTTCATCACCCATATAAAGGCATGCTTGACCTTACTAAAACCAGGTCACAAGCACACTAACATAAAAAAAGGGGAAACAATGCAATCAAAACAAGGAGTGATCACAAAGGGGGATAAGACACTAGCACTCTCAAAAAGCTGTACACAGAATGAAGATAAATCGCATGTGTAAACCATATCACACTGCTTTGGTGAATTAAGAATCAATCACACGGACAAGATCACAGTATCATTAATTCACGACTGCACCTTCCACACGTTGGCCTTTTTTACTGAGGTTGATGTTAACTGTTGTTTCTAGACACGGCCGCTGGTCTAAATTACTGACTGATCTTCCACATCTGTCAAAATAGTCCAGGCCTCTCCCAAGCTGGATAACCCAGCCGGTGTCCAGTCTGAAAGCAGAATAAGTCAATGACACTTTTTTTTTTAGTTTCATAAATTCAGGCAACATTGACCTGAACCAGCTAAAGGGAATGGAAGGAAAAAAAAGTGGCGCAAAGATAAAAAAAAAAAAATAATTTTCCATGGTATGATATCCTTACATTGAATTATTACGCACAGACTTTAACGCAAGATTAACGAATTTAAAAAAAATTATGCATCTAAAATTTTTATGCAACTCCTAAATGTGGTAACTATTACCACAAATGCTTTTAATTTGAAGTTTCAATCATGAATTTAAAAATCAGTAAATAACCAACTAATCCAATTCAATTAACAGAAATGTGCAGTTCGCGATTCAGAAGCTATGGGTTTTATGTTAGCTCTTTTGATGTAATGTAAATGATTCAGAAGAAGTTTGGTTATTTTACGAAAAGTTTAGAAACAGATAGAAGTATAGTTCCCTTTCCCTAGCAGGCCATAGGGGCAGATGTAGTGTAGAATTCATCTGTTTCCATAACCTCAGCATACAATGGGATTGTGTGGTTAGCACAATACCCAGCCGCCTTTACTCCCCCAACTTAAGTCAGGTACCCAATTAAAGCTGGCTGGACTTGTGGGACGACTTTGAATCAAAATTTACCAGGAAAAATTCCCATGGTTCCCGAGGATCGAACCCATGGCTCTCAGGTCGACAGTCAAGTATCTACACCACTGGGCCATCCGTCCCACCAGTGAATGATTCAGATTTAACTTAAATTAATCATCACTGAAACTACAAAAGGAAACGCAGAAACTGGTTAACTCTGAGTGCAGAAACTGTCAGGTTAACTCTGAGTGCAGAAACTGTCAGAGGTTAACTCTGAGTGCAGAAACTGTCAGGTTAATTCTGAGTTATGGCAGCTAAGTGACCAAGTTCTTTTTTTTTTGTTTCATTTTCTGGTGGAAAAAGACATTAAAATCAAAAAAAAGAATTCTAAGGTTAGCAAGGACTCCCAATCTGCTTGTGTTAACAAGATTATTTTCCAAGGGATGACATCAAAGATAACATTTTTTACGATTAATGGTTGGAGTGGAAACATTTAAATTACAAAAGGATTAACCTATTGGGTGTAATTATTCAAGATCATTGGCCAATTATAAATTATGTGTTATTTTTTTTTTATTTTGGGATAAAAGTTGCTCTTTCTAGAGATCAAGTAATTTCTTTAAAAAAAAGGTATACAAATTGAAAGTTCAACATATGAAGCCTCTAAAGCCAGACTAGACTAACCCACATATTGGATTAGATAAGTATGACTTAAAACACTTCTTGTATAAATATATTTAAATATTTGAAGCATTTGGGCGCTGTGCTAGCCACACTAACCCTTACTATTAAGTGGCTACAGAAACATTTCATTTTCCCTGACAGACCCCCCCCCCCATGGGCTTAAGGAAATTTACTGACTTGTACCATACGAAACGTTTAAAAGCCATAGTAGCCTAACCCCCATGATAGCCAAGTGTGTAATCGCTAGGGAGGCACTAAAGAGGATAAAATAGTTTGAGTGAATTTCCTATGATTTCAACATTTTGACTACAGTAAGCTGATCGGTATCGCAACTGAAATGCCACTAGACTCTAACAATCTACAGAAAAACCCTAGTTGCTTTAAGTATTAGTTGTGCATTATCTCCTGGAATTTCTTTTACTTTTAAAAAAAAATTATTTTTTTTTTGCCATCTTTATAAAAATATTTCATCAATACATGTGTAGCTTTTTTTTTTTTTCATTGTATTACCAAAAGCAAATGGGGTGTGCAATAAAAGCCAATCTCAAACCTTATTTTTCTGTCATGCAAGTCATCAGAATAAATTATTTTTAGATCAATGTTGTCCTTTTTTAGGGACTCTTGTATCATAAGAAGAGAACTATTTTGCTTCCGAGATTTATCAGCATCATTGTCCTGCAGGGGAAAAAAAAAAAAACATCTCAGTGGTTAGTGTTGTTTTTGTTTTTTTTTTCCGAGAGACTTTTATATTTCAACTGAACAGTTTTAACGAAACAAATTACAATCTGAGCAGCACTTCTAGACTATCTTCAAATTAAAGGTTTCCCTTTTCCACAGCTCATCAAAAGGCTATTAGGTGAAGTGCAGAACTCATCTCTTGCGTAGCCAGTGTATTTTAAAAAGGGGACTGTGTGGCTAGCACTAAGCCACGCCACCTTTACTTCCCCCACCTTAAGTCATGCAACCCTTTGAAGCTGGATGGAATTGAGTCAGGACCTGATTAAAATTTCAGGGTTCTCATCAAAGATTCAGCCTGGGGATCCTCAGGTCCAGAGTTGAGCATGACCATCCATCCCTCTTTCAAGACCATCTAAGTCGATACAAACCAATCAAATATAATGGGGTCATGCACAATGCAAATAATTAAAGTAAGGTGTGGATGGTTAATTGGTATACTACCCAGTTAGTTGAACTTGTACTTATATATGTATACTACCCAGTTAGTTGAACTTGTACTTATATATGTATACTACCCAGTTAGTTGAACTTGTACTTATATATGTATACTACCCAGTTAGTTGAACTTGTACTTATATATGTATACTACCCAGTTAGTTGAACTTGTACTTATATATGTATACTACCCAGTTAGTTGAACTTGTACTTATATATGTATACTACCCAGTTAGTTGAACTTGTACTTATATATGTATACTACCCAGTTAGTTGAACTTGTACTTATATATGTATACTACCCAGTTAGTTGAACTTGTACTTATATATGTATACTACCCAGTTAGTTAAACTTATACTTATATATGTATACTACCCAGTTAGTTGAACTTGTATATGTATAATCATTCTTACTTTCTTTGTTTTGAGTTCAATGGTCTTAACTGGAATGTTCTTTCCCACAATGAGGTCGCACAACTTCCGAAAATTTTCCACCTAAAAAAAAATTGTTCAACTTTTATAACTGCAATCTAATAAAATAAGGGAATGCATGGATCTTGATTCTTTTTTTTTTTTCAATAGTATTCTTTATGTTGCGTTCAAAAATAATTTGTGCACATGTTTTGTTTTGAGACATATGACGTTGTCTTAAGACCACCCCCCCCTGTTGATAACAAGCTGTTTATCTCTTGATGCTGGGCATAAAAAAACTTGTGCCACAATGTGGACAGATTTCCCCAGTACCCTTTTATTCATTCCCCTCCATAGCTGAGTCTGCCATGATCATGGAATGAAAATTATACAGAATGGGCATCATCAATTTTAGCTGATTTATCTGGACATTGTCATAATTGTCTATTACCCTACTGGCTGTCAATATTTAGGGGGCTACACTATTAAAAATGAAAATAACAAATGGGGGGGGGGGCTGATTTTTTAAAATTATTGTTAGAGGTCTTTTTAAACAGCGATGCGCTTTCTGTATTATGTATATGCTGTGACAGAAAAACCTGGAAGTACCAAGGTGAAAGATGTTGGGGCTTGAACCTATCAATAAACCGACCCGACCTGACCAGTGTAGCTACAAACCAACCTAGTTGACATTATCACGGGACAATAAAAAAAAAAAATAACAGTGAATCTGTTATGACACCACATATTTCTCTAACATTCTAATGGAATTTGTGTAGGGAGAATAGGATACAAGCTTTAGGAGTCTGAAATTACATACAAGTTTGCCTATTCATAACTGGGTTAACTCCAGATGTTTCCTATTCCTACTTTGACCTATTTCCTCATCATTATTTAAGAGTTTGATCTTGGAGTCAGAGGTCACTGTAATCCTTGAAAGATCAACCTTTGCTACCAAAAATTAATTTATTGCCGTAAAAATATTTTTTTTTTATAAGACGAGATTTAATATTGAAAAGATTATTACTGATAGTGATTAAAAACCTAAAGAACAGCAGCACTTAAGTAATAAATGGGCCTATAACCAATCTTTAATGGTAAAACATAGTGCTTACCTGATGGTCTGTTCTTATATAAGCATCTTCGACCTCTACAGAAGTAACATGCAAGTTCAGATATTTACCAAATAAAGAATCATAAGAATATCCCATGTCGCCTTTCTTTATTTCAATTATTTTACCCTGTTTGACCTCTAAGGAAAGAAAAAAAAATATTTGTGTCTATTTATATAAAGAGGAGAAAAGAAGTTTTGTCTGACAAAATTTTTAAATCTCAAAAATTATATTATTTGTATAGTGCTGGTACATAAAGATGCCAAAAAAGGTGTAATCCTTTTGGTGACTTGGTGTGAATTTGACTTTCAAAGAGATTTGATGAATATTAGTACGTAAAAGACACATTATCAAAGGTACATCCCTAAATGATGCAGTGCACACTCTGCGGTGATAGTGTGAATGTGGCAGGTTAAGATATCAGTGCTGACATGTTAGGAAGTTCAATTGTGGCAGGTTAAGATATCAGTGCTGACATGTTAGGAAGTTCAATTGTGGCAGGTTAAGATATCAGTGCTGACATGTTAGGAAGTTCAATTGTGGCAGGTTAAGATATCAGTGCTGACATGTTAGGAAGTTCAATTGTGGCAGGTTAAGATATCAGTGCTGACATGTTAGGAAGTTCAATTGTGGCAGGTTAAGATATCAGTGCTGACATGTTAGGAAGTTCAATTGTGGCAGGTTAAGATATCAGTGCTGACATGTTAGGAAGTTCAATTGTGGCAGGTTAGGATATCAGTGCTAACATGTTAGGAAGTTCAATTGTGGCAGGTTAGGATATCAGTGCTGACATGTTAGGAAGTTCAATGATAAAATGCATTACTCTTCTGTTAAATGGGCACATGTTTGGTAGAGGAACTATCTAACACCCTTATAGACAACAAGCTGTGACACCTGGTAAGCTTTTTAATTTCAATCTGATAAATTCAAAGTTCTTGTGCGCTAAAACTTGTGTGTTGAGATTAACCCAAAACCTGTAATGTAACATAATAGGTAACTTGTCGGTATTCTATGAAGCAACATATATTTTTCAGTAAACGTCTTACCACATAGCAGACAAGGGGTATTAGTGAAGACACTCATTTATTCCTGCTCTAACCACATAGCAGACAAGGGATATTAGTGAAGATACACATGTATTCCTGCTCTAACCACATTGCAGACAAGGGGTATTAATCACTTGTATTAAAAAAAATCACATTATTTATATATTGGTATTTTATTTTAAACTAATTTTGGTCTAATCTTTTAATTTTTTTTTATTTCCGGGGGGGGGGCCCCAAATGCCCCCAATGCCCGCCTCCCCCCCCAGTTGCGCCTCTGACCCAGCCATCTCATGAAATAACTATTTAAGTTTCGACTACACATTAATTTATTTTGACTACTCTTGTAGTAGAGTGTAAAGACCTGGCATGAATATTGAGAATGGTTTTTTTTAATTTGGAACTATTATTATTGTTGATATCTTTTCAGCAAAGTGACCCACAAAAATACATTGAACAATGTTAAGACAATTAAAATACTGCACTGCTTAATGCTAGGCAAACTAAGCCACCGCAAAAAAGAGCACACCTCCAGTAGGGCACACCTCCAGTAGGGCACACCTCCAGTAGTGCCCACCTCCAGTGGGGCCCCAGAAAAAAAATCATTTGCAGAGAATTCACGGGTTCATGGCATTATAAATGATAAATAATTTAATCGCAACTACTTAGGGACAGCTATGATAACAAACTGTGTAGCTGTGTGACAGAAATCAAATGTAAAAACCACAAAAAATCATTACCATCTATTTCTTCTTTTAAAAATCCATTCAAATCTTCTGGAGAGTCCACATATTCCTGATGTCTTTGACGATGCTCTGGTTTTTGAGACTCTTGCTTTACAACTAAAATAAAATTGTGGGAAGTCATTGTATTGTTAATCCATCCAAAGTAAAACATCTACAAAAACTATTTGAATTAGAAAAAACAAAAAAAAAGGAAATTGATGTAGCAAGTTTGGTTTTTTTTTTAAGGCAGAATTTCAAGATTTAAAAAAAAAAATTAAGATACAGGTTAGCAATAAATTTTATAAATGTGTTTAAAATAAAAAAAAACAACCTTTTATTTGCCATTAATTATACTTTCTTTCAAAAGAAAAAAATGTCCAAACATTCAAGGCTTATTACACATTTTTATACATGTAATTAATTATACTTTCTTTCAAAAGAAAAAAATGTCCAAACATTCAAGGCTTATTACACATTTTTATACATGTAAATCATTTCAGGCTCACTGTAGTAAAATTAAATAAATACAAGAAATTTTTTTTTTTTTAATTATTCTTTCAAAAATTTGTACTTTAATCTATTAAGTGCAACACAAATAAGTTAAACAACATGATGAGTCTCAATGCAGTTGGTTGATTAAGAAATATTATTTAAAACTAAACTGTAAATACTTTATGACAATCCTGTAAAGATGTAAAAATGTATAAGCTGTGTACATCTATTGAATTTACATGACAAATAAACTCACGCTCAAGTTGTTTGGTCAGCGATTTTTTGCATTTTTCAAAAGCCTCATCCCTTCCATTGGAGTGAAGCTGTATAGCATTTCTTAACCTTCCATGATCTCTGCTCCCATTAGGAAATTCTTCATGATCATTCAAAACTTGGAGAAATGGAAAAAAAAAAAATTGGATGATAGACTTTCCAATTTTATTTCAATAATTGCAACACTCTATGCACAGATCAGTTATGCTTCTTCAAGAGCTACGAAAAATAATTCTGAAAAAGTTCATAATTAGGACCTTTATTGCAGAATTTCTAATGAACATTTCCAATGATTTTCTGTAGTCTTAACTCCCAACAAACGGCATACAATAAAATGTGACTCTGGTGATCCATAAAGTCAAACCATGAAAAATAATATTTTTTTTAATATTTTTTTTATTACAAATGTAATATTTTTATAAAAAAAAATGCATTCTAAATACTTTCTAATAAAAAATATGTATTTATTTTTTTATTTAACTACACTATCAGGTGACCGGCACCAAACGCCATTTTGATTTGTTTACGTTTTGTCAGTCACTTCGACAAGATTAAAATGGACTCAGATTCTCATTATGAAGAGGAAAATGAACTTAATTCTAGTGATGAAGATGAAACTAACACTCGCAAAATTAAAAAAAAACTATAAAAACATTCAAAACTGACCAACTTTTTCAAGAAAAAACACAAGGTAGCCTCACGACACATGCGCGCATACCCTCACTTTTTTTACTTTCTGTCAAAAAAGTGAGGGGCAGTGCAAAAGACACACTGTGCATTATGTCTTTTGAAAAAAGCTTTTTTTCTACATTTTTTGCGTTTTTCTTAAAATTAGATTTTTTATGTGAATAATTAAAGGAAAATATGCATATTTGAAAAAAAGTCACCAAACATTTATTTTTTGAAGAAATTGATTAATAAAATGTCTGAAAAAATGTGTTTGTTTTTAATACTTGTTCTTTGTCTTATTGGTGTTTGTACACATTAAAAAAAAAAAAAAATTTTTTTTTTTAAATTCTTTTTTTTTAATATTATCAAGTTTCATTTTCACAAAAATAAACTGCATAGTTTTAAAGCTTATCCAAAGTAGAAAAAAATGATATATAACTCATATATGGGCTATAAAGGAAACAGACAATATAGTCCAAAATGTAAGGACACCTGTTTGGTAATAAAAAATGGCCAAAAACCTGCCATCGATTAAGAGTTAAGGTGTAGTACACATGACTGTCTGTCAATCTCCACTGAGAGATCAGTTGTACCTGACATTAGTTGAGGGAAGCGTGGGTGTAGTGCTCTTCGCTCTACCAATGTCTCCAGGGGTGCCTACATAGCCACTGTACTCTCTGCTATGGTGAGGATTGTAGAAGGGCACATGGATAAATCATCTCATTTGTGGTTTGGTGGGTAAAATCAAGAGAAAAAGATGTCAACTTTACAGGGACTAAAATACCAATGATTTTCTGTGGTGACTGTGTCTGTGAGGTCGATGGGGGTGCTTCTGGTGACAGATTTAAAATTTCCCCGATGCCAGTCAACTTTGGCCTGCGTGAAACATATTCCATAGTTATGATATGATGATAGTAAGGGCATTACAAAAACTGTAAATAAATAACATTCTCACAGGGAACTAAAATTCTTGTGTCCTTTTTGAAAAGATTTACTAAATAAAATAGCTTATGTTGTAAATGTTTACAGCACTCAGCAGGATTTGGAATTAAGAATAGGATAAAAAATTTGAAGATACCCAAAAAATAATGAATGTTTGTATTATACAATGCTGATTGTAATTTCTAAAAACTCATATGAGCTGAATCTAACTGTAAAAGATTAAAAAAGAACCAAAAAAAATTATTGTCACAATATGTATATAGATTGAGGCTTAAAACAGTTGTACAAACAGGTACCAAGGAAACAAACAAGTTTAATGTATGCAATGACTTAACAGACAACTCTTTTGTAAAGGTACATTTTTTTCTACCATTTACCCTTTCCCATAAAATATGGTCTTTACAACACAAATGCTTCTTTAATACTTAGTGTGTGTGAATTCCCTGTAAGGATGAGATAAAATCTCTTCTAACCTAACAACCACTAATGGGTGCCTTTCTATCATCCCCACCATAGCTGATAGGGCAATGGCCATGAAGGCACCACGAAAGATACAGCAAGGACTTTAGCCATGAAATGAAATATCCATTGCTCACCAGAGATCGAACCAGGTTGACAGTCCAGCGATTCACCACAAAACTAAATAATTAGTAGAGCACCCTGTTTTAGTAAACAAAATACTATAGGCTTTGAATAAAAATATTTCCCCACATAACTGAAATTTTAAAAAACTCACTCTCAAGTCGTTCATTAAGCAATGTTCTGCTTTTTTCAAAAGCCTCAATAGCTTCTTCTTCCATTCGATTGGAATAAAGTTTTACAGCATTCTTTAAGCTGCCTATAGCTTTAGCCCCATTTAAAAATTCTTTGCTGTCTGCCATCACTTAAAGTACTGGAAGAGAAAAAAAAAATATCACAACTGAGACTTTTTATCAGGATAAAAAAATATTTTATATTGAGATCAGTTTAATTTTGTTTAAATACACTATATTTATACCATAGAGAAAATAAGTTAAAGATGTGACATTAATTTATTGCAAGTTGTTAATGATCCCTAATAGGTGATATGCAGAGATGGGGGTACTTGGTACTTGTTTTACCAAGCATCTTCACTCAAGTACTATTCTAGTACGTTTTTGGAGTACTGGCACCTTGGGAATTGTACTTTTAGTCTTAATTGCTATTTGAAAAACCTGTGTACTTGTACTGGGTACTTGTATATGCATGGTCTGAACTTAGAACCTCTGGTGGATGTGATAGACTCAAACTATAATAAGACATATGGCTTCTAAAATGACTCCATAGCTATTGAAGTCTTGGGAGTATTATTATATAAAAGATCTGATGGCGCTACATAATTTTTCCCAGTTTAGGTTATCATTACAATAAAGAATCAAGACATTTGAGAATTAAAGCTGTTGAAGGAAACTCTTTTATTTTCTGCAGACTAAGCAAAAATATTGCAAAAATTGGTGACTTTTCTTGGGTCCAAACAATGTCTCTTTAAGTTCACTTAGCTTAAAAATGGGTACCTGACATCTGTTTGAGAAAGTGAACACTACTTTACCTCGAATGCTCGATGGTCTGTACAGGCTTTATAGGGAAAATTTTCAGTAGAATTTTTATGCTCAACTGACTAGATAAGTTACTGGGTAAAAAATGCTAAAAAATATCTCACTTACTTCTCTAAATTAGATTAATGAAACATTCACTTCTTCTAGTAGGTAAAAGTCTCATTACTGGAACTCAGATGATAATTATCTAGACTAGATTTGGGCAACATGAAGCTGGAAAAATTATTTTAAAAAATGAAAGCTTTTGTCTATACTGCAAATAATAGCAATTAAACACAGAAAAAAAAATATAACCAAAAATAACATAGACCTAATGAATCCATATTAAGTGAATATTAACATTATAATATACTAGGCCTAACAATAAATAAATGATATATAAGATTATTTGTTATGCAATTAAATTCTTACTCTTGACAATGTAAGTGTTTAATGTGTAGGTCTAAATAAAATGACTTTGACCATAACCATCTGAAAATCATAATAATTTATATTAACATTCATAAAAAATGTCATTTTTATTTTCATAAATTATAACAGTATAGTCAGTATAGAGAAATTTTATTATTAGCTCTATATTCTACATATGCTTCTTTTTAGACACGTTGGTTATTTACATTGCTACAGAAATATCAGTGGTATTACTATTATATTATATATTTTTCCATATTGAAGTCACTACAACAGAAGTTGTGGTCTTTGCCGTTTAAATTACAAAAAATGAAACCAAAAGTTAATTAATAAACGAATCGTCTATGTACAACATCAACTAATCACATACCATAAGTCTATTTAGTGCGGCATAGTCATCATGTGAGAACGGAAATCGCAATGTTGTTGATGGTACAAAAGTCCAATAAATAAATAAGACATGGGGTGTTGTTTTAGCTCAGATGAAGATAAAGATGTAAGTTATCTACATGTATCGATGAGAAAAATAATTCCTTATTGTAACATAATTTGGCAGTATACAATTATGCACTATATAAGTATGTTTTTGTTCGTATTTTGTCTGCACAAGAAATATATTTACTAATCAGTCTAAACTCTAATCCAGGCTATACTTATTAGACTTATACTTAATACTATTAATAGGCTATGAAACTTATTGTTCAATAATAATTCTTAATTAAAAAAAAAACAACTGCCTAGGCCTTTTGTAAGCTTTTAGATGTTCAGAATAAACGCTTTATACCATGTCCATGGATGACATAAGTCTTTTCATGGATATAAAATGGAAAGTTGTTCTGAGTATGCTAAACAATCATATTCATATCATGGCATATGATATGCCAACTTAAACTACTACTAGAATTCTATGACGGCAATAAAGGTGCTCCTTACGATGCTTGTGAAGTAAATCACAGTGCGCACTGAAGTATAAACTAAATAGATCTGAACAAATATATTGCATGTGACAATATTCTGCTGCATTTTACTTGTCAAAAGATAGATGCGATGTTGCCGATATGTAAAATCTGGCTTGCTGATATTTCAGTTATTAGTCTAAGTTGTCGGCAGCTAGAAGTATCATTTAGTCTATCTAATGCTTTATCTAATTACTAATTGTACATTTGTCTACCTATTGGTCAATATCTACTCGATGACTTTGTCTATACATTTACTTTTAACTATGTACGAAAATTTAAATCCTTAAATACATAATCGTCTAACCCTGTTCTCCCTCCCAGATAGTTTTCATATTGTGCGGTGTATGCATTATAACCCTATGTCTCCCTCGCAGGTAGTTTTCATATCGTATTGTGTTCATGGCAATAAAAGCCACATGTTCTTTTCTATTGCAGTATTTCATATATTTCTTTGTTATCCCTTCTGTCGGATTTCGTTCAGCCAGCTTCAGTTGGCTTTTCCACTAGTTATACATAAATCAAAAACAAATTATTAGATACATATTGTGTTTTGGATTTTCTTTTTTTACTCTGGACAGTGGGTTGGTGTCTTTAATTTTGTAAATGAATTGATCAATTTTAAACTGTTAGAATTTATGAGTAGATAAATTTAATAATGTTTTTATTTTAGATTTTCTTAACTTTGTCTGCACATTTTTTTATTTTTACACATTAATCAGGAGGAAGGGTCACAATTAAGATTTTATCAAATTTATCTACAAATTTTTTTTATTTTTGGTTGTACGCATTAACCTAAAGGAAGGACCTCAATTTTTTTATAGCAGCCCTTCCTACTAATATTAGCTGCAAACCTCTGATATGAATACAGATTTGAAAATAAGAACAGCCAAAATGTCCTTTTGTGGCAATTTTACATAATTCTATCTCCATATCAGTTATCACCCTATAGAATGTTTATAGAGTCTTCCAAGTCAGAAAAGAATATGCTAAGAAATAAAGCAACTTACAAAAAAAATAAAGGCTCATTAAATAAAATGCCTGAATAGTTTTCCAGTATTTTGTAAATCATTTTAAATTTTTGAGACCACAAAAATGTCTTTATTTGATATTATCGAACTCTAAAAAAAGATTTCTTTCTTTTTTTTTTTTTTCATAGCTTTATTGATGCTGTTTTTTTTTTTTTTTGGCCTTTTGCGATTTAAGTAATATAACTTAAAAAGATAATTTATTTCTCTTTAATTTTTTTTTTTTAAAAGTTTTAATTATGTTTATTATTGATTGCTGTATTCACAGGCTCCCACAGAACGGTCACCACTGTTGTACCCAACAACAGGGGATAATGGTGGTCACGCTAATCAGGGGTAAGTTTTCAATAGGCATCATGATGTGAGAAAAAAAATATTTTAAAAAGTCTTCTTTGTACCCCTTGTCCCATGTTTTTTATTTTGTTAGCATTTACATTTGGTATGTCATAAATTTTCTTAAAACATTGCAGGAGAATATCAATATGTGGCATTCTTTTTGCCTCTTTTATAAAAATAGACTTTGAGCTAATAACTCAGATTTTTTTATCACATGCCACTATTTTTAGTAAATTCAGTAATTTACTTCAATGCGTTCCTTAGCTATCATTATCTATTTATTCTTTACTGTTTCTATTTGTATTTAACAGGTATTTAAAGAAAACTTAGTTTTATTTAAGTATGTCTGATTAAATCCCCTTTTCATTGCGATCAATGTCCTTTATTTGTGTACCGCAGTTACATTAGAAAAATTCTTTATGGATTCTTGATGGACATCAGTTTTTTAAAATTATAATCCGTGTATTGTGTATATATTATCCATATATATTTCTTCATTCTTTGACTCTATATCCCATTTAGAGCTCTGGCCTGCTGTAATCTTCTCCACTATTCCTGATCTTAAAAAGGTCTTTCTTGACCTCCATCTTGCTTCATGATCTTGCATCTTTGGTCTTTTTTCATCAGGTGTTTATCTTAACCATACTTACTTAGTGACTCTTTAGTACTTTTCCATTTGATCTTTCTATCTGCTCAACCCACATCAATGAATTAATTTTGCTTTCTGCTGTTGTTAGGTTCCTCATGTTAGCTCATATACTCCTGAATTTGTCCTGCTTCTCCATTCATTGTTGTCCTTTACAGGCCCATATATTTTTTTTTAATATATCTCTATTAATTGACAAAAAACAATATTCATATGATATTTATTTTTTGTTATTCTTATGCAATAATACCATATTACAGTATCTGAGATATAATGTTCATAGTAATGTAAGTAGTTTACATTTCCCTTCCACAATTAAAAAAAAAAGCTTCAAAGGCACCAGTGTGGGCCTTGTAGTTGATTTTTAAATATTTTGTTGTCAGCTGCATTGGAGTAAAAGCACACTGTGTTAATGTTGCTTACTTGCTTGAACTCCTTGCAGAGCAAAGAGCCTTTGCAATATCTCTCCAGGGCACTTTAATATGGGAAACTTTCATCCCCAATATTCAGTTACATTGGGAGAATTTATTTTCCTTGATACATGCATATTTGAGGTTGATCTAGAAATATGTACATTTATTCAAATGAAATGAAAAACATCATAGGTAAAAGAAATTGCATTAGCTTGTCAGTAAACTTGAAGAAAAAAAAAGAAATATATGAAGTGCCCAACTATGGTCTCAGTGGTGGGGAAAATTTAGGTGCCAGTTAGAACATTAGTTAGGTTCTTTTTTTTTTCAATACTCCTTAATCTATTTCATAATCAGAGTGTCATAAACATATAATTATATTTGATGGTTTCAGAGTCCGTCCAGCACCCAGCTATCCTCCCCAGAATCCGAAAGGAGATGAGCAGTCAGAGTTCACAAGGATTATTCGGCAGACAGCTATGTAGGTTATATAACAATAATAGTATGCTGTTTGTTCTTAGCCTTTTCAATGCTTTTGGAGCCAATGCATACTTAATCTTCAGAATCTTACAGTTAACAGCGGTTCTCTAACTTTTGGGAATGGGGAACCATTAAGAAACCCTTTTATGTGTCGCAACCCAACTGTACAAAAATAAGAAAGACAAAAAATAAAAGTGGGAAAAGCTAAAATTAATTTTATATTAATTTTCTGATTTGGTAATTATTATAAAAGTGTTTCTATCCACTACAAGTCTGCTTGCTACCCACCCACATTTTGTAAATCACTGCTTTAGTACAATGGTCAACTACTTGTGGTCTAGGTCAGTGACCAAATTTTACTGGTCTACAGAAGAAAATACATGTATACAAAAGCAATTACATACTTGAATGAAAAAGATTATTGAATTCAATTATTGGTGGGGTTTTTTTAAAAGGTACACACACACACCGGGTTCATGTACACGAGAATAAATTTAATACTCATGGAATAAACTTGTTAGTTTAGTGGTCTACAGGAATAAACTTGTTAGTTTCATGGTCTACAGGAATAAACTTGTTAGTTTAGTGGTCTACATGAATAAAGCTTACAAATTTTGTGGTCCGCTAGATATGAAAGTCTTTTGACGGCTGCTTTAGAATAAACCTTGCTGTTAAAGTTTTGGTAGTTATTTATTTGTCTTTTGCTGTACTCACTAAATTCTATCATAGTATTTCTTTGAGATCATCAATGTAATGTCTTTATATTACTTAACTGTTTTCCCCAGAAATGTCATTGATGTAACTTCTCCAGAATCACAGAACATGGAGCAAGGTGAAATGCAAGACAGAGCAACTCAGTACAGGTGATTGAACTGAGAAATTTTGCTTTATAAATATTTAAGAAAACTATTCCATGTATTAACTTGAATATGCCAAGAACGTTTCTATATTTCATTCTTCTTAAATGATGTATTTAAAGTTTGAATTCATAAAACACTTGCCTTTGCTGAATAAGTGTTAAATACAACTAAAGTAAATATCACAACTTATATTATTTTATGTAAATTATTCATTAATAGCATACTCCAAACTAATTTAGAAAGCTTGGTTGCAATAAACTAGTACTTCAATTTAGGGCGCTATCATTTGACAGCTTTAATCTGCATATTGTACATAAGCCAATTCACACACACAGAACACAACTCTGCCTGCCTCCAGTCAGCCCCTGATCAGTTATGTCCACACGTATACCCGTGCTTACAATACATAAACAGAGTCACTATGTGCCATAAACCATTTCAAGAAAATAATCATAATTAAAACAGTGTCACCATTATTTTGTAAACCAGGGTACTCATTGATGGGCTGTGAGACCCGTATCTTTTTAATGCACTTGTTGATGACATCGAACAAAATTTAAGAATGGCTTAGTTTTTTTTTTTTATGAGATGCTAGAAATGTATTAATTTCAGGCTTTCATTATTAAGCTAGAAAAACAAGCTTAGAATTGTTGAATATATTAATTTATCTCTTTAAAACAGCAACCGCCTGAACATGATCCTCACTGCCTCAGGCAAGTCTAGAGTGTTCAGACCTAACCTCCCCATAGGAGTGACATCGCCACAGATGACTCTGTCTGCTGCCCCAGTTTCATTGTCAGATGTTCAGTTGGTAAGTGTTAGTATAAATCAGAAACGCTCATTGACTGACCTTAATCTTAAATTTTTTCCTCTATTTTTTTAGTGATGTTGAAACAAAAATTATTTCACTGTCCCAATAACTCAATTAGTAGCTGGTTACTTGCTTCATTATAATGTATAATGAAAACTATAATGACCACTTGATGTAACAAAGTGCAGATAGAAAATATATATATATCATGTTTTATTCAGTAACTTTAAACATAAACGCATGCTAAAAAAAAAATATTTTTATTCTAAACGCTCTGTTTTAATATCCACAGATAACAAGTGTTAGTGAAAAGTTGGCAAGTGCTGCCAAAGATATTAGGATCCAGCACAAAGAGAATTTGGTTGTCACTTTTGGCGTTCCATGATTTTTCTTAATGTTTTTATCGATTTTAAATAAGTGTGGAAGGAATTTATTTTTACTCACAGTGTATATAGTTTTGCGTGCATGGTATAAATCTTTGAACAAGTATATCAGCCTCTGTAGAGTGAATGTTAACTTTTTATGTATCTGTCTCCCTCGTGTATTTTGTTTTTAATGGGAGGCTAATGGACAATTTTTCTGTGTACATAAATGCGAAAAAATGTCTTTCATACATCTCATAGGCACTTTGTTTGAATCGTTCTTTTGTTTTTTTAACGAATTTTTTAAATACCTTGAGAAAAATATCTACTTTATTCACAAGTTTTAAATATGTACTTTATTTGTGTAATGTATGTTTTCTGTTTATCTGAATCACAGAAATTATAATAATTTCTGTCAGTTAAATTGTATTCTTATTGAATATTAAGTAATTAGCTTCAGATTTCTTATCCCTTTTCATCTAAATCCATAAAATCATTGAAAAATTAATAATAATGGTTGGTTATAAAAAAATGATGGGGAAAAAAAAATTCTTTAATAACCTTTTGAATTCAAGTGCGGGCCACATCCATCGAGTTTTCTCCTTATCCTGTCTTGGGTTCACTGTTTCGTTTTCTCCATGCCTTTTTTTTTTTAACTGCTTTCATCGCTAAGTTGTCATATACATTTTTACGTAGTACAGCTATCCTAAAAAAAAAATAAAGTATTTTGTTGATTCTGTCTTATGGCTTTTTTCTTTCATCTAGTCCTCTTTGCTATCATCATGGATCTTTAGAACACGACATTGTTTTCTATTTCCATGCTTCCTGGGGTGGGAATAAAATCAGGTTCAGTGTGACTTTTTGTAAAGTTAAGGATGTTTGCGCGCTAGTCTTAATAAGTCAAAAGGATTTGGTCACTGCTGTCTCTTCCCCTTGGGAGTTTAGTGTGAGCACATCTCTTTTTGAACATTTCTTAACCTGTTTTAATCAAACTTTCGCCTTTTCTTGAAAAGATTGTTCACAAAGAGTATGCCCTGTACTTGCACCTTAAACATTTAAAACAAAGGGTTTTTATTTGAATTATCTGATATACTCAACAACTATGCATATTTTTAAATGAAATAATTTCCAAAAACATCATAGCTTGAACTGGTTACCCATGGCCATGTGACTGAATGGTTTTTCTAATCTTTTGATTACAGAATTGAAAATAAAAAAGTACTTTCAGTAACATGCTACTTGTATATAGTGTGTTGGTTTGATTCGTCAGTCAATTATCAATATCTTTTTTTTTTATCTATCTCCTTATCTTTTTTTTTAGGACCATTTAGTTTTTTAGGCCATTCTGGAATGTCGTTAAATATTTGTATAAGTCATTTATATGATTTTTATTATTCCTCTTTAACCATTCACAGTTATATGTATCATACATATTGTGACCATGATAATCATGTGGCAGTTCCCCAGTTTTCCCAATAGTTTAACAATGAATAGAGTTATCGGGCAATTACTTACTTCTGTAGTTTATTGAAAGAAAAAAAAAAAGGTTAAGTTCATTAGGTTTATTAGTCTTAAAGGGCCATCAGGGCTGATGAAGAGTAGAATTCATGTTTAAGTAACCTCTGCATATAAAGGGATTTATTGGTTACACATTGCCCAGGCGCCTAAATCAGGTACCCATTAAAAACTGGATGAACTTGATGGACTTTCAACCAACTTTCACAGGGACTCCAAGTCTACACTGCTTGGCCACCTACCCCTCAATTTATCGAAAACTTTTCTTAAAACCGACAGCATTAATCATTTCACTTATCAAATGAATTAACGTCTTTAATCTTATTTAAAATAAGTTATGCTCCATTTTGTTACTCGGGTTTTATGAAAGAGAGATCATTGGTCTTTATTTCCAAGATTATAAAAGATTTTATTTACAAATTACCGTTAAAAAATGTGAATGCATTGTCACAGATATTAATTTTTGTCTTACTTTCATTTCAAATAATTAAAGTTTTTTTTTTCCATTCATAATTTTTTGTTGTTTCTATTTTATTTTAAACATTTACTACATTGATTTTGTCTGTCTATATATTTACCTGATTTTTGAGATACACAACATATTTAGCCATTGCAATTAATTTGTATTATCAGAATTGATAATTCTCAGTTTTGCAAAATGTACCAACTTACTGCACGAAATTAGTAAGGAGAAAGTAGAACCTAAATCTTGCAAGTAGATAGTAAGCAACTTTGAAAGTAGAATTGGGGGGTTTCATTTGGCTCAGTGACAATAAATAATTCATTAACAGTAGAATTTACCTCAAAAAGTTTCCAGGCATTGCTTGATTACATTTCTATTCCCCACTAACAGCAGTGAGTGCTTCAAACCACATTTTCAAATTTAATATTCAATCAATGTATTTATTGAAAAAAGTCGTTGGCTTGTAAAAAAATGTTTTTCTGAAACACTTTCAGTCTTGTTTTCAGATGTCATTCATACAGCCTTTTCTTCAAACTAATGCAACATTCACACCAAGCCACTCACTTTTATTTTAAGCACAATTAATGTTTTTATCAATATCTCAATTCCTTCTTATATCATTTTTAAATATTAAAAAAAAAATCTTGTAACATTAGGAAAAAATCAGCATGTGGATTCTAGCCAATCTTTGGAAGTATTTACTATTCAATCATGTTTGTTGATAATGGCTCAGTTGTGTGGATTCTATGATTAATCAGGGAGGGGGTGGGGGGAAATTTCCTATAGTTTTCTCCTGTTTAAGTCAAGCTTTGCTATGGTTTATTCAGGGACAGATTTACAGATAGGCATGATCTAGGGGTCAGGGCCCCAAGTGTATAAAAAAACTTAGCACAATATATATTATTTTTCAAAATGGGGCCTCGATTTTATTGGCCTATGACCCCTAACATTGTAAATCCTCTCTAGTCCTATTGACTTGAGTATGAAAACAAATTATCCATAACATATTGGTTAAACATAACATTAATTACTGTTTGTTTTAATAGTGCATATATACTAAATTGGTTGAAACTTTTTTGCAAAAGCCTTACAGACTATTGTGACAGAGGTACCTTAATTTAAAATTATTACATATTTTGTGTATGTGCGAACAACTTAGGAATGTAAAAATTTATTTTGAATTTTAATATTGATATTCTTAATAGATTTTATATGGCAAAATTACATTTAAAACATCACAATTAAAATATCAAAAATAGAAAATGACTTCAAAATAAAAGTTGCTTTTATTTTTGGTTTCTTTTGTTTAAAAACAATTACTAAATAAAAGTTGTAAAAAAAAAAAAGACAAAATGGATTAAATCAATAATAAAAAATGCGTAGCCATGACTTAGTTATATCGTAACAAAAGATCAGTCCAACTTCAATTCTGAAAAGCCTGAAGATTAACTTAGCCTTTCAGTAGCCACCACGAAGACGAAGCACTAAATGGAGTGTTGACTCTTTCTGAATATTGTAATCTGACAAGGTGCGCCCATCTTCAAGTTGTTTGCCGGCAAAAATGAGACGCTGTTGATCTGGTGGGATACCCTCTTTGTCTTGAATTTTGGCCTTGACATTTTCTATTGTGTCTGATGGTTCAACCTCAAGTGTGATTGTCTTACCAGTGAGGGTTTTAACGAAGATCTGCATACCACCTCTCAGACGGAGGACCAAGTGGAGGGTTGACTCTTTCTGGATGTTGTAATCTGACAAGGTGCGCCCATCTTCAAGTTGTTTGCCAGCAAAAATGAGACGCTGTTGATCTGGTGGGATACCCTCTTTGTCTTGAATTTTGGCCTTGACATTTTCTATTGTGTCTGATGGTTCAACCTCAAGTGTGATTGTCTTACCAGTGAGGGTTTTAACGAAGATCTGCATACCACCTCTCAGACGGAGGACCAAGTGGAGGGTTGACTCTTTCTGGATGTTGTAATCTGACAAGGTGCGCCCATCTTCAAGTTGTTTGCCGGCAAAAATGAGACGCTGTTGATCTGGTGGGATACCCTCTTGTCTTGAATTTTGGCCTTGACATTTTCTATTGTGTCTGATGGTTCAACCTCAAGTGTGATTGTCTTACCAGTGAGGGTTTTAACGAAGATCTGCATACCACCTCTCAGACGAAGGACCAAGTGGAGGGTTGATTCTTTCTGGATGTTGTAATCTGACAAGGTGCGCCCATCTTCAAGTTGTTTGCCGGCAAAAATGAGACGCTGTTGATCTGGTGGGATACCCTCTTGTCTTGAATTTTGGCCTTGACATTTTCTATTGTGTCTGATGGTTCAACCTCAAGTGTGATTGTCTTACCAGTGAGGGTTTTAACGAAGATCTGCATACCACCTCTCAGACGGAGGACCAAGTGGAGGGTTGACTCTTTCTGGATGTTGTAATCTGACAAGGTGCGCCCATCTTCAAGTTGTTTGCCAGCAAAAATGAGACGCTGTTGATCTGGTGGGATACCCTCTTTGTCTTGAATTTTGGCCTTGACATTTTCTATTGTGTCTGATGGTTCAACCTCAAGTGTGATTGTCTTACCAGTGAGGGTTTTAACGAAGATCTGCATACCACCTCTCAGACGGAGGACCAAGTGGAGGGTTGACTCTTTCTGGATGTTGTAATCTGACAAGGTGCGCCCATCTTCAAGTTGTTTGCCGGCAAAAATGAGGCGCTGTTGATCTGGTGGGATACCCTCTTGTCTTGAATTTTGGCCTTGACATTTTCTATTGTGTCTGATGGTTCAACCTCAAGTGTGATTGTCTTACCAGTGAGGGTTTTAACGAAGATCTGCATACCACCTCTCAGACGGAGGACCAAGTGGAGGGTTGACTCTTTCTGAATGTTGTAATCTGACAAGGTGCGCCCATCTTCAAGCTGTTTGCCAGCAAAAATGAGACGCTGTTGATCTGGTGGGATACCCTCTTTGTCTTGAATTTTGGCCTTGACATTTTCTATTGTGTCTGATGGTTCAACCTCAAGTGTGATTGTCTTACCAGTGAGGGTTTTAACGAAGATCTGCATACCACCTCTCAGACGGAGGACCAAGTGGAGGGTTGACTCTTTCTGGATGTTGTAATCTGACAAGGTGCGCCCATCTTCAAGTTGTTTGCCAGCAAAAATGAGACGCTGTTGATCTGGTGGGATACCCTCTTGTCTTGAATTTTGGCCTTGACATTTTCTATTGTGTCTGATGGTTCAACCTCAAGTGTGATTGTCTTACCAGTGAGGGTTTTAACGAAGATCTGCATACCACCTCTCAGACGGAGGACCAAGTGGAGGGTTGACTCTTTCTGAATGTTGTAATCTGACAAGGTGCGCCATCTTCAAGCTGTTTGCCAGCAAAAATGAGACGCTGTTGATCTGGTGGGATACCCTTTGTCTTGAATTTTGGCCTTGACATTTTCTATTGTGTCTGATGGTTCAACCTCAAGTGTGATTGTCTTACCAGTGAGGGTTTTAACGAAGATCTGCATACCACCTCTCAGACGGAGGACCAAGTGGAGGGTTGACTCTTTCTGGATGTTGTAATCTGACAAGGTGCGCCCATCTTCAAGTTGTTTGCCGGCAAAAATGAGGCGCTGTTGATCTGGTGGGATACCCTCTTTGTCTTGAATTTTGGCCTTGACATTTTCTATTGTGTCTGATGGTTCAACCTCAAGTGTGATTGTCTTACCAGTGAGGGTTTTAACGAAGATCTGCATACCACCTCTCAGACGGAGGACCAAGTGGAGGGTTGACTCTTTCTGAATGTTGTAATCTGACAAGGTGCGCCCATCTTCAAGCTGTTTGCCAGCAAAAATGAGACGCTGTTGATCTGGTGGGATACCCTCTTTGTCTTGAATTTTGGCCTTGACATTTTCTATTGTGTCTGATGGCTCAACCTCAAGTGTGATTGTCTTACCAGTGAGGGTTTTAACGAAGATCTGCATACCACCTCTCAGACGGAGGACCAAGTGGAGGGTTGACTCTTTCTGGATGTTGTAATCTGACAAGGTGCGCCCATCTTCAAGTTGTTTGCCAGCAAAAATGAGACGCTGTTGATCTGGTGGGATACCCTCTTTGTCTTGAATTTGGCCTTGACATTTTCTATTGTGTCTGATGGTTCAACCTCAAGTGTGATTGTCTTACCAGTGAGGGTTTTAACGAAGATCTGCATACCACCTCTCAGACGGAGGACCAAGTGGAGGGTTGACTCTTTCTGAATGTTGTAATCTGACAAGGTGCGCCCATCTTCAAGCTGTTTGCCAGCAAAAATGAGACGCTGTTGATCTGGTGGGATACCCTCTTTGTCTTGAATTTTGGCCTTGACATTTTCTATTGTGTCTGATGGTTCAACCTCAAGTGTGATTGTCTTACCAGTGAGGGTTTTAACGAAGATCTGCATACCACCTCTCAGACGGAGGACCAAGTGGAGGGTTGACTCTTTCTGGATGTTGTAATCTGACAAGGTGCGCCCATCTTCAAGTTGTTTGCCGGCAAAAATGAGGCGCTGTTGATCTGGTGGGATACCCTCTTTGTCTTGAATTTTGGCCTTGACATTTTCTATTGTGTCTGATGGTTCAACCTCAAGTGTGATTGTCTTACCAGTGAGGGTTTTAACGAAGATCTGCATACCACCTCTCAGACGGAGGACCAAGTGGAGGGTTGATTCTTTCTGGATGTTGTAATCTGACAAGGTGCGCCCATCTTCAAGTTGTTTGCCGGCAAAAATGAGACGCTGTTGATCTGGTGGGATACCCTCTTTGTCTTGGATTTTAGCCTTGACATTTTCAATGGTATCTGAAGGTTCAACCTCAAGAGTAATTGTCTTACCAGTGAGGGTCTTCACAAAGATCTGCATTGCTCTGTAAATGAAAATGTATTATTGTAGCATTATGTAAGAAATGTTGTTCAAGACTGCATGTAAAGCATGTCTTATTTTGAGCTAAAATATAATTTTAATGTTAAGCATATAGGTCTACTAAATTTTTTTTTCAGTTTTTATCTTATTAGTCCTGGCATACTGTTTTTAACACTGAGTCTACACTAAACTGTCTTAGACTTAGTGCAGAGCAACTAATACATTCTGGCATTTTTCCTGTAGCAGTAATATCATCAGTAATATATCGACCTATTATTAACATCATTGGAAATGTTGCAATAAGCTTTTTTTTTCTTTTCACCCGTACAAACATAAAAGCCTTTGTGTTTTGAAAAAATATTCATAAAATGGCGGACAGGCAGATAAAATAATTTATACGTCATTAAGATAAGGCAAGCTAAAGAAAAAGATGAAATCCATAAAAGATTTTGAAGTTTGAATTTTTCAACAGTTTAAATTGCAATTAATAAACAAGTACGTATTGGTCAATAAGAATAATTGATAAATGAAATCTAATTTCTTACCTGGTCTATGTGCTCGTACAAAATATCAACTGTAAATAATGTATTCAGCTTTGTTCTTGGTGTGCTAGGTTCTGCGCCTGACTGACAGCGTTTCCTTTTTATACCAGCCACAGTCTGCGCAGTCCGGAGTGTAAAAATAAGTTATGACGTCATGCCTACATAGCAAAATCATATAAAAAGCAAAGAAGCTTCTCGCAGATTTGGCGCATGCTCAGTCGAAGCACAATGAAAAAAATCAACAGATTTAGAAATAACAAAGAAAGTTTGTGTTTTTTTTCTCGGAGCGTCTTGTTAGAATTAATTAAATAAACTGTGACACTTTAACGGTCCATAGTGCTAGCTTATTAGAAATAATACTTATTTTAAAAAAGAAATTGTAATTTGAAATTAGTCTATAAAAATCAATAGTCCTATACTATTTTTATTAATCTTTATACAATAAATGAAATGTACGAAGATCATGGGTATGGCTGAATGATAGAATAGTGGGATTCTGGTTTTTGGGGACGCTTAAGATGGTGACAAATATCTCCCCTGTACCCTTCGCTAGTTACGCCACTTGATTCAACCTGAAAACATGTCAAAGATTATACAGCATAAAATGATTTAGCAATCGTTTTATACATGTGTGATCAGAGGAGTATAGTTAGTGAAGATTTTCAGGAACCAAAGATGAATTCGGTGAGTAGGGGTGGAGGCGGGCATCCTTGGATTGTTTGATATTGTAAAAAGAATGCATGGCATTTTGTCCCTTTTGACTCCCCCCCCCTTTTACCCCCCCCCACCCCCTCTTTCCTGTCAGTCTTGAGAGTTACCTATGCGCCATGACGTACAAAATTCCATTTCTTGATTTTTCTAAAAAATACAGCATGGCAGGTAAATAGAAATAGGATGAATGTGGTGTACAACAAAACTGTCAGAGCGGTGCACATGAGATGGACATACATATCTATATGTGTGTGCATCATAGAACGAGCCTTAAGGTACACGTCCTAACATTAGATGGATAATAAGGAAACTACCAGCAAAGATTTTCCAAGAACTGAACATGCACGCACAAGTACGGGTACAATAACCCAAAGTGCAAGTACAATTACACACGTTGTTTTGTTTTGTAACTGCAACACGTTAGAAATAGGCCTACTTAAGTACAAGTACGAGTACAAGTAAAGCGTACTCGAGTACAAATATTTGGACTTGGTAATGCATGCATCAAGTACCAAAGGCGGTTTAAGGACGGGCCCGCATCCAGGGCCCTCAAATATTTAGGGGCCCCAATGCCACCCCACATAGCCCATTTTAAAAATGTTTATATGCCCCTCTTTTTCTAAATGACCCAACACTTTCTTTTGCGCCTGGGGCCTCAACTGACCTAATTCCGCCTCTGCCAAGTACCCCATTTTAACCCCCCCCCCCCCACACACACAAAACCAATTATACCTTCAGGGTCATGGTAGCTCATGTCTTACTATCGGAAAGAGAATGAAGTATACCACTGCAATACGAAACACATCGACTTAGAAATACTCATTATTGAATTGGAACCGAGGCCTTCAAGTTAGCTTTCCCAGGCGTCCACGTCTAGGAAAGATCCGAGAGTCGGTGATCTTTTATGACCATTAGACGTTTAACGTTTATGACGCATTCTTCATTAATTATGCTAATTAGGTAGTTCATCTGTTTCTGATGCAAACAAAAGTGGATTTGTAATAAATGAAGTGGATAGATTCGAAGATAGTTTGATTTTTTTTTTTGATAAGTCATAAAATGATACATGTATTTTGAAATGTCATTTCGTCATTTGTTTTTGTTTTTTATTAGAACTACCTGACACGTCATTTTGAAGAAAAAAAAACGATTTATTAAAAGATGATTCATCATTTGACACGTAACAATTTTACGTTGGTCCCTAAACAAGACTCAAAATACATAATGGAATGGGTTTTCCCGATATGAACTACGTAAGCTCTATAAATAGAGCTGATGTATATAACAAAGGAACGTCAATGATAGATAAAAATGAAAGTGGTTGTGCTTTCCTTTCAGAAACTGGGGCGGGGATTGAGGGGGGGGCAGGGAATCGATTCTGTAGTTTATATGAGATTGAAATTAGCATTTACTCTCAGTTCAGTATTTACCTATAGGGGGCCCAGCCGCCCCGACCATGTCAATTTTTTCACGACTCATTGTTTATTAAGGGACCCGCAATAATGTCCTGTCCTGGGGCCCTTGTTGGCTCTCGGCGCCTCTGGCTAAGAGCCCCAACTTTTTTGGTGAGCGATTGGCATATATACTTAAATATTTGGCACTGATATATATTATCTGGACTTATAAAGGGCCCCCATATCTCAAATAGCTTAGGGCCTTATCAAGTCTAAATCCGCCCCCCCCTATATATTCTGATGGTGAGTTACGAGAGCAGTGCTGATCGCAATGATATATCGTATTGAATTGTATACTGTATCGATCCTTTAATTAGACATAGCCAACTAGTCTAGTTAGTCCTAAACAACATATACTCGCATATACTTTTATGTACTCGAGTACATACATTAGAACCAGAGGCGTACCTACGGTGGGGGAGGGGGGTCCAAATTCGAAAGCCCCCCCGTGCCCCACCTTGAAGGGGGCCCCCAAAATATTTTTTATATTAAATATTAAGTACTTTATCTCATGTCAAGTTGTTGAATGTCAAAATGCAGGGGCCCTCAAAGAGACCAAGCCCCCCCGGGGCCCCACAAATCGCTAGGTTCGGCACTGATTAGAACTTGGTAATACATGCATCATGTGGCAGGGCAGAGGCGGATTCAATGACGGGCGCAGCGGGCCCGCACGCAGAGCCCCCCCAAAATTTAGGAGCCTCTCATAGCCCAATTTAAAAAAAAAACTTTTAACTAGGGCTGCTGATTAAACTGCGTTAATTTGCGATTAACGCGTCAAAAAAAATTTGCGATTAAAATTTTTAACGCAACACCTAAATGCGTTAATTTGACCAAATGCGGAAAGTTCACCAAATCGATTAACAGAATTTCACTCAACCATTTGAAGTTTAAGGTCCGTTCACTTATTAAGTAGATCTACCACACCCACCCTGCCGCAATTCGCACATACCCTCACCCCCAGGTATGTCAACTGAAGCCCCACTTGTAATATATAATGTAGATGTTTTGGTTATTTAGCCCTTCGACAAGTAAACCTCCTGCTCCCTTCCCTGTCAGTGTAAAAAGAGAAAACTTTCATTCACTAGTTAACATTATATACTGTAGTGTATTGGTGGAGGTACTATAGTGTATTGTTGAGGGTATAATGAACCCGTTTATGATTAGATCAAAATAACGAGAATCTAGAAATTGTGTATAATTTTTTTTTGCGCATAATTTTGTATCGTATTTTGATAGTATATTATCTTGCTCGTCTGCAACAGCTGAACTAATAATACATCTGTACCCGAGACAGTGGTTGTAATTTTCATAATTATTGTGATGCTGAGTTAAATTTTATATATGGCTGTTGATTTACTGCAATTAAAGCGTAATTAATGCGTTAAAAATGCGATTACATTTTTTAATACAAACACCTAAATGCGTTAAATTTTACCCAAAAGCTGTTTATTTCAGAGTTGCAGAAAAAATTAAAAAATCAGTAAATAACCCAATTCTATAACCAGATCAGAAGAGATTTAAAAAAAAAAAAACAAGAAAAAAAAGACCCCCGTTTGTCACGTTTGCATAAAATCATAGCAGCGATATGACCTTGAAACAATAGGATTGCCATTTCTTAATTCAAACTTATGACCCTGAATGATGCAATTAATGAACATCTGCACGTGTTATAGTTTGATTGACAAGTGTCATGGCTTTGAAACAATGTAACTTGTGGTTGGTAAGTGACGTCATCTTTCTGCAGCTGTGTCTAAAATGAAACTGGGATGGGCAAGGGGGGGGTATAAAAAAAAACCCGCGTTAACAATAAGGGAGCAAATACTTTCTTGCTATATTATTATTTTATGAAGGACAGGCACATATTGGATGCATTCGATGGGAAGTGGAGGGGGATATATACGACTAGTTTGACTACAAACAAATGTATTATATTGTGTCGATTAAAATGTGCGTTAATTTGCGATAAAAATTTTAATCATGCGTTAATTGCGATCAATTTTTTTAATCGAACAGCAGCTCTACTTTTAACATGACCCTCTTTTTCCAAATGACACAACATTTTCGTCCGCACCTGGGGCCTCGCATGTACCTGTATTTAGCTCATGCTTCAGTTAGAGTTTCTGTGCTATTCGGATGAAAATATATTGTGATGATCAATATAGCGACCAGCCCCGAAGCGTGAAAATTCTACAGCAGGGGCCAGGCAATAGCGGGAGGGGGGGGGGCAGGTAATACATTTTACTAAGTAGAAAAAATAAGCAGGGGGGGGCGGCCAGACAAAACGCAGAGGGGGGTGGGGGGCGCCCCTTCTGCACCCCCACCCACCACGCTACGGGCCTGATAGCGACCATCTCTGGCAGCTGGCAAACCAAGATCCCATAGATCTACAAGTGTCCAGGAGAACATGGAGATGGATAGGTCACTTACTAAGGAAGCCTCCAGAAGACGTGACTCTGCAGCGAAACCCCCACCCCCCTCACCCCCCAAGGCCATAGAAAGGTCGACCGCCCAAAGACCACTTGGAGAAAATGAAAAGCTGCACAACAGACACGGAGGGGGGAGAGGAGGGGGGTATAATAATAATAAGGAATAATAATTGCAATAAGAAAGTTGATGATATTCCTCACGTCATTGGTCATTACGACAAAAAAACAAAACAAATAGAAACATCAAGAGAAACAATCAGCAACAGAAATCATGGACTCTTCATAATACCCTAGCTAATGGGAGATGATCGACCTACTTTCTGAGATTTTGTAGCCAGTAGGTCGATCGAGACCAGGAGAAAATGCGTCAGGCGATTATAAATATATATATATATATATCAGTGCCGAACCAAGGGATTTGGGGGCACGGGTACATGTACATTTAGATTTCAATTGTATTTTTTTTATTATAACACTTTTAGATTTGTTACAGATGTAGAGTTTTACGTATATGGAGTTTTAGTTTTCAGTGATTTTCCAAGGACTGACTTCGTAAGTCATTAGAGCGGTGGCGGGACAAGGGCCAGTTGAGGCCCCGGGTGCAGAAGAAAATTTTGGGCCTCTTAAATAAAGCACATAAACAGTCGGGGCTCCAGGCGCGCGTCCTTAAAATCCGCAACCCTAGTTGAAGGCACAAGAACACATTTTTTTTTTTTATAATTGCAAGTGAGGCTGCAAGTACGAAAAATCCAAATGCAAGTATAAGTATTCAAGGTACAAGTACGATTACAAGAACTCCAAAAATGTACTCGAGTATTAAGTACTCCAATATAGGCAGTTGGTAAAACAAATACCAAAGTGCCCCATCCCTGGTAATTATGCTGGTATAGATTATATAATCCTTCGGTTATAAATTAAAATTTTGTCGTCTAATTGTCACAATAATCATAAATTAACTCATAAGGATTGCAGTGCTCTTTATTAGTCTTTATCATAAACACGTAATTAACCAAGGGACATAATACATTTATATTTTGTAAGAAATAAAGTGAAGTGTTAAACGGAGTTGCCTACCATTGGTTTTCTGCCTCTGTTTTCAATGCCTGTACAATAAATACTCAACAACCTATATAATTTTTAGGTGTTGATGAGGCTTGAGGCTTTGCAATATACTATGGGCGCTAGGCAAAAGTTGTAAGGGTTTTGAAGGCCTAGGTAAATATTTTTTTTTTAAAAAGATGTAAAGGGGTCAATTTATAATTTCTCAAAAGTGAGACCCTATCTGCCCCCACCTCTCCAAATAAACACACACAGTTTGCCAGGTCAGAATCCATAAGTACAGTCCTGGATACAGGATACACACACACACACATACAACATATATGTATATATATATATATATATATATATATATACATGTATATATACATACACACAGAGACATAGATAGTGTCGAACCTAGGGATTTGTGGGCCCAGGGGGGCTTGTCCTCGTTGGGGGCCCCTGCATTTTGACATTCGACACCATGACATGTGATAATGTATTTAATATTTAATTTTTTTTAAATGTTGGGCCCCCCCCCCATCAAGCTGGGTCCCCCTCTCCCCACGTACCCTAGATACGCCTCTGGGGGTCTTCAAATACCTTTGGCTGCCTTAGAGCGGAACTGCTCTAGCGTTATGATTTAATACTCCAAAGGGGGGGGGGGGGGCTTTGACTGCGGGGTGCCTAGGTGGTGGCCTACCTTTTCCTATCCGTTAGAACAGCTCCGCCTACATAACATAGCTTGCCGACCAGGCCCGTGCAACACCGAGCCATTATATCATACTTTAGGCTAGAAAGAAGAAAAAACGCCTCCAGTATGTAGGTTACAAAATGAAAGGCCCACAGTTTCTGCGATTGTCAAAGGTAGGTAACTTTCATTATGTGTTGTTGTTGACCACGCATATCACACGGCCTAACTCTTGCAGCCACACGTCTGACTAATTGGCTTGGTATAGAGCCTACAGCAGATTAGGTTTGAATACAGCCGTATCTAAAGTCAGCCTACAGTAAGACATCCTTGTTGTTGTTTTTTTTTCTTTGTTTCTCACAACGCTGACCTATTTTCAAATAAAAATACGCCCCCCTTTTACTGAGGCAAGTATCGACCTTTGGGAGTGACAAGTAAAGCACTGCGCATAAGACGGGCTCTACGAATGACACACAATCTATCAATCAATCAGTTGTGGCTCATTGAATCGCAGTGCCAATGCCGTACGCTTATTTATTACGTTTCTGGCCATCTGGAACATACATTCACCATTGTAAATATACAGCGGTGACCTCTGATGGACCAGGGCCGGTCTTACAAATTGCGGGGCCCAATTTAACGGATGTATGTGAGCCCCCCCCCTCTTCTAGCCTGTGACAAGAACCATGACTGATAGTGATATGCTAAATGTAAATTGTGGGGCCCCTGACAGGCGTGGAGCCCGATTCGGAGCAATCGGCCAAAGGCCGGCCCTGCAAGGGCCCCATATTGTCTAGT
This sequence comes from Bulinus truncatus, assembly GCA_021962125.1. Taxonomy (NCBI): domain Eukaryota; kingdom Metazoa; phylum Mollusca; class Gastropoda; family Planorbidae; genus Bulinus; species Bulinus truncatus. The sequence continues at coordinate 353,787 of JAGDYQ010000329.1, read as the reverse complement.
GCAAGTCTACCCCAGCTTGCTAGCCAGTAGATTACTTTCTAAAAAAAGAAGTATGTAATGTATATTATTTATTGAAATGTGTAGGCCTTCTAGTGGTATCGTTAACAGCTCGGGGTACCACCCACGAACCGTTTAAATAGTAAATGTATTAGTCGGGGGGGGGGGCTCTAGTCCCACACCCCCCTATTACGCTGCCAGTGATTTATGCTAGTGCTTAGGGGGGAAAGGGGGGGGGGCAGACAAATTCGCTGTCAGGGCTGACTCCTACATATCTTGGACCCTTAATCTTTCGAAATGGGGGCCCCTTTTTTACAACTGTTAAATCGATTTAGATTAAGACAGTGAAACTCCACTCATGGGGCCCCAGCCAGTGGGGGAGGGGGGTCAAAAGCAAGCATTTTACTCTGCTTTTAGTGAATTGAAAAAATTTCACACCAGGAGACTGACCTTCCTACTAATCTATTCTAAAACAAACCCCTCAAACCACGCCATGTAAAACCTTTACCAATGTAATGTTAACAGCTGGCTCAACATTCAAGCCCAGCTCTGAAATATAAAATGCAAAGCAGAGAGTGTAGGTCACATACACATTGGACTATTCATACTGTGTCAGTGTAGACTAGCTTAAAGTTGACATTTCCTTCCTGTTTAGTTACACATTACACATGTCACCAGCGTACTGGGCCATATGACCTTTGTCAGCTACAGGAGGTTAGACTCCACACCCTCCCCCAGTGTCTACCAAACAAAGAAAAATGGAAATGAAGCAGCAAAGTAAACACACTCTTCATGAGCTCCTTTTCAAATCTGCCTTTCATTTTTTTGAGTATCTCACCCCCCCCCCCACCAAACTTCCTTATTCAACAACAAGTATATACAAAGATGAAATTTTTAGAGTAATAACACTAAGATAAAATTATTTTGCTTAAAAATTTACAAAAAAAAGCAATAAATATGACCAAACATAAAACAAAGATTTTTTTTTATCAGTAAAATAAGTAATTTATTCAAGATCATAGTCAGCCAGTGATTGTCATGTTTGAAGCATAAATGGTGAAAGAGTTTAAATAAACTGTTTATTGACAATAAATGCTACTTAGAATAGAGAACTAACCCAAAATTTAATTTTCAAGATAAACCCTTACAATTCCTCAAATAAATATAGTTACAAGGTAGTGTGGAATGAACATAAGACAAGAAATTTTAATGCTATCACTAGTTAATGTCTGATTAAAAAAAAAAGATCTTTAGAAGACTATTATCAATAACCACCTCTAAGACGAAGGACCAAGTGGAGGGTAGATTCTTTCTGGATGTTGTAATCTGACAGAGTGCGCCCATCTTCAAGCTGTTTGCCGGCAAAAATGAGACGCTGTTGATCTGGTGGGATACCCTCTTTGTCTTGGATTTTGGCTTTCACATTGTCAATGGTATCTGATGGTTCAACCTCAAGGGTAATGGTTTTGCCTGTGAGGGTTTTAACGAAGATCTGCATACCACCTCGAAGACGAAGGACCAAATGGAGGGTAGATTCTTTCTGGATGTTGTAATCTGACAGAGTGCGCCCATCTTCAAGCTGTTTGCCGGCAAAAATGAGACGCTGTTGATCTGGTGGAATGCCCTCTTTGTCTTGGATTTTGGCTTTCACATTGTCAATGGTATCTGATGGTTCAACCTCAAGGGTAATTGTTTTGCCTGTGAGGGTTTTAACAAAGATCTGCATACCACCTCGAAGGCGAAGGACCAAGTGGAGGGTAGATTCTTTCTGGATGTTGTAATCTGACAGAGTGCGCCCATCTTCAAGCTGTTTGCCGGCAAAAATGAGACGCTGTTGATCTGGTGGGATACCCTCTTTGTCTTGGATTTTGGCTTTCACATTGTCAATGGTATCTGATGGTTCAACCTCAAGGGTAATGGTTTTGCCTGTGAGGGTTTTAACAAAGATCTGCATACCACCTCTCAGACGGAGGACCAAGTGGAGGGTAGATTCTTTCTGGATGTTGTAATCTGACAGAGTGCGCCCATCTTCAAGCTGTTTGCCGGCAAAAATGAGACGCTGTTGATCTGGTGGAATGCCCTCTTTGTCTTGGATTTTGGCTTTCACATTGTCAATGGTATCTGATGGTTCAACCTCAAGGGTAATGGTTTTGCCTGTGAGGGTTTTAACAAAGATCTGCATACCACCTCGAAGGCGAAGGACCAAGTGGAGGGTAGATTCTTTCTGGATGTTGTAATCTGACAGAGTGCGCCCATCTTCAAGCTGTTTGCCGGCAAAAATGAGACGCTGTTGATCTGGTGGGATACCCTCTTTGTCTTGAATTTTGGCTTTCACATTGTCAATGGTATCTGATGGTTCAACCTCAAGAGTAATGGTTTTACCTGTGAGGGTTTTCACAAAGATCTGCATGTTTTCTTCTCTGAAATTATAAGTTTTATTTTAGTTGGAGTGGACAAAATCTAGTAGAACAATATTGGAAATAAAATAACTTTACAATAATCCATAAATGTAATAAAAAATAAATTACAATAATGTCATACCACAATTAGGCTTATTGTAAAATTAAACATGGGATTCGTAAATCAAATATTTTTTTAAGTCACAAAAATCTACATATAAACTGTGAGATGAGTTGACAGTCTAACTATACTAGAATTTATATGGCATGAATCGCCATGAATTAGATAACGCCATGTCACCCCGGTCCTGGACATACATTACAAATGAAGGGAAGTAGAGGACAAGATGTAATAAATATGCCTCTTTATTTTGATACTTCTAGTGATTATGTATAGATTATAGTATATACAAAATATTATATTATCATTTATGTATTTTAACTTACTGTAAAATAACAGAAAATTTAATTTATAAATTTGAACTTTCCACGAAGTCGGTCAGTATAGGGATAGTCAGAAACACAGCCTCGGTTTCGTATTATCACCTGCTAACTTTTTTAGCCTGAATCAGACTTCTTTATTACAAGAAATGACGTGTTAGTTTTATTTTTAGTATCATTATGGTTTTTGCCTATACATGAATTGTAAGACATTTTCATAACTAGAAAGAATGTTTTTTTTTACGAAAACCAAAAAAATATATTTTTTAAGTGTGTTACTGAATAAGCGAATTTAGCCAAAAAAAAATGAATTTAAGAATTGTAAATTATTTTAAATGTATTATTAATGTTGTCAGAGATTACTTAATATTTTTATCAGATTAATAAATCTTAAAAAGTTAAGTCCACAAGTTGTAATTATTATTTTTTTTACTAAAATTCGTTAACAAAATATACAACATTACAGAATAAATCAATAATATATCATAAATTAGACTAAGTCTTAGTCATATGGTACGGTATATTGATAGATCATCGCTAGTTCAAAATAATAATTTTTTAAAATAAATAATATTATAAATACATAATTATCACTGTGTAAACCAAATGAAACAATGACAAACCGTAGTGTAGATTTATTGATTATTCACTGCAGAATATTCCGAATTTAGACTGGTGTGACACAGATTATATTTAGCTGTACTTTACAGGCTTGAAAATGTTGACTACTAAATTTCAGTCTTTCTTTTTATACTAGTCCTTCTGTGGGTTAAAAATAGTGATGACGTAAACGCCATTTATCTATACAAGCACACACCAGTTTTAATGTCCATGTGATCACTCGTCGCGCCACCTTGGTGACACTCCTAGATACGACGCATTTTATTTTTGAATGTTTGAATTAGTTGGCAGGGAGCCAAAACTGTTATAAAACTAGGGTCTTGGTCTATATAAATATTCTGCTTAGTAATAAGTAGGTCAGAGCGATATATCCAGAAAGCTCTCGATCCGATCAATACTTGGTATTTATTATGAGACAATATATGATGTTTCACAAGACCACCCCTCCCCTTCCCACCGGTCAGAGGCCCTGAGACTTTGGGGCCCCGTCGCTTAAGAAATGTATTTATCTTTGCTGCAACTGAAGTTACTGAGTCTTAATTTTTTAGGTGTCAAAGAAAAGGGTCACAGCTGTCAGAGTTTGTCAAAAGCCCTAAACTATCTACCCATGAGGCCCTGTCACACCTTTGACCCTTCAGGATCAGGAGCGTTTTCTGGTAGGCCAAACTGTGTGACCGCGAGGCTCAACACATTCAATACATACATGTTCCCCCCCCCCCCCCCCCCCCCCCCCCCCCCCCCCCCCCCCCCCCCCCCCCCCCCCCCCCCCCCCCCCCCCCCCCCCCCCCCCCCCCCCCCCCCCCCCCCCCCCCCCCCCCCCCCCCCCCCCCCCCCCTCAAACAGGGCCGGCCTAGGGCCGATTTCACCAACTGCTCCAAATTGGGCCCCGCGCCTGGCAAGGGGCCCCGCAATTCATATTTAGCATATCACTGTCAGTCATGGCCATAGTCACAGGCTAGAAAAGGGGCCTCGCAAGCGTCCGTTAAATTTGGGCCCCGGAAATTCGTAAGGCTGGCCCTGGTGTCAAACATGGTGTTATACAAATCATTGGCCCTGTTAATCATGTGTGTGGCCCAATGATCACGTTTTAATATAAAATTATTATGTATAAATTATAGGCTATAATTGTTATGCTGACCAATCAGGGTATTGACAGGCACTGTTGCTTTGGGCCTTTCCTAAATTGCAAGAAATTGTTCCTACAATTGTCTCCTAAACATGGCATCGCAGATACTTTTGCTTAATGCTGGGGGAGGGAGGGGGGCCCTCCAGACAGATACTTTAAAATAGTTATGAGGTCCTAGGCAAAAGTACTGTCGAGGCCCCTACTGCATCAGATTTTATAAGGTTTTGTACTGCAATCTGAAATATTTGTGGGTGTGTATGATTGACAGACTCCAGTTGGTGGGGAAATTGTCAAGGGCACACAATTAGCTGGCGATAATCTTGTCATAAGTAATATTCTCCCCTTGCAGCCCGGTGGTGAACAAATGAGAAAGAAAAAAATAAATAAAGATACAATATGTCGTCAGACATGGGCAAACTGCGGCCCGTGGACCATATCCAGCCCGTCAGACCAGGGCCGGCCTTATAAATTGCAGGGCCCAATTTAAAGGATGCTTTCGAGACCCCTCTTCTAATTATTATTTTTTTTTACAATAACAACTATTAATATTAATGCTAAATGTCAGGCTCGGGGCCCAATTTGGAGCAATTGGTCAAATAAGCCTAAGACCAGCCCTGTGTCAGACTGTTTGACCCGGCCCGCGTTCTGCTCCTCTATGCTCGTTGACATCAACGAGGTTTACATTTAATTTAAATTATTTCATATAAACACTCCACAAAAAGCAGCACTTTGTCTGGCACTTCTGTCAAATTGTAGTAACCCTTTGTGGCCTGAGGTGCGAAATGTTTTGCCTGTAATCCACTCTCTGACCTTAAATTGGGGGGTCTGGGAACATCGGATATTGCAACAAGACAGATTAACCGGAGCTCAGATTAACCGGAGCTCAAATTAACCGGAGCTCAGTAAATTAGTATATATCCTGCCCCGCGAAATCAAGGGGGGAAAAATGTCTAAGATAAAAACTCAACATTTATTTCTCCTTTTCATTCGGATACTTCACTAGGCTGGGTGGTAGATTGAGGACTGTATGCCTAAAGTTCACTGACGTCAGAGCCTTTCATAGCATAGCCGACATTAGGCCTGTGTAAAGGCAGACTAAGGAAACCGCCCAAGCGCCCCCCCCCATTCCCCGGCGCCCTATCCTGTATTAATGTCTATCAAATTTGGAACTAAGATGGGCCCTAGCAGGCAGTGGCGTCATTTCACCAAAATGTGTGGGGGGGGGGGCAAAAAATGTTTGGGGGGGGAAGGCAAATAGCGTCTGGTTTTCATTTTTCCATCAATTAAGTCATCAAAATCCATTGATTTAACCAATTAATTTAATTATTTTAAGAATCTCTTAAGAGTCTCTTTGTTTTTTTTTTATTCTGCGAGGCTTTTATGTTCATTTTAGTCATCGACTCTATAACGTTGGGAAGGTGTGAATGTGATAAAGATTTTTTTCCATTATCTAGAACATGTTAGGCCTATTTATAAATAGACACAACACACACGCATGACCTAGCACCTCTCGGTCGACCTGTTCAACATGACGTCTTTTTTTTCAGGTTATTTGTACTGTATATACAAAAATTTAGGCATACAGGGCCGACCTTAAGAATTGCGGGGCCCCTCTGCTAATTTTTCTACAAGCCAGTGACAAGAGCCATAACTGATAGTGATATGTTAAGTGTAAAAGGCCGGACCAGCATATATATATAAAGCGTGTGTGTGTGTGTGTTGCGCGCATATCTCATCGTTTGTAATGTCTGTGTTGACAGAGGTAGCGACAGATGCTCGCATACTAATCTATTTATCTTCAAATTTATTTTGTTGATTAGTCAAAAGTACAAATAAAATAAAACACGCAATGTGTCAACAGTTTTAAACTATTGTTTGTTCATTATGTTTTTAGCAGTGTGACCTTATTTTTTTTTAATAAAGACATTACTAATGCCGATTTGGTCTGTGTGTGTGTGTGCTGTCAAATTATTAATGGTCATTTTTTTTGTTATATTGTGTGAGAAGTTGGCAACCTTTTCGATTTCACACTTTCAGAATCACCACCCATTTCCATGTGCCAAAAACGTCACGCTTTCTTCCCTTATGACACTTGTCGCTCTCGTTCTTAATGGCGTCCTTACAGATAGACAGACTAGGCAATCACGTAGACCCACACCCCCTGGGGGGGGGGTCTCTGACAATGGGCAGGGGGGAGAGGGGCTCCAGTATTAATTTCAATATGATCTGGTCTGAGAGAGAGGGGGCCCCGTCAGTCGATTTTACCCAGGCATCCCAAATATATCTGAAGTCTCTGATTGAGGGCCTAAAGAGGCACCAGAACAGCACTGCTGGTGAGCATTGATGCCAATGTATATATATATATATAGGGGACGGGTGGTCGTGCAGTGTAGAGCGCTCGACTGTCGACCTGAGGGTCCCGGGTTCGAATCTCGGTGAAACCCTGGGAATGTTTTCAGGTCCTGTTGTAAGTCCCCCCAAGTCCACCCAGCTTTAAATAGGTTGAAGGAGTAAAGGCGGCTGGGAATTTTGCTAACCACACAATCCATTTAAATCTCGACCCAATCTCGAGGGTACTGAAATAGATGAATATTCTACCCTTCAGTTGCCCCGACGAGCCGTTATGGGTTCCCTTAGCTAGGGGGGGGGGCGGGGGTACATATGTCCCCGGGCGCCGAGGTTCAGGGGCGCCAAATGGTATATTTTACATATAATATTATATGGTTTTCGAATTGGGGGGGGCGCTAAAAAAGGTATTAAAAAGGTAAAATGCCCCGGGCCTCTGTATATATATATATATATATATATATATATATATATATACAGAGGCTTTAATATATATATATATTAAAGCGCTATTTGTTTGACTGTTTTTACCGTGGTGTACAGCCTCCATCAGTGTAAGTGCAACTGCCAGATGATCTCCAGGCCATGACAGCTGCACCACACGAGCAGGATACTAGCGTATTACCTCATGCTCATACTTTTTAAAATTTATTTTAACATTAGTTGTTAAATTGGTCGATTAATATGTTGACCTATATAAGCATAGACATGCTATATATATATATAGTATGTCTATGTATAAAAGCCTAACGGTATTTGATGCAGTTACCTGGTGGAACATCAGCACCACTTGATGGTACCCCTAAGTACGTGACGTACCCCAAACCGAGGGCACCTTAAAACGGCCCCTGTGTAGAGCCATGACAAAAAAAAAATACAGTAAAAACAAAAACGATATGTTATCTTAGCCGTAACATGATGACGATATTACTGCCAGGCTATTATTGATCTTGTGTAGGCCTATTAGATCGATATTAGAGCGTTAAAATTAAGCCTCGTGTTGCAACTAACTTGGAATTATTTTCTCCATCACAGATGCTAATGACAGTTTGGACAACGCCCCCCCCCCATCCCCGACCGTCAATGAATCCAATTTGTAATTGGGACAACGCCCCCCCCCCCCCACCGTTATACCTTTGCGGCGGACCTGCTCACCTTGTCTGCCATTTTTTTTTAGTAATTAATATGTAACTCTTAAGGAATCCCTTCCTTTATTATAGAAAACTCTGTAAAATATCTGTATCTTGTATATCTATAAAGTTATGTAGATATGTTTGACAGGTTTGAGATTATACATGTTTAATATACAGTGACGTTTTGATATCAGAAATGCAAGTTCCGGTTTTAGAATAACGCTTCCTCCGACAAATGAGAATTCAACACGTTTGGCGTAGCGGACCGGTTTAATAGATCTATCTAGAAACTAGAACTGTATTTTGTCAAATACATTAAAAAAAAAAGATTTTCAGCAATTAAGTAATTAGCTAATTATTTTACAGAGCTAGACGGTAAAGGGCGACAAAAGGTTTGATAACATTTATAATTAGTTGTACTTTATTAAATTTCACGGCATAACTAATTACTGCAGTGTTAATGACATTGTTAATGTTATTCATCGACCCATCATTTTTCAGTTTCTAAAAACAAATTATGTCAAGGAAACAATTATGTGAACATGTGAAACTATTAACTGTCACTTAAACATATTAACCTGTGAATCTTGGTTAATTAAGGATTTTGTGTTCTTCTGAATATTTCAAAAGTTTTCATTCCATAGTGACCATACTCATAGGCATAGCCTACATCTGAATTAAAACTGGTGTATTTAACCTCTGTTCAAGTAGATACTTATTCTCAATTTTAATGACTATAAGTATAGTCTAAAGACATTATAATATTAGTATTACTTTTACTTAAAGTTAAAGGATTTACTATATTTTAATATGTGAATAGGCTATTCTTTTCTTAAATGAAATTTGTATGTAACTAGCTATAGATAGCCATATAGTTGGACAAGTTTGTAGATTTTTCCATCATCAATGGAGAGATATCACAAAGACAGGGTCATTAGCCTTAGGTTAGTGCCTAGCAGCTTGGCAATCATATAGAGAGCTTAAAAAATATGACATATCCTATCATTAAAAGATGGTATTAAACCCCTGTTTTTAAGTTGTTGTATGGACTTAACTAAACCATGATGTTTATTTTTAAAGTGGGAAGAAGTCAGTATTTAATTAAATGAAATAGTTAAAATGCTTTATGATCCAATATGACATTTATAAGATTCACTTAATTTTAAAAATATTTTTTCAAAAGTATCCCATTTATGGGTTTGGGAACTTAATGAAAGTGTTATCCAGACATTTTTCCAAGCCAACAAATTCTGATGAATGTATTACTAATAATATATATAAATTTAATATAACCATTTGAACCCCACCCCCATTTATGTACGCTTGAATACAATTGTATTTGTTTATAGCAGGGGTGCAAAACTTTCTCATCCCTGATGGTAGCATTGAACATTCCATTCTAGTTGTGGATGACCGCCAGACTGATTTATATTAATATATATATATATAAAAAGATACGTATAATTTTTTTCGAGGCCAGCATTCACTTCTAATACGGCTGCAGGTTGCACATCCCTGGTTTATAGGATCATTTCTGTTCAGTTACATAAAAATTCATGCTCTTAAAAAAATTCACTAAATTTCAATACTAGTTCTCAGCTTATAAAAGCTGATAGGGAAAACCAACCCCTGTTTATTTACTCAAAATAGCAGTGGAGAGTTGTCAGGGGCCCATGAGAGCAACCAGTCTAGGCGAAGTAGACCCTTCCTGTTTGAATGAAATCGACATGTTCTTAGAAACTGTTTCAACTGTCATGCATCCTATTATAATGTTTGATTCATTTTTATTTGTTTACTTTATTTAGGATGAAGCTGCTGTTTGGCTTTTACCTTTTTGTCCTCTGTGCATTTTTATTCACATCCTTCGCTGAATCTGCTGATTTTGAAGATGAAGAGGAGGATGTTGATGATGGAGTTGTAGAGGTGGAAGAGGAAGAAATGCACTTTCCCAAAGAAAGGGTAAGTAATTGAAAAAGGTATTTGTACCATAAGTCTGTTGCATTAGGTTTAAATGTCTGGAATTGATGGGCCTTATCATTGTATTAATTCTTCCAATTTTTCGTCAAAGAATCATTTTTATCAAATCAATATTACCATTACCTCTCAGGGATAGTTGTGCTTTTTTTACAAAAATATTCTATTAACCTTTCACAATATAAAAAAGTTTCACTCTCAGAAAGTTTAAGCTGGTGATGCAATTGTCCAATTCAAAAAACAAATTTAATCTTACCAGTACAACACATAATTTTTTTAAAATTTCTATAATAGCCAGAGTATGAAAGACCCATACCAAACGGCCCGACTTATTTTAATGAACCATTTGATTCAAGAGCAGAATTTTTGAAAAAGTGAGTATTAATTTCTATATAAGAAAGTTTTTTTTAAAATATGCAGTTAAGTGTCAATAGAACAGTTACGATTAAAACCTAATTCTTCATCTTAATTAATAAACAACTGTAATTGAAGTACACAACTGAATGTATAATTGTTCAGCTTTTATACCTTTTAATTCATGATAAAATTTTGTTTAAGAGGTAAATGCAGTACACATTAATTTTATTGATCTGTAAAATATTTGTTGACTCTTTACATTGCTAAATGAATTAATTTAATAATTCATGGGCATTAATGGGTTGTTATTTAGAACATTATCGATAATTGAAGCATTTAAAGTCAGACTAGCTTGACCCACTTCCAGGGTTAGGCTAGAATTTATTAAAACAATACTTGCATAAATGTATCTAAATATATGAAGCATTTGGATATTGTGCTAGCCACACTACCCCTTATTGTGCCTCAAACATTTCATCTTCTCTGATGACCCACAAGGTCTGAGGGAACTTAACTAAACGAAGTGTTTATAACCATAGTAGCCAAATCCTCATTGTGCTTTAGGCCAGTCTGGCTTAAATGCTTCAATTAACTAGTTAGCAGTTCTGTAAAAAAAGACAATTCATAAACATATTTTCAGGTGGGTGCAGTCCCAGGCTAAGAAAGACGGTGCTGAAGACACTTTGGCTAAATATGACGGTCAGTTTATGTTTAAAAAAGATTACAATAAAAATATTTCGTGAAAAACAGAGCCTATTTTTTGTATTTTTTTTTGTACTTTGATTATTTCCTAACTTAAAAACATTTTTATTTAGGAAAATGGTCGATTGAAGAGCCCAAAGAAAATCCGATAATCAGAGATCTTGGTCTTGTACTAAAGGTGAGCTCCAACATTTTCAAAATACTGTTGTAAATAATAATTCTATGTTCCTCTATGGTAGAAAATTTACCAATGTTGGTAACAACTTTATTAATATGTTTTTTTTCCTGAATTAAGTCCAAAGCAAAGCATCATGCTGTTGCTGCCAAGTTGGACAAGCCATTTGAATTTGATGGGAAGCCATTGATTGTTCAGTGAGTATTGTTATTTTGTAAAGAGAAAATCTGAGAATATCTCCGGATTAGATTTAATTATTTGATAAATCATTTCCTGTCAATCTAACATATCTTTTCACTAATTAGTTTTCATCATTAGATTTTTTTTTAACCTGTTGATAATTATTGTTATCTTCACAGTCTGCATTAATCATTTTCTTGGTAATAATATGACTATTATTGATTTTGAAGAAATAAAATTCCAGCAAAGTTCATATTTTACTTCAGTTTAATTTATTTAATTGTGTTTCTTACTAAAGTGAATGAGTGATAAGTATGGGTATTCTAAGTAAGCAACAGTTTTATACAAGTATTAAATTATCCAAAATAAAAAAAAAATTCCACTTCCTCCTTGTCAATCCCTAACTTTGAAAATAATTTGTAACTGCTGAATAAAGTCCTTGAAAGATGCCTTTCTTTGGGCTACAATTTCCATCCAAAATGTGAAATTTTCAAATAGAAAGTTATCCATTAATTTAGATATGTGGATATTAAATGAGATAATCAACAGCATTTTTCTTCTTGTATCAATTAATATACAAATGTGAACTCTTTAACTTATTTTTCTAGATACGAAGTCAAATTCCAAAATGGAATTGATTGTGGAGGCGCTTACATCAAACTGCTTTCTAAATCAGCACAGCTGAATCTGGTGTGTGGATATTTTAGCTCTTTGAATTGTAAAGTGCTTGTTGTCATTGAGTTTGTTTTTTTTTCTTCCTGTTTTAAGACGTATTTGTTTTTTTTGGGTCAGTGCTTTTCTGAAATCATACTAATTGTTTATTGTTTGAACAGAAAACATTCACAGACAAGACGCCGTATACAATAATGTTTGGTCCTGACAAATGTGGTAATGACTACAAGGTATATATTGGTTTTAAACATTTTGTAATGATTATCGTGTAAAATTTAAGTTTTGTAGTGTTAAATTAACCCATGAAGTGCTGGACCCCAAATCAAAGCCTACAGTTTTCATATGCAATCTTCCAGTTTTTTTTTTCTCACCCGTTTTATATAATTACTATGTAAGCTGGGTTTACCTCCTTTCCCATATCCTCCCGTGTTCCACTTTCCACCTCCTTGATGGCTGATAGCTGAATCACCTGGTCTGAATCAACCGATGGTTGGAGACTGGGCTCGAGGTACCTGGCCACATCTGGTCATTGCAGATAGTGGAAGGTTATTTCTAGAAGACATAATAAGTGTAGAAGTTTAAGTGCAATGTTACTCTGTTGGATTTTAGAAAGGGGTTGTAACACACCTGATTGAAATTACATAGAGAGAAAAGGTTCTTAGGGCTATGAAAAATTTTATTAGTCTTGAAAATAATAAAACAGTTGGGCACTGAATTTTATTATTGTAAGTAAAGGTTCACAGGTACTTCATCAATTGTAATTGTGTTTATTTTTTTCTTATAGCTTCATTTTATATTCAGACATAAGAATCCTAAAACAGGAGTGTATGAGGTAAGCACTAGTGAAACATGTTTTTGTATTACTAATGATACCAGTCTTGTATTGTAGGATCACTTAAAGCTTTTGATTGAGCGGATAATAAAACATTTCTTTTGTTGTTGATTCTATTTATTTGATGATATATTTTTTTTTATTTAAATCTCACTTTCTCAATTCATTAAAATTTCACTATCAGGAAAAACATGCTGAGAAACCTACCGCCAAGCTTGAAAGCTTTTTCACAGACAAAAAAACTCATCTTTATACTCTAAGTAAATTGATGTTTGTTTCCTATTATTTTACAACTGTATGTTTAAAATAATAAAATGTATGTGATGTAATTATATATTTATTCAATCTATTTTTAGTTTTGCACCTTCCGTTATATAACATCTGTTGTTAAAAAGTTGTACATCCTTTTTCAGTTGTTAACCCTGACAATACATATGAAATTAAAGTGGACAATGGGATTGTTTCTTCAGGAGATTTGCTCACAAATTTTAGGTAATTTTTTTTTATCACTGTTCTAATTTTAAAAAAAACCAGTTAAATTTTAAAACAGGTCGGTAAAATACTTTGTGTTTCTTTGTGATTTTTCATTTTGTTGTCAGTAATAATAATAGGATCTAATAAAATGCCTTGCTTTTCTTTCAGCCCTCCTGTGAACCCACCAAAAGAAATAGAGGATCCAAATGACAGGAAACCAGCTGAATGGGATGATAGAGAAAAGTAAGGACTACAAACATAATAAAACTTTATTTGGTCCTAGACATGTTTTATTAATTTTCTTTAATATAAATTTATGAGATCAAAGTTTTTGTCATAAATTAGGTATATTCTCTGGTTTTTTTTTGCCTTTCAAGACACTCTCTGCTCCATTTTACCTTTTAATTTACTCATTGTAGATATTTTTCAATAAGAGCGGCATTGTTACTTGTACATGTAACCCTCCTTGATAATTTAATATATTTTCCTATTCATTTACTTTGTTTCCTTTTTTTTTTTAAATTTCTTTACTCATTATAAGTCAAACATTAGTTACTCAATGGCTGTTAGTGTAAACAATATCAAAAGAACATCAGTCATGAAATTGAAACAAATCCATGTATTAAAATATTTTTGAATTTAAATGTAACCAACTGCTCTTACTGAATTAATTAACATGCAAATTAATGATAGAAGGTAGGGGGAAAACAGCATTATGATGAAAGAATTTAGCAGGGTAGGACTTTTTGTTTGATATACAAACCCATTTTTTTTACATTTCTTTCTCACTAAGACTAGAACAATGACGCAAGAGTAAACAATATCACATTTCTGCTCTGATTGATTGTATTGCCTTTGAGAGAATTTTATTTTTCTGTTTCCTTCCTAGAATGGTCTAAGATTTAGCTCATTTACATTTGTATTTTTATTCCTAAAGAAATGCATTAAAAAATCTTCTGCACATTCTCATTTTTGTGTGGAAAAAAGTTTTTAATGTTATGCACTAGACTCAGTTATTTCCTATGGTAATGACAAAAAGCAAAACATGATGTACATAATTTTCCTTTTCATGTTAGAAAGAGGCTGTCTTCCTTGATAGTTTATCCAAAATCTACACTCATTAGATTAAAACCATGTTGCAGAATGCTGTGTTGAAAGAGTGTTACATGTGCATGTAGATTCAGTGGAATAATCCGACAATGTTGCTATTCAATGTATTGTCTTTAGTTTCTTAGTTTTTAATTACATTTTTCTTTTATTGACTAGGATTCCAGATCTAGATGCTAAAAAGCCTGAAGACTGGTATGGAAATTTTTTAACTAAAATTACACTTCTTTTTTTGTAACACAGCTACAATTAAAACTAGAAAAAAATATTAGAATTGATCTGTAATTTTTACACTGTAAAGATTTTGAATCAGTATAAAAATATATTCAAGTAATATTTAACATGTGCTTTCCAAGCATGTAAAGAGATCAACATAAAAACAACTCCCTTAGTGTAATAAGTATAAAAGGATTTGGAATAATTAGGAAAATCCAAATGCGTGCAAATGAAACAAGTATTTCTTTAATAAAAATAAAGAAATCATTATGAATATTCAAGCCTCTTCTATGTTAGCTGAAATATAGTAAAATAGAATTAGAAAGTATCTATTATAATCCCCTATAAACAAAGAATCTAAATTTTATTAACTAGTATCAAGAATTACACTGTTTAGTATTCCATTTTTTTTTTCTTTGTATGTTTTAATTCTAGAAGAAGAACTTTGTTTTTATTTCTAAAGGGATGAATCTGAGCCTGCCTCAATTATTGATGAGGATGCTGTTATGCCAGACGGATGGCTGCTAAGTGAAGAGGTCTACATACCCGATCCATCAGCAGTCAAGCCAGAAGATTGGTGAGACACTGTTTAGCCAAATATTATTGCAAATTTCAACGTCTTAAGATATTAAATTCGGTGCTAGAAACACTTTACATTGTTCTATGGATTGTGATAAACATATTTTCTTATTCAATTTCAAAATATTTCCAGGGATGATGATATGGATGGAGAATGGGAAGCTCCACTTATTGGTAGGTGTTCTTGTTTATAGATACATGTACTACTAACTAATGTAACTTGGGATCCAAACGAAAATCTGGTCTCAAACCTCAATAGTTTTCCTCTAACATTAAACATGACTGACTGAATTTGTTTCTAATTGATTCTACCAGTATCTACATGTTAAACTTTTTGGGTGAAATATAAACAAATGATTGTAATACTTACAGAATATGAAAAATTGTAGATTTTAAAATGGAACATTGATGAGTTGTATGACAGTTGTAAGAAGAGCCTGTACTAGTCTCACCTGTTCTCTACAACAGCTGCTTTGTCAGCGTCTTAATTTTCTCATTTTTACTAATCT
Source organism: Bulinus truncatus (assembly GCA_021962125.1). Taxonomy (NCBI): domain Eukaryota; kingdom Metazoa; phylum Mollusca; class Gastropoda; family Planorbidae; genus Bulinus; species Bulinus truncatus. The sequence goes on along the minus strand of JAGDYQ010000329.1, from coordinate 337,947 downwards.
CTGAATAAGAGCCTCCCCCCAAAATGTATAGATACAGTGCTCTGCATTTATGACTAGCAATAACATGTTTCTTGACCTCCATTGTAGTTTATAACAGTTTTTGTTCCATCTACTTTTCCACACACATTTGGACAGTAAAGAAAAATAAAAGAAGCACAGGCACAAACACAGATAATGTTTTGGACGTTCAGATTCCAATGCAGTGCTTTTTGTCAAGTTTTGAGTGTTGGAATCAGTTGCCATATTTAATGTTAATCTATGAAACGTTAATAACTTTTTTATGTGCATACCTTATACATATATAATTTTAATCCAGATTTACATTAACTGCTTTTTAAGTATTGCAGATTTACATTATTTTTTAATGTTTCATGACCAGTAACTTACATTTTTTTCACCCAGATAATCCTAAATGCAAAGACGCTCCAGGCTGTGGCCCATGGGAAAAACCCACTATTCCTAACCCTAAATACAAGGGTACCTGGAGGCCCCCAATGATTGAAAACCCTAATTATAAAGGTGAATGGAAACCCAGGACTATTTCCAACCCTGACTACTTTGAAGACAAGAATCCCTACCAGATGACGCCCATAGTAAGAAATAAATTTATTTTTTTCCCATAACTTTTTGATCATTGGCTTAACTGAAGCAAATTGAATTAACAAAAACCAATTTGCTACCTTTGTATTTCAGGAGGCTGTTGGTCTAGAGTTGTGGTCCATGACTGATGATATTGTGTTTGATAACTTCCTCATCACTGACAATGAGAGTGTTGTGGATCATTTCACATCAATCACATGGGAAGTCAAGAGTATCCAGGAGAGAGCTGCTGGTTCTACAGGGGTGGGTGTTTGATTTTTGTTTTTATTCGGATCAAGTTTTTTTTTAATATATGCACCACAACTTGTTTAAAAAAAATTTTTGCATATAAATCATTTTAAAATTATTCGAGGCATGAAATTTTGAAAGGGTAATGAAAGGGTAATGATGTGCTTGGAAAAACTATTAGTATTTATTTCACATTTGGCCATTTTGATGGGGTATGGGGGGTTTTGAAGACTTACTTTTAACAACATAACTGGACCTCCTTTTATTTCAAAAAAACTGTTAGGTTTTGGCAACCTGCCGTTAAGAAGGATATTAAAATCTATTCATAGATTTTTTCAAATGTTATTGTGGTGAAATAATTTTGCTAAAAAAGCTACAGATGCTTGCAACTATCATCAGAGAATTTGACATAAAAAAAATTCAATAACACTGATCGTTACCATTGAGTCATTTCTGGTGACACTTTATAACACCTGTTGAAGAATAAAGAGATTTACATGTATAAATTATTGGAGGTAATTACAATAAATAATTTTTTTACCCCCCCCCCCCTTATTCTTGAATTTTAGTCGATTTGTAATTTGAGTAATTTTTTTTTGTTGAGCATTCATTAGTTACTTTAAAGATAAAAGAGCACAATTATTGTTCATGAAATTATTGACATTTGGTAAGATTCTGTTCCAGGTATTGGTGGAGCCTTTTATTCTATGACAGTGTTTGTTTAAACTATAAGTTATTATTAATATGGTTTTTTTTAAAATATGGATTATATTTGTTTAGTAATATCTAACATTAAGGCGATGCAGTTTTAAATGCCATATTTTTTATAAAAACATTGGCGATAGAGTCATATTTTTTTATATAACCATCTGTAACATAGTTTTAAGATATCTCATTTTTAATGAAATCATACAGGGGAGAGGGTCGCTGTGAGGGGGTAAGCAACCCAAAGGCTTGTCTGCTTACATTAAATTTTATTTTGATGCAATGAAGAAGAATGTAAGAAAACTCATTTTACAAAGAAAAACTTTCACAAAGTTATTAAAAAGAATTTTTAAAAAACAGCATTTTTAGTCAAAAATTATTTTATTCTATTTAATTATCTATCATTCTTCAAAGTTATAATCTCCATCTTAGACATCTAGATTTATGCTGTGGTCAAAGTTTCCTTTTCAGTTTCCACACAATTCCTTTATATGCCTAGGTTACTGAAACATGAATTCTACCCTTCATCTGCCCCGATGAGCCCTTAGGGAACTTTACTATCTAGGTTGTAGGAAAAGATGGGGTGGGGGAGGGGGTTTAGAATACATGTTGTTTAAACCATGGGGCTAAACTAAAAATTAAAAGGGTGCTTAATTTGTATTATAAATTCATCAGTAATTTGCAGCAAACATTGTCCAACACGTCAGAAAATCACATCTCACTCACTTGTGTTTGAGAGGGGGGTATATATTTAGTGTGGATATTGAAACATTTTTTTACACATTCTAAATTAATCTTTATATGTGTCGTTGTGTGAGTTTTTTCACAATAACTTTTGTATATGGCACTTAAAACTGCATTGCAGGTACGACCCAACACCGGCCAATTTTTTTAGTGCAGCTCTTTTATATTTTTTCATGGTTACCAAAAAAAATAGTAAAGTTCCCTTAGCCCTTAAGGGCCATCGGGGCAGATGAAGTGTAGTACCCATCTGTTTCTGTAGCCATGGCATATAATTGGATTGTGTTTTTAGCACAACGCCCGCCCACCTTTACTTCCCCAACTCCGTGACCTATTTAAAGCTGGCTGGACTCTGGAGAACCTTTAAACCATTTTTCACACAGAACTAGAAAAATCCCCCCCCACCAAGGATTGAAATTATTACCTCAGATGGAGTGCTCCGTGCCTCTCAACCATCTGTCCGCCCATAGGTTACCAGCTCACTTTTAAACTTGTTAACTTTACAAGATTTTGAGTTGAATTGCTGTATAAGAATTTTGAAATTAAGAATATTTGTGTGTCCAACTGCAATTATATTATTAGATTGAATGAAAGTTATGCAACCTGGTATTTTAACCAGTAATTTCTTTTTACCTGGAGAAATATCTTTCTTTTTAATTAAATTAGTTAAGTATTTTTTTCTCTTTAATTTTTTGTTTAAAACTTACAAAACAAAAAAAAAAACTGTACCAAATGTTATCTTCAGCAAAGTATAATACAGGCTGTTAAAGATGCTACCAATGAACGGCCATGGTTGTGGGCCATATTCATCCTGGTAGTAGTGTTACCAGTAGTTTTAATTATAACATACTGCTGTGCTAGTTCCTCTAAGGTAATAACATCTACTAGGGTTTAGTAGATTGTTTCAGCTGGATGTTGTTGCTATGGAAACTATAACAAAGCATGCTTCACTTCATCTTTATTGTTTCTTTGGTTTTATTTTGCATTTTCTGAATATTTTGATTTTTTTGTTTTGAATTTTTGGTAAGCAAAGCATTAAAGTGTTTAACATATGTGTCCTAGTTCCAAAAATACTTTGAAACCAGTTTTCAGAATTTTTGTACAAGTCCAAAGCTTACATTACGTGTGCTCTTAGAACCAAAAAAAAAGCAATTACGTATTGCACGAATCTGTTTTGAGACAAAACAAAATACATGTATTTACTTTGAATGAAAGTCAAACATTGTATTTTACCAACTCCTAAATGTTCCACACAATTTAGACCATGGTAATGCTTTGCTGGCCAACAATTTGGTTTTGTTTCGCCCACATAACAAGTTTTTTTTGTTTTCACTTTTTTTTTTTTTTGTATTCCTTGTGTGTCCTCTCCCTGCTGTTTTGTGTGGTGACAGGGTTGGTGGCAGGCCATAAAGAGCTCAACTGAGGAACGACCATGGCTGTGGGCTGTCTATGTGGTGGTCCTCCTGTTGCCAGTAGTACTTTTAGCCATCTGCCTCTGTCCCAAATCTGGTCCCGTCAAGGTTCTTGTCACTCTTTTTAATTATTTACTTTTTTGTTTTTAATCAGTTATTGAAATTTTTTAAAGTGTTAACCTTTAAATCAGCTGATAGTACTAACCACAGAATGTTGATTGAACAGAATTAGCAAGCGTTGTATAAAAAGTCACCTACCTTTGGTTGAAAATTCTGTCATGGTTATTCACAACATAAGCTTTCCTTTCACTAGTGATGCTTTCCATAGTTATAAAACATTTGTGTTTTCTGAGCTAAAAATATCACCTTTAAAAAGTACTTAAATATAATTTATATTCTCAATTGAATGTATTGAGACAGTTATGAAATACTAAATACATGTAGTATTAGGCATAAAAATAAATGGCAGTGGTTTAAAAAACAAACATTTAAAAAATACTGTTAAACTGAACTATTGCAATTAACACATGGCAGCTGTTGAAAGAATTGATCCAAAACAAAAATATGCTTTCTGTTCAACCAATTTTCTATGGTACTAAATACTATTAATCCTTATAAAGCTATTTTAAACATACTGTTAATCCTATAAAGCTTTTATAAACATTAATAAATTGTAATACATGTGTTAAGTTAGCATGAGATATTTTATAAAACCTATTACAGTAGATTCTCTGCTGAGTGTTGGAAAGGTAGGCCATATAAAAAAAAAACATTTTTCACTAACTACAACACCCACAAAAAACAATCTTTGATTTATGTTAAAATATCACAGGTGGGACAATTGAGAGTCTACTGTAGTGAAATAATTTTCCTGCATACAGTTATTTCTAGTCATAGGATTTCTGACTTTTTTTTTTTTAAGTTTGTTTGCATGCAATTAGAATTAGTTGTGTGTAACTTGTTCATGTGTTAACTTATTCTTAAATTAACCCATTATTATATTGGTAAAAAAAAAATTCTTTTCCTTTTAATTTATTTTGTAATTAAGCTTAACATACAAAGGAATGATTACTAGATTAATGAATTTAAAAAAAAGACACATGGGCTGACACAAGTAAAAAAAAAATATTCTAGACTGGATTAAACAGTTACTTTCTGGAACTATTAAAATTGATAAAAAATAAATTGATGTTTACTATAAAAGCAATAACTAAAAGGAAAAGTGATAATTATCATACTTATAAAAATGTATGTAATTTGTAAATTTAAAATAGAACTTTTGAGGGCGCTTTTTACTTTGATCAGTAAAAGCCCATGTAGAATTAAATCTTATAAATTGTGTGCGTTTATATTTTATTTGATTCACAGTTTTAAACCATTTGAAAACCTTTTAAATTTTTCTAAATAGATATACATTTATACACGTATGTTGTATTAAACATTGTAAATGTGAATATAAAGTTTAGCTTGGAATGTGATGTTTCCTGTCTCTTACACACAGCCTGAGGACATTGATGCCCACAAGAAGAAATTTGATGACCCCTCCCCAGATGTTGTAGAGGAGGAGGAGGAGGAAGATGCAGCAAAGGAGGAGGAAGATGAAGGCAAGAGTGGAGGTGGTGACGGCACAGCAGCTGAAGGTGGAGAGGAAACTGTGGAGGCTGGTGCCGCTGGGGATGGCAGTTCACCAGTTGAGGAAGTAGGAAGTGTTTTTTTTGTTAGCTATCGGATTCAGATTTTATATATCTAGTCCTTCATTTTTATAGTGGTCCCCGGTAAATGAACATTCGACTGGTAAATGAACATTTTACCTCATCCACTGCAACTCTATAGGAAATGACCATTTTTTTTTCTTCTATTGCGTTTGATGGTCAATGGAGCTGACAGATTTGTTCCTTATCAGTGACTAATTGTGTAAACTCATGATTACATTTTTTAATTAACTCGTGGTACTGGTCCCATTGTAATGGATGAATGATGATAGTGTGGAATAAATGATATAAATAATATGGAATAAATGATAGTGTGGAATAAACGATAAATAATATGGAATAAATGATAAATAATATGGAATAAATGATAGATAATATGCAATGTGTTATTTTAGTGACTTTATATTTGTATTTTCGTTTCAGGCTGGTGAAGGTGATGAAAGTGAACTTCAGGGATCTCCAAAGTAAGTGTTCCCTGGTAGATGTCTTACTTGAATACTTTTTATGACTATCATCTGTTGAAGAAAGTCAGTGTAGAATTTCATCTTGCAAGTTTGTTTAAATTTAAAATATTCATTTCTGTTTATTAGGAAATCTAACAGTCCTAGGAAAAGAAGGAACAGGAAAGAATAACAAGAGTATGAAATTTAGAACCATAGCCAGGAAGTGAATTTTTTTTCTTCTGCCCATGTCGTATATGTAAAACACCAGTTGACTTTACATCATCTTCAGCCCAAGTTGTATGTGTGAGACATGAGTTGACTTAACATCATCTTCAGCCCATGTTGTATATGTGAAACATCAGTTGACTTAACATCATCTTCATTATATCCACCTGTAGTATTTATTTGTTCATTCTTTTTTTCATGACCATAATGAAATTGCATTTACTACAAGGCTGGTGAAAGTGAACTGCCTGTGTTGAGTGTACTGGATATACTTGCATTATGAAAGAAATCATTGGTAAACAAAAAAATAATTCAAGTTTCTTAGAAAGTGGGAAAAAAATGATTCCAGTGTTGTTGTTTATTTTAAAAATATTTGTATTAAAAATGAACCATTTTTACATAACGATTTTTTTTTTTTTAATTTTTTTAAAAACTCTTGAATGTGTAGTCATGAATATATCTTTGTTAGAATGGATACGTGAAGACCCATGTTGTTAGTTTAAGTCCAAAGTTGTTTTTTTTTCAGATGGACGAAGTATTCAGTGTTGTAATTTATTTATTTTAGATCTAGTTATAATTATCACCCTTGTTGTCTTAAAACAAATGCAATAATCTGAACCCATCATTTTTCAAGATGTACATGTGCGGATATTTATTATATGTTGTTGGGTGAAAGTCATGTATTTACTGTGATTTATTGTTTTGTCCCCCGTCTCCCCCCCTCCCCCCCATCATGTGAAAAAAAATTAATTTACGCAAAAAAAATCTTTTTCTTCTAATTATGATGTGATTAGAATTTTCGTTACATTAGACTTCCAATGTACATCTTTGATAGTATTCTGGAGATGTTTATTCTAATCTGGTTGTTGATGAATGTTGTGTATGAATGGATTAGTGATTTTTAGGTAGTATTGACTGCCACTGCCATAGACGTAAGTGTCTTGTATGGGCCTCATCAGCAATGCTGTGATAAAACTAATTGCTTAGCTCCAATATTTTTTATTTTTAATCAAGACTTTCTCTTTAAATTACAAACTCTTTTAAAAGAAAATTAATGAGTGTTGTGTGAATTTTTTTTTGCGTCAGAGTGTTTTCAATGTCCCATGGGTTCTTCACTGATTGTATTCTTAAAATCATTATAATGTCACAAAACTTAATGGAATAGTCAGATTTTTTTTTGGTCTGTTATATTTTGTATTGTATTTATTGTTCTTAGTCAGTTTTTTTACAATTCAGATTTTTTTTTAAAATGTTCCTATTTTTCTTTTCATTTTGTACAAAGTGAGATTCAATATCTTTGATGTGTTTTTTTTTTTCTCTGGTCACCTGAAGTGGTGGATGTGGAAAAATAATATTTCTGTCTGCTTTTGGAGGGATGAATAAAGCAGAAATAATCTTAATTTGAATCTGTGTGGGTTCTTTACATAATCAGAAAACACTTCAGCAAAAGTTGTGTGTACTGTGTGATGATGATGTCCTCACTAGTTCTGAAACTTGGTTTTTGTCAAGTTATAAATGTGTTTTTTTTTTTTGCAACCCTCTTTTGTTATAGAGTTTATTTTTAAATACACATTTTATAAATAGCATCAGTTTGTTTATATTTCATTTGCTTTTTTCTATTTTCATTTTTTATTATTGAACATTTCTTAAAAGTTAAACAAAAATATAAATTGAATGGTAAAAGGAGATTCTATTTTTAAATGTTAACAATTTAGAGTTAAAGGCATTATGATTTCTAGAGGGCAAAAGTTACACTATGTTCAGACACCATTTGTCTTGTGGTGTCAAACCATTCCCCTGACCTGCAGAGTGAAAAGTCATAGCATACTGTCAGCTGGGATCCCAGTAGTGTTTACATGTATGTATCATGTAGGTGCATGATATCAACTTACGGACTGCATGGTTCATTTTTGTAATAGTTTTATTTTTCTCTATTAATACATACTGGAGTTGGCATAAAGTAATATAAGCTTAATTCAGTAATAAGTTTTAAGCCCCTCTGATTAAGAAATGCATTTGATTGCATTGGTTATATATGTTGCAGTCTTATTGTACTCCACTATTAATATTTAGCAAAGAAAAGTCTAGAATATTATAGCTTTCAACAATTATTTATTGTCATAAAAATTCTTTAACAAAATAGATTGGGTGATCAAGAAAAACATAAATAAGATTATTTTACCAAAGGGTTACATAAAAGTAACTGGTTTTCTAGACATATTCCACAAATGGTGATCCACCTGCTGGATTAGGCTAGTCTGGCTAGAAACTCTTCCATTGTTTAAACAACTGCACATGGTACTATCAAAACATTCTTTTATAGATCAGTGGTAGAAGCCTTACATGTTAGTTTTTTAAAAGGAGCAAGGAGACAAAGTCTTAACCTGTCATCATCAGTAGGCTTATAAAGTGAATGGAGCCTTTTGGGAGAGACATTTTCTAAGTCACAGTGCAAAACAAGTTATTCAACATTATGGTGAAATAATTTACTCAAAACTATTGAACATATATAAATAAGTGCATGTCTGAGATACTTATGAACCTGCATAAATTTCACAGTTATGATATTTACAATGAAATCTCCAATACTCGAATTGAAAAATGTTAGCTACCAGCGCTTAGTCGTACTTGTTCATAATCCCCTTTTTTTTTCTGAGAGTACAAGATTTGAATAGCACATGGAATGTGATGTACAGTAGAGCCTTACAGCAAACTAGCTGGCTGCTTGCTACGGAATGTGATGTACAGTAGAGCCTTACAGCAAACTAGCTGGCTGCTTGCAACGAGAGTTACTGTCAGGACTTTGACCAACTTTTTCACTCATTGAGGGTTTACTTGTTGAAATATAGTGTAATGGAGTTTCAAATTCAGGCAGGCAAAAAAACAACCAGGCCTGCAACAAGAAAGGTCATCTGAGCAGCTGTTGGGGTGTGTGGGGGGGGGGGGGTCACAGATGATCGTGTTTTTTTTTTTTTTAAAAAGCATTAAGTTCTGTACAAAAATTATGGTATATTCAAAAAGATGAAGTGACATATAGGGCAATATTAACATCAGAAAAACATGAATATATTAAATGTTTTTTGAAAACAAAATATCCAAACTTTCAAAAACATTTCAAAACATCTATGACACATGCATCAAATGAAAAACATGAATAATGTTACAGTAACTTCAAAACATTCAAAAACTATTTTCCAAAATTAGATTATATAGCTGTAACTCTGTGTCCAACCAACACAGTTTATTTTTTTTTAAATTCATACATTCTTAGCATTTGAGTCCACCATCTAGGGCATAAACTTGTGACAGGAAGGGGTTGACATTCACACAAAAAATGACTTTGATTGTTTACTGCAATGTTAAAACTAAGATATACAAATAACTAAACAAGCAATTAAGCCTGTTCCATTCTGGACACAGGACGTGTTAGCGCATTTTCATGTTATGTATCAGTACGTTTGTTATCTTTCAGTAAATATTTGGAAATGTTTATAAATTCAATTGTGTAATGCATATATCTGAAAAAAGATATTAAAAGGACGTTTCTTTATATTTGAAAACAAAATTATTTTCTCTTAAATCTAACTACAAGTGGTTTGTGGTCACTGAAATAGGACTCATAATTGAAACATTCTAAATTGTAGTCATTTAATCGTCCGAAAACTCCGTCAATTATTGAATGTTTATATAAAGTACGGGAAGTAAGTCATGTTGAATAACTGTTACAAAAATAATGATTACGCCCCTTTGATTAGCTTTTATTATTTATATTTAAAATATAAGCAAAACGGTACATAAAAAACTCTTATATTTTGGCCCTGAGAGGTCAAATCGCGAAATGGACTTTTGATGTACACTTGGCAGGCCAAGACCTACACAATGATATATACATCATGGGTCTAGGACTTATGGTTGCTGAGATATAGGGCGGTCCATTATTAATATAGCTTATATAGTAAAAAACGGTACTTTATAAGGCCCCTTTTACGGCCCTGAGAGGTCAGATCGCGAAATGGAAAAAAGGCATTTCTTGGCAGGCCAAGACCTACAAAATGATATATACATCATGGGTCTAGGACTTATGGTTGTTGAGATCTAGGGTGATGACGGACAGACAGACAGACAGACAAAACGGGGACAATAGAGCATTTTTTTTCGAAAATGCTCTAAAAACAATAATGGAGCACATCTAAGGAGGAGATAATCTACAAGAAGTGAACATTTTTTTTTTCAAGCAATAGTATACAGCAGACAACAGAACTACTAATCTACTTCTAACAGACAGCGGTAAAATGCATTTTAAGAAAATGAATGGCAAAATATTTTTTTATCCAACTTTGGTAAAAACAAAAATGCTCAAAACAATTTTAAGTAATCTAATAAAATAACGTTTAGAAGTATTAGCTCCAATTTTTGTTGCACTGGTTTAGTTTAAATTAAATCATTTTTAAAAGCTCCAGAATATTCTAAGAAATCTAACAGTAAGAAGGCTATATAAAAGATTATTTAAAAATTGCTTAATAATTAGACAACTTATACATTAATCTCAGTAAGTGTATAAAAATATAAAATGTTGATAAGAAAACAAATCATGATATTTCCACCAACGTCAATACAATTAACAAACATGATATTTCAGCCAACGTCAAAACAGTTAACAAAACATATTTCAGCCAATGTCAAAACAGTTAACAAAACATATTTCAGCCAACGCCAATACAATTAACAAAGATAAATGTTCAAATACTCCTATGTTGCATTTTTTAGGCTAAATATTTTTTTTTTCTAGGATCAATACGAAAATAAAAAGATCATATTAAAACAAATGTTGGCTTGGAAGTTTTATGACTAAATCTGAACTTTAATTTTTATAAAAACAGATCAAAACAAAACTACAAAAAAAAAAACATGAAAGTCATCTCCAACATGAATATTTTCAAATGAAGTCATATACAGTCATACTTCCAAATGCCTAAAAAAATTTAATTTGATCAGGGAATAAGTTCAATTCAGAGGATTAAAGAAACAATCTTAAAATGGCCGATACATGGCATTATAATATTTAAAAAAACAAAAACAACACAGTAAAGTCTGAAAAGCCTAAAAATGGGTTAAGTTCTCAACCACAAGTAATGTTTGTTTGTGAAGAAGGTCGCCAGTATGCTGAACCAAGAGGGGTACCTGCGGACATATTTTCACGCCCTATGGGATACAGCTGGGTTAGAGAATCACACAAAGAGTTTTCCTAAACAGTTTTATGTGGCATTATGCTAGTACAAGAATTAGGGGAAAATTCTCAAAAACACACATGAATTGGTCGTTGGATGTTTGAATGACAATATTTTAATTTTAAATTAAATATTATATTTTCTCTAATAAATGTATGTGTTAGGTTTCTAATTTGTTATCAATAATTTTATAAACTCATAAAAAATGAAAAGATTATCATATTTTTTTAAAAATAAAAAACCAAATTAATTGCATTAGAAATAAAAATGAATGATATACAATTACAATGGTCTGCAAAATTTCTTGTGGATAAAAAGACCATGTTTTACCTTATTTTTTTTTTTACTATAAAACATTAAAAAAATAACAATTATTTTTTAAATCTTTAAAAGGCGGGGGCAATAATTTAACACGAGTCAATATCTGAGAACAAACAACATATCAGCTCTGCTGGACAGCATAAGAGAAAAAACACAATATTTTATATAGACATAAAAAAAAAGGAATGATTTGTATCATTTACAACTTGTTCAAAAGGTTAATTAGAACTATTTTTTAATCAAATAATATTAATAGAGTTTGTTTGTGAAAATTGTTTTTGGCAGCATTTTTTCAAATTAAAAATGGATGACTGAGTCTAAAGAAGGGATCAATGAAGTAAGATCAATGAATAAAAAATGAAACAATTGTGAATTTATATTAAAAAAAAATGAACCAAAAATGGTTAAAAAAAAATGATCGTTTATAAATGTATAAAATGTATGGGAAAAATGTAAAGACACATGAAGACCCCCTCCCCCCCCATTTTTTTAACAAAGAGAATATAACAACATTTCATCACAGCAATCAACAGAAAAAAAATAAAGTTCCAAGTTAACAGTATTGTGTTTTATTAACTTCTAATATTTAAAACGATGGAATTTGAACCTGAAGTTTTAATGTAGGAAACAAAAATTAAATGCAACAGTTTCAACCAGTTTGGTTCGTATAACGTAAATTTTTATTTTTAAAATATCCCACATCATCATCTCCTGAATTTATTACAGAACGAACAATTTCGATGCACCTCCAATACAACATTTATAACATCATTAGCTTTGGTGCCATTGAAATATTCCAACATTTCACCTACTGTGATTCCATGCTGAGACATAATTTGAAGAAAATAATCGGAAACTTTTTCATCAGTTCTTTGTAAGTAAGAATGCCTGGTCACGAAAACCAAAATGCAAACATCATTTAAATGTCAAGGAAAATACTGGAGTAATAAAAGTCTCGCTCATTAAAGAAACTAAAAAATTAGTAAAAAGTATTTTCTAAAAAAAAAAAATAACCAGAATCATACTAACTCATTGACTCTGACATCATTTTCAGATGCGAAATTCAATTTTTTCCAATTTTCTCTGACATATCCAGCTAGTGTTTTATCCAGTGGTCGTCCTTCAATAAATTCAAGTTCGCCTCGCAGTTTTGCTCGATACCTAAGAGTTTGTCCTTTGAATAAAACGTTAACATTTTCTGAACATCCTTCTGCTAAAAAAAAACAAGAAATAATAATAGATTTAAAATTCAAAAATTGATATTTTCAGGATAACAAAGAAAGTAAATATAGATCATGGAATGAATAATAAGAAACCCCTAGTTCTACAACAGTGTTTCTCATTAGTGGCGAGCAGGCCCGTGGCGTGTGTGGGGGGGGGGGCATGGGGGTCGGGCACCCTCTGCGTTTTGTCTGCCCCCCACCCTGCTTATTTGTTCTACATAGTAAAATATATTACCTGGTCCCCCCTGCTATTGCCTGGCCCCTGCTGTAGAATGCCCGGCCCCTGCTGTAGGATTTTCACGCTACGGGGCTGGTGGCAAGTCAATAAATAAAAACTATATTTTTTTAGTTATAATGAAAAATACTAAATTTCTGTTTGTTTTTAGATATCAGTTAACCTAATTAATATATATAACAGCTAAATATACTATTTGATGTTAATTTTAAAACTTATGCATAAGTAAATTTAATTAAAGATAAACTAAAACTTGCTACTCACACCTCCTAAATTATAAAAAAGAAATTCGTCAGTTTGAAAATTGGATGGTAGATAACTAATAAATGGGTTTAGCCTTAGGAGAACTTTATGCATTTTTTGGGCCTGACTTTCAAAACAAATACATAATTAAAACCCGACTCACCTAAGCTACAACAAATAAGTTATTTTATTACCGGTAATACATGTAGTCACTACATTGTAGTGTCATAGTGATAGTACAAAAATAATCAACAAAGGGAAGGCATTCAAAATGAGGATTCACATTCTGTTTAACTCATACTCTTTGGTCATTAACTCAATTAACAAATTGGTTTTAATTTTGTCATCGTAACTTTTTTTTTTTTTAATTTCTAATTTTTTTTGACATGTTCAGAATAGATTATAGATGTTTTTATTTAAATTATTGATGATGTAATCTAGAGGTATCATTAGTACATTATCTTCATTTATTACAGAGAAAACTCTTATAACTAAACCTAAGTTAATTTTGTTTTATAATAAATTTATTTAAACTAATAATTATATCATTGTATAGATAATTCATTTCAATTGAAGCTGATACATGTACATGGATATGAAAACTTGACAAAAAATTTTAATTTATAACACTAGATTAAATTTGTGGGTGTGTGGGTACCAGTGGGAAAAGTGTTAACATGAAACAAATTACCTTTATACATGTATTCACTTTCAGTTCTCTGGAACGTCTCCAACATCAAAGGTGCTGCATTTAAATAATAAAAATTGAGGTTTTTTTTAATTATGTTAAACAATTTATTTTTTTAATATCTAATGCACTTAACAAAGAAATGATTTTTTTTTCCAAAAACAGAAAAGAAACATTATGTAAAAGCAAGAACGCAATAAATATACTACATGCATGAATAAAACAAATTTTTTACTTTCAAAAGATTTCTGCAATACTCTGGGCTGTTCAACATATTTTAAGTTATTCACAATGTCAGTATCTGTTGAAATACAAAACATCCAGTTGTACATTTTTGAAGAGAATGTCAGAGTTTGTCACGATCAGGTTTTAAGGAATGAAACTGTGCAAGTCATGAGTTGAGCAAGAGCATGACATGGTGATGGTAGGTAGAGATGGATGATGGCAGGTAGAGATGGATGGCAGGTAGAGATGGATGAAGGCAGGTTGAGATGGATGATGGCAGGTAGAGATGGATGATGGCAGGTAGAGATGGATGAAGGCAGGTAGAGATGGATGAGGGTGAAGTAATGATGTATGAGAGGGATGAAAGGGATTCAAGCATTCAAAGTCCAATTTAACACAATATCAATAATGGGATTGCCAGGGCGCAGCTGGAACCACAAACATGGATTTGTTTTCACGCCAATGTCACTTAGCAATGTCTGCTAGTACTGTATGCCCCCCACGTCACGCCAATGTCACTTAGCAATGTCTGCTAGTACTGTATGCCCCCCACGTCACGCCAATGTCACTTAGCAATGTCTGCTAGTACTGTATTAACCATATTTAGTAATTTTTTTTTTACTTATTTTAATCTGTTACTTAAAAAAAAAAAAACCCACTCAAGGGTGAATCAAAAATTGAGCATTTCATTCAACAGATTTTTTGTTAATTACAGGGTTTGTAGGGGAACTGGTTCAGTACACAGAGTAAAAGCACATTACTTCTACCATGGACTAAAAAAAATGTTTCCACTATTGTTATAGGCTTTCTAATAGTGTAGCATCTAAATTTTCATTTGCAATATTATTAGCTGTATCACAAAGATTCAATATAGGGTATTAAAAAAAATAATAATTACCTGTCCTCAAGAGTTTTGAAATTTCTAACTCAAAATCATCATCTGGAATATTATCATCCTCTAAAGGAATTTATTGAATATAATTAATTTTATTGAATAAAATAACATATTCTTATATAAATTCAAAGCAGCTAACATTTTCTTATATAGCATTGACACAGATAAGAGCTATTGCAATCTTGATTAGAAAAATGAAAGTTAAATGCTAATACGATAAGCAAATGATATTAAAAAAACATACATATTATCATTACATACCTAACCCTTTTTTTATAAGGTGCAGTGATACTTTTAGTTCTGAGATACTTTCCATCTTATTTGCAGGGTCTTTTTTCTCATCATCTAAAAAAAAATGATCCCCATTGGGAAATTTATCTGAAATCACTAAAAAACATAATTTTTTTCCATCATACATACAAAACGTGGGATAATTGGATATAAATAGTTCTTTAATTCCTGAAAATAAATTTAAATGACAAAAATTCTTTAAAAAAAAACTGGCAAAATATTTTTCCAAATATTCTCCAAGTTTGTATATCACCCGTGAGATTTAAAATGCAACACAGGATTAAAGGAAGAAGTAAATCACCTACCATTATTGTTGTTCAACACGGTAATATCAGTCAAGGGATTGAAAGAGTCAGCAAGCTGCGGAGGTAGTTCTGCAATTCCAACTTTATCTGAAATATTGAAGGATTCTGTAAACCATCTATAATGTCTATTTTTTTATATTCAGCTTATACAAGATGGGTGAATTTCTTGGCTATTCAAAAAGTATAAAAGCCAACTTTACAGAACACTTATATAAAGTTTTGTGATGTACTGTATAAAACCCAAAAAAGAAATTTTTTTTGGCCAGGGTGGGAGGCCTTGATAATACATGAAACCCATTTTGCAATTGTTTAGATAATTATTAGCAAATAATGTATAGACTGTCTCATAACAAGAAGATAATGAGCACTTTTGCAAGCTATTTTCTGATAGGGAGCAAAAGTATCTAAATTTGTCTTTGATATGCAACTGTCTATAAATATCTTAAAAGGAAAAAAAAACAATTTCTGAATCAATGAATTATTTTTTTTGTTTGTACTAACTGATGTTGAATTGAAAAGGCTAGAAACACAAACATTTTCAGGGTATTTCAAGTGAATCCCCACTTCAGTTTATTATATTGAATGTGTGCATGTGTCATGTGCAAGCATTTCTTGTCTTGCTCTAGTTGCTGCCCCATACATAAGGCCACCACTGGTCATCCACCTAAATACTAGTACCGTAGCACTAATACTAGTACTGTAGCACTAATAATACTAGTACTGTAGCACTAATACTAGTACTGTAGCACTAATACTAGTACTGTAGTACTAATACTAGTACTGTATCACTAATACTAGTACTGTAGCACTAATACTAGTACTGTAGCACAAATACTAGTACTGTAGCACAAATACTAGTACTATAGGACTAATACTAGTACTGTATCACTAATACCAGTACTGTATCACTAATACTAGTACTGTATCACTAATACTAGTACTGTAGCACTAATACTAGTACTGTAGCACTAATTTAGTCACTATCTCAAAATTCATGATGGTATTTCGAGGATGTTTCACTAGTAACAAATATTTATATCTGAAATAATCTATAACATATCAAATGTTTATATCTGAAATAATCTATAACATATCAAATGTTTATATCTGAAATAATCTATAACATATCAAATGTTTATATCTGAAATAATCTATAACATATCAAATGTTTATATCTGAAATAATCTATAACATATCAAATGTTTATACTATTTCAACTTCTTTTAAATTAGAAAAAAAAAAACCCGAAAGATACAAAATGAAGAAAAATCTTACCCTTTTTGATATATGAATAGTCCTATGACGTCCTGGAAATAAATAGGGAAATATTGAAATGAAGTTTAAGAATGTAAAGCGAGTATTTTAAAATTTCATTACTGAATAAAACTAAATTAACAAAGATAAAATAAAGTTGACAGTGGTACCGAGGTCAAAGATGGTAATCTGTTCTGTCACAGAGAGACAGTGCAAATGTTTGTGTGTGTGTGTGAATGTAGTTGCACTCATGGCTTCACAATAGTTGTCGTGTAGCATCTTGAGATGTGTAACTGGACAGTCAGCGTCGATCCCTCATAAGTTGAGGACATGACCTTATGTTATGCACATAACTTCTAATTCGTAGTAGTTATTTAGAACAATGTGTTTGCAGCATTGTAGTAAAGGAACTCTGCACCTGGATTGTGTTGTAACTATTAAAGGACTATATGTTACATGAATATCGTGTTGGGAGCTATTTAGTCATTTGTAAAGTAACAGGTTTGTGTGTTGTAAACAACGAGTTTTATGTAACATGCTCCATGATTACCATCGTTAACCAAAACTATTGTTATCTAAAGCATTATTTTACATTTTACACAAGTGTAATAATGGTGATCGATTAATTCTTTCAGACTCCTTCCGACAACCCTAATGCATGTAAATTACGTAAATAAAGATACTAGTGAGAATATGTCTAGAGTTGTCTGTTTTTCCCTCTTTTATTCATCTCAGTTAGATGTTTAGTAACCTACTAATATGAACTGCAGTAAAATGGGAATGGTAGGCTGATTATAAATGGACAGGTTGTAACTCCAGAAAGGCAATATTTATCTAAGTACACTTGAAGATAATCAATTAATGTTGCATCATAAATCAAAACCTGCCTCATTATCTAATAATTTATTTTCACTAACAGCAATCCATCATTAACTAACGTGGTTGTTAACCAAATTACTGGTGTAAATGTGAAAGGCAAGGGCTGGATAACGTGTGGGAACAGATGGCCGAGCTATGTAAATCACGGGACTGAGAGTCACCGGATTATTCTCCGGTGAGAATCAAGAGATTTGTTAAGGTCATGGTGAAAGTGACCTCAATCGTCTCCCATGGTGTCTCCATGGCCGTCGCAACAGTATAGATGAAAGTAGGGCACCATTAGTGGTCTATATTGGATCTAAGATATAAACATCTCCTCCTTACAGACACTAAACTTATAATGTAGAGGAATGAATGACACCCTCATTTTTTTTTTCCGTGCTGTTTTTTGAAAAGTTCCCTTGAGCCATTACTGGCTCATCGGGGCAGGTGAAGTGTTTCTATTTTAGCAGCCACATATGATGGACATATTGAAAACTAACAAGATCACTTTTTGGTATTCTTTTATAGGTTGTTGAAAGCAGCACAACTATAAGCAACTGTTACAAATGGGGGAAATAATAGTAACAATAGTCACCTTGTGGTGAACTCCAGAAAAAATTCCTAAATATAGCTGCAGGTACTTAACATTAAAACCGCAGTGCTAATGAGGACAAGAAGAATAAGGCAAGGGAGAAAAAAGGGGAGAGAACACAGCCAAGCGGAGTTTGAAATTTTTTAAGAGCACAATATTAAAAAAAAAATTCTTACCAGCTGATTTCCATTTATACAACAAGTACGTGACAAAAATGGCAGCTATTGCAACCAACACACATAGTCCAACAATTAATACAATCATAAGGACGTTGGGCTGACTGACAATCACAAGGGGATCAGCTGAAAAAAAAAGAGAAAAAAATAAAAGTAAAAAAAATTTTAAAACTTTTCAAAAAACTAAAATTATTTCAGACCTAGAGTCTTTAGAATTAAATTATGTAATGTTAATAATTCTTAGTTAATCCATGATGACTATAGCTTATATGAACAAAAGGTCTGGTATACACAATTCTATTGAAAGAAGAAGTATACATGAATCACTGACTAAATCAGGATAAATGTAGATTTTGCATTAACCATATATAAGAGCTCAAAATGTTTACAAAACTTAAGAGTCTAGTGTACTTATAAAAAATATCTGATATTTTGTTTAATTTATGGTTTATTCTGCCAAAATTAATGTATGACATTTACAGTTTAAGAATTTCATTTTTGTACAGCGGTGCAAACCATTAGCATGCAGCTCCCAATGAGCTAGATGCTTTTCTATTATTTATTTACTTTTGTTCATTAAATCTTGATAAATTGACTTCAGAGAAATTCCTGATTATATTTTTAACTATTTAGAAACTACCCTGGTCTCAACCAAATCTGAATACAATATCTAATGACTGACCAATATCTAATGACTGACCAATATCTAATGACTGACCAATATCTAATGACTGACCAATATCTAATGACTGACCAATGATTTTGTGGCTTCCCATTTGGCAGCAGTTTTTGTGAGGGGTTAAAAATGCTGTCTATGATAAGGGGGTCTAAAACTTGATATATAAAACCTCTAGTTCTGTGTGACAAAATGCAACCAGTCAAATAAATCCATTAATGCAATGTGAAGATTTCATGGGACTGATATAAATTATAAATGGTCTTAAAATTCAGGCTAATATGTACTTTTACCTTTTTATATTACTTTCTACAACTTTTTTTTAAAACCATCTTTCAGGAAAAAAACAAAACAAAATTAGGTCAAAAACAAAATTAAGGAGCACTTAACTATTTTTTTCTAAAACCACTACAAGTACTTACTCAATCTTATTTCTTACAATGATTCATTAAACAAAGATAATTAAGGGGAGATAACTCTACTTGCTTATAACTGTACCGGCTACCAGACTTCAATTGTATACCAACATTGATACACTCATTGTGTTGGGGCATTTAATCATTATATGAGTCATTCATTACAAATCCAACATGTGGAATGGAGGCAAATTGTTTCTTGTGAACAGAGCAAATTAGAGCAAGGAAACTTTTAAAATTTCAAAATATTTACGTGTGTGCCGCCATTACCTCACCCCTTTTTTTTAAATAAAATTTAATAAACTACAAAACTAAATTCATTACACTAATGCTTGAATGATGGGCGGTATCACTACGACCTTTCTAAAAAACGCACAAATGAATCCAATAAAATTTTCTAGAATAGTCAAAACATCCAAAGCACATCAGAGTCCAAAGAGTTCCAACTAATGACAACACGCAATTTTTTAAATTCTATCCTTTACTTTTGGTCTCTACTGGGTGCATGTTTTTGAGATGCCATTTGTAAATCATTACCATTGCCTTAGTATAGCGGCCATGGAGACCAAATACTGCCTTACATGCACTGCTGCTATGTCCGCTGTTGAAGTTAACTGTGATCTCTGTGGTAGTTATCATTACTTCTGTAAACTACCATTACCAAGATCAGATATTGTGACATCTGCCGACTAGGACAGAGCAACCCTGTCCACATGGAATGAGTGAGTGTTGTACTTCTATTCAATATAAAGTCACTTTCAATCAACTAAATCAGGGGTCAGGAAGGTCAAGTCAATGATTGCAGTGCTGATTACCATCACTGAGGTAAACTCTAATACATATAGGGGTAATATGATTTCAGTGTTGATTACCATCACTGAGGTAAACTCCAATATATAGATAATATGATTTCAGTGTTGATTACCATCACTGAGGTAAACTCCATCACATAGTTAATATGGATTTCAGTGTCGATTACCATCACTGGGATAAACTCCATCACATAGTTAAATATGATTTCAGTGTTGATTACCATCACTGGGGTAAACTCCATCACATAGTTAAATATGATTTAAGTGTTGATTACCATCACTGAGGTAAACTCCATCACATAGTTAATAAACTATGATTTCAGTGTTGATTACCATCACTGAGGTAAAACACTCCATCACATAGTTAAATATGATTTAAGTGTTGATTACCATCACTGAGGTAAACTCCATCACATAGTTAACTATGAAATTTTAGTGTTGAAGCACCATCACTGAGGTAAACTCCAATACATATATAATATGATTGCAGTGCTGATTACCATCACTGAGGTAAACTCCATCACATAGTTAACTATGATTTCAGTGTTAATTACCATCACTGAGGTAAACTCCAATACATAGTTAATATGATTTCAGTGTTGATTAACATCACTGAGGTAAACTCCATCACATAGTTAAATATGATTGCAGTGTTGATTACCATCACTGAGGTAAACTCCATCACATAGTTAAATATGATTTCAGTGTTGATTACCATCACTGAGGTAAACTCCATCACATAGTTAAATATGATTGCAGTGTTGATTACCATCACTGAGGTAAACTCCATCACATAGTTAAATATGATTGCAGTGCTGGTTACCATCACTGGAGTTAACTTTATTATCAAATAGTTTAACTGTGATCTCTGTGGTAGTTCTGTAAACTACCATTACCGAGAGCTGATATTGTGACATCTGCCGACTTGGACAGAGCAATCCTGTCCACATGGAACGAGTGAGTGTTGTACTTACATTCAATATAAAATCACTTTCAATCATCTAAATCAGGGGTCAGGAAAATCAAGTAAATGTCTCCAAGTGACGTAATGACAGAATTCAGGAGGGTAAGAAGTGCTAATTAAAGGGGGTGATTGTGGGACACAAAAAAATACTTCGGGGTAAATAGGTTAAAAATTTGCCTATGTCCTAGTGAAATGGGCTGCAAAAGTTTCATGAATCCTGACCTATGTAAACGACTAAACATTCTCTATTGAAAAAAAGCAAAACAAATAATAAAACTCAACAATTCAGCTATCAATTATACAACTGACTTTCCAAAAAAGATCAAAGTATAATCAGAGTTGACACAAAACAGGGGATCTCACTCAAATCTCATTATGTTACAATAAAAAATGGTTGTCACCCACCCACAATGACTGATTATTTAATTTAACCTGTACAATATTTAGATTACTTCAAAAGGACACTTACTAATTTCATTTAGCTGACACGGGTCACTAGGCCACCATTTAGCTGTGACATTCTCAAAGGGTTTCATTAAGCGACAAGTGACGTTTGTACTTGTGACCAAATAGCCCGCATTACAGTTGTAAGCACACTGTGTCCCAACATAAGGGGGTATGTAGTCACACCGTAGAAGCTTGCCATTGGGTATATCTGCGTCACACTCTAAGAAAATAAAATAATTTAAATAGCTAAATATTAGAACTACCAAATCTACATATCAAAATAATTTAAATAGTTAAATATTAGAACTACCAAATCTGCATATCAAAATAATTTAAATAGTTAAATATTAGAACGAACAAATCTACATATCAAAATAATTTAAATAGTTAAATATTAGAACTACCAAATCTACATATCAAAATAATTTAAATAGTTAAATATTAGAACTACCAAATCTACATATCAAAATAATTTAAATAGTTAAATATTAGAACTACCAAATCTACATATCAAAATAATTTTAATAGTCAAATATTAGAACTATCAAATCTGCATATCAAAATAATTTAAATAGTTCAAGATTAGAACTACCAAATCTGCATATCAAAATAATTTTAATAGTTTTCAAATATTAGAACCACCAAATCTGCATTTAAAATAATTTAGATAGTTCAATATTAGAACTACCAAATCTAAATATCAAAATAATTTAAATAGTTAAATATTAGAACTACCAAATCTTGCATATCAAAATAATTTAAATACTTAAATATTAGAACTACCAAATCTGCATATCAAAATAATTTAAATAGTTACATATTAGAACTACCAAATCTGCATATCAAAATAATTTAAATAGTTTTATATTAGAACTACTAAATCTACATATCAAAATAATTTAAATAGTTACATATTAGAACTACCAAATCTCCATATCAAAATAAAAAGAAATAAGATTTTTTTTTTGTGCCACATTAAATGCAAATTAATAAAAGATTTCATTACGAAGGCTAACTCCTTGAGGGCTTTCAAATTTGAGAAATGGTGATAATTGCTGCCCATCAGGCCTGACACTTTTTATGTCTTTGTATTTACTCGCACACTTTGGTTCAATATATCCATTAGCTTGACTGAATTAAAAAATTGAAAGAACATTAAGAAATAACCTTGAAATTTAGTAACTCATGTAAAAAAATACATTCTATATCACCATATTAACTTTCATTATTAATATATTTCAG
The DNA here is from genome assembly GCA_021962125.1 of Bulinus truncatus. Taxonomy (NCBI): domain Eukaryota; kingdom Metazoa; phylum Mollusca; class Gastropoda; family Planorbidae; genus Bulinus; species Bulinus truncatus. Next base: position 314,787 of record JAGDYQ010000329.1, on the reverse strand, counting down.
CTGTTTGGTTTTAAGGTTGGTAGGTTATATGTTTAATCCTTTTTTTTATGTGTCAGTAGTAGGTCTACGTAGTATGAGATATTTATCTCTTAAATACTATAAACTTATATGTGAGGGATTTAGTTTCCCCCCTCCACCACCATAGCTGATAGTATAATGACCATGGTGACACCACGAGAGACATATAGGGAACTTAAAACATGTTCTGAAAATTCCCTTGGTTCTCACCAAAGACTTAACCTGTAACCCCTCAGGTCAACAGTCAATTGCTTTACACCCGACCCAAAGTAGTAGACAGATGTCATTAGATGATCAAAACTGCGTAAAGTGTCAAAAACATTAGCAAGGAATGAAAGTGTTTACTGAGCTCCTGGGCCCAAATAGCCGTCAAGACTACAGATATTGTGTCACCATGTATTATGAACTGGAATATTGCATTTTCCCTCATCTATAATTATAACGAAATTATAATTTTTGCATTAGTATTTTGCCAAAGAGCTTCCCATGCATGCTGACTAATCTTTTCATTTGAATTATAAATAAGCTTTCAAACACAAAATGAGGTGTCATTTTGAACTAGGGCTGTACCGGAATCCGATTCCTTTCCTGTTAAGCCAGATTCCGGCAGTTTTAATAAATCCAGTTCCGATTAAAATTTGTCGGATTTAAGCCGGATTTATTTATTGTTTAAAATTTTGGTGTAAGAAAAAAATGTTAGCGCAACATTTCATTAAATATTTGTGTGTGAAGTCCCTGTAAGGATGAGATGAAATCTCTTAGATCCTATAAACCACTAATGGGACAGTTTTTATGGTGCCCTTCTTTCATCCCCACCGTAGCCGATAGTGCAATGGCCATGGAGGCACTACGGGAGATATATCGGGAACTTGAGCCAAGACCGAAAGTTTCCTTGGTCCTCACCGATCAACCAGGTACCTTCAGGTCGACAGTCGAGCGCGCTACTTAGCGTCTATACAATTAAATTAAAACAATAACTTCCTTTTTTTTTCTTTCCTGCTTTTTTTAAAAATACAATAATGTTGATCGCTTTTAGTTTAACATGTAAGTAAAAATATATTAAAATGGAAGATTCGAATCATATTTAGCCTAGTAAATTTGATTAATTTATGATTGAGGAAGAGTTTGCCTTTAATTTAGTAAAATCCGGATCCTGTTCAGATTCCGGCAGGATTTAAAAAATACAATCCAGTACAGCCCTATTTTGAACACAAAAAAGAATCTTAAGTTGGCTTGTCAAAGGTTTGAAAGAAAAAAAAAATTCTGCAAGAAAAGACGAAAATTGTCTCACCTAAGTTCTTGTAATGTGCCGAATTTGCAGAATAATTTATGATCATAATAATTATCATAAACACTGAAAAATGATAAAAAAATAATTATTAGTGCCCAATGATAATAATATTATTTAAAATACTTATTTTGCTTTTTAAGAAAGAACTACTTATATTCAAAGTTGTATTTTTAAAAGACCATTTTTTAAAACTGTACGTGTAAATGTCTTGGACTGTATAAATTTGTTCAACAGAGGTCAATAGTGTCAATAGTTTATTTACTTAAATGCCTAAAAAAAACAACAACTACATTTTAGTACTAAAAACTAACTGCCTTAGATTAGCAGTCCCCAACCCCCGGCTGCGGAAAATCAATGAATCAAATGGTACTCAGCCCCCCTCCCCAAGAAATTATTTCCTCTACATTTACTGTTGTGTATTTCTCACTGGCTTGTGTGACTTTCCATGAACGAGAGGTAAACTGGGAGCCTAGTGTCTTATAGCGGCAGTGGCACTATAAATCAAAATTAAAAATATAAATAATCATCCTCCCAGTCCCTCTACCCCATCAGCAGGCCACTGTGAAACTCCCAAACATTGAACAGTCAGCCGCTAGAAAAAGGTTGGAGACCACAGCATTAGATCGTAAAAATATTTATAGATATGAATAAATCTGATGCTGAAAAAAAAAAAAGATGTTATACAAATATGAATTGGGTAGCTCCAATAACAATTTTGAAAAATACCACATACAAGTTCTGCATGAAGTTATAGAGAAATTTAACATGTTTATTAATTTAAAATAATAGTTCCCTGAAAATTTTTTGACTGTTTAGGGCATATTTTGGTATTTTTGGGATATAATTACATGCATATTTCAACCTTTTGGCCTAAAGGTCAAAAGAAACGAGACATATTCATTAGTTTCACTTATTTATTTCAATTTTTCGCTGAATGTAGTTCAAAGACCTATTATGTAAACATTGTTTAGTTTGAAAATAAATTGAGTAGAAATATTTGGTCTAGAATATTCTGATAAACTGGTGCCCAAACTTTTATATTTTAATTATTAAAACAATTTATGGTGATCTAGAACAGTGCTTCTCAAACTTTTTGAAGTCACGGCCCCCCCCTTGGAATGCCAATCAATATGTTGCGGCCCCCCCCTATTTTTTTGGTTAAGATTGCTTAAATTTATAATTTTAAACTTCTATATGCAAACTTTTACTAGTCAATACATGCTTTTTCTAATGTTAACAATGCAAGAGTGAAAGGATGCAACATATAAAATAACCTAGATTTTATTTTAAACATATATGAATACTATTTACATAAAATACATTAGGTTAATTATATTTTATGTGTCACATTTTTCGAAATTCCACGCCCCCCCCCCTCCGGACAGTCCACGGCCTCCTAGGGGGCCACGGCCCACCACTTTGAGAAGCACTGATCTAGAACATTGCTGTACAACCTTTTTCAACTCACTGTACATTTAAACTGCTATGAAAATTTAGTAGCACACTAAAGAAAAAATTATATGTATTATTTGGCGACAGGAAACTTGGATTCATGTTTTAATGCAGTAATTACAATATAAAAAGAAAGTTATCAACATTATTTTGTTATTTAATGTATGCATTTTGTTGTATCAAAATAAAATCAATCCATTTCAGGTCTAAATTCCAATAGTGCCATTTGAAGTTATACATGATTGTTATACTTATTTTTTAATAATCAGAGACTTTTATCACATCTTTGTTATATAAAACTGGAGAATTAGAAACATAGTTTACAATCATAATTCTGTGTCAAGAAAGCCAAAATAGATAAGTGTAAAAAGAGTCCTGACTAACCCCGTAGCCAAGGGCGTGCCCGCCGCTAGGTGTGGAGTGCCCCCCCCCCTTAAAAAAAGAAGAAAAAGAGGAAAAAATAAAGAAAAAGTAAAGCTGGTGGGTATTGGTGCCTCCCTGCTTACTTTGACCTGGCTACGGGCATGGTCCTGACTACTGTACAAATGACATTTAAAAAATACTGAATTTGATTATTTTGATGTACATGTTCATAGTTTCCAAAAGCTTCTTTAGAAAAGCATTCATCATCATGACTGTGTGTGGAGTAGTGTCCAAGTCATAGTCGCTGATAGGTAATAAATTTCTTTTAAGTTCAACTTTAATTTTTTAACCAAATAATTGTATTTAAGCTAACGCACTTGTTAGAAGACCAAACGTGACCATTATATTAGGGTATAAGGAACTGACATATATAAATTATATTAGGGTATAAGGAACATGACATATATAAATTTTTTTTTTTTTCAGAATTTTTTTTTTAGAATTAGGTTTAGGGATAGGGATAGAGATAGATATCAATTTGAGCTAAAACAGAAAAAAAATAAACGTTTGGTCGACCGTACATATGCTAGTAGTCGACCAAACGTTTGGTTGAGTAACAAGTGCCTTAAGCTAATCAGCCTAATCAAAAAACAACCAAACTAAAACACTTTTTTGCCTAAGTCCACAAAATGACTCAATGTAGAACATATTTATTATGTCACAAATAAAAACCTACATTTAAGAAATCAGAATCTGTAATAATTAATTGAACTGAATTTACAATGAAAATGTAGTCTCATAGTTTTATTCTATGCAAATATAATATGGTATTATGTTGTATGTGTGTTAAAATTTTCAGCTTGTAAATCCTATTGAGGGGGTGTACAATGATTTGATGCTGATTAATAAACTGTCTTTAGTTTTGGTGAACATAGTATAATTCTATGAGGACTAATTGAAACTATGTATTTTTAAAACTTCAATTTTCCGTCACTACACTAAAGCCGTAAAGGTGAAGCATCAAATCACAAATGCCCCAATCTGCCAAACCAAATCCTACTAATTATGCCTATGCCATAGGCTATGGGCGGCATAGGCTATGGCGGCATAGGTTATGGGCGGTATGGCATGACCCAATACAGCAATTCATGAATGAATTAAATTTCAAATAATTAAAAATAAAACATACTGAGCTGATATTTAAGTTCGATGAGTTATTGTAGTTTGGAAATTTTAACAAACAAATAACCTTAACCGAATACTATGAAAATATCGATACATAAATCTTCCAATGTGGTTGCTTACCATGACGATTTCGCTCATTTTCATGTAAAATAATCTTTTCTCATAAAAAAAATAACATCCAATGTTATCTGTCTTTATAAAGCTTGTTTTAGAGTATAGCATGCAGCATACTTAAAAAATACTAAGATGTGGTTGAGTTAAATTAACTGAACCAAAAAGAAATAAGTCATAAACGTTGTTATTATCATTGTATCTTTACTGCAAGCAGTAACTGTTGATGTTGACAACACACTAGCTCTTTCGCAATTTTATTTGCCAATGGCATATCAATATACACGTGACATTTTGTGAGTTAATTAATTATGTAATAAAACAACTTACAGCGTCCAATTTTCTGGAAGCGGTTCCTCTACGACTATTATGGCATAAAGTGATGAAAAATTAAATCCCAAAAAGAAGAAATAACAAATCAACACGATACCAGAAAAAGCCATTTTAATCGTCTTCCGTCTTCAATATCCGTGTCGCGGACTCGCGGTATTAACAGCGCTGTGGGATATTGCGTCTTAATGGTTACAAACTATTTTTTTTTCTGGGTAAGTGGTAGAAGACGTGGTGAGGGGGAGATGTGGTTGGCACTTCTGCTATAGTTCAAAGGGCATTGTAAATAATATGTTTTAAATGTAGTTTTACACACTTATTTATTATGAATGATAAATAAAATTGAAGTGTCAAGCATTAAAATAAAACTACGTTATTGTCTATGATAGTAATTATTAGTTTCGGGTTAAAATGAACTTAAATGAATTTAATCGAACGTTATCGGGGTATCCTACAGATTGTGGGTACCAAGTACGATACACATCGCAACGAGAATAATTACATTCGTAACAGAGAGAGTCGTAAAGATTGCAGTCTCGACATTTTACTATGCAGTGACTATGCACATACTATTAACATATCAGCACAAAGGCAGTATGGGCCCATTGGCAAACAAAGTGTCTTCTGGATATAACAAAATTGAAAGCGTTGATGATTGCAAGATACTGAACTGTATATGTCTTTACATTGTCTGATAGTTAAATTAACAATAGATAGTCGGCTAAATGTGGGAACCAGAGGTGTGCGGATCTTGAAATTTAGCGTCCGCGTCCGTCCATGGATTTCTATCAATGATCTGCGTCCTCAGAATCTTGCATTATTGGTTTGCAGTCAGTCCGCGCGTCCGCATTGCTGAAATTTAGCTGTTTAAATGACTTTAAATTTTTTATGATAACGCTAAAGAAGATCCGCGTCAGTCCGCGAGTCAGCAACTTAACCATACGAAGCGTCCGCTGTCAGTCCGCGGATTTGGAAAAGTCTGCGGATCTGCGTCCGCAAGCGGACGCGTCCGCTGTCCGCTCATCTCTGGTGGGAACGTGACTGGTCTTTGTAATAATCTGTTATATAGGTCGAGGTGGGTGGGGGTAGTCAATGCCTATCATAGAATGCATAGGGACAATAATATATTATACAAAGTACTTACACTTACTTCAATTGGGGCGGGTGAGTAGGGAGAGACTAAATGAACCCATGATCAGTACCCATCCATTCACCCATCTATCTATCTATCTATCTATCTATCTATCTATCTATCTATCTATCTATCTATCTATCTATCTATCTATCTATCTATCTATCTATCTATCTATCTATCTATCTATCTATCTATCTATCTATCTATCTATCTATCTATCTATCTGTCTGTCTGTCTGTCTGTCTGTCTGTCTGTCTGTCTGTCTGTCTATCTATCTATCTATCTATATGTCTGTCTGTCTGTCTGTCTGTCTGTCCGCCCGTCCGTCCATCCATCCATCCAACTATCTATCTATCTATCCATCCATCTATCTGTCTGTCTGTCCGCCCGTCCGTCCATCCATCCATCCATCCATCCAACTATCTATCTATCTATCCATCCATCTATCTGTCCGCCCGTCCGTCCATCCATCCATCCATCCAACTATCCATCCAACTATCTATCTATCTATTCATCCATCTATCTGTCTGTCTGTCCGCCCGTCTGTCCGCCCGTCCGTCCATCTATCTATCTATCTATCTATCTATCTATCTATCTATCTATCTATCTATCTATCTATCTATCTATCTATCTATCTATCTATCTATCTATCTATCTATCTATCTATCTATCTATCTATCTATCTATCTATCTATCTATCTATCTATCTATCTATCTATCTATCTATCTATCTATCTATCTATCTATCTATCTATCTATCTATCTATCTATCTATCTATCTATCTATCTATCTATCTATCTATCTATCTATCTATCTATCTATCTATCTATCTATCTATCTATCTATCTATCTATCTATCTATCTATCTATCTATCTATCTATCTATCTATCTATCTATCTATCTATCTATCTATCTATCTATCTATCTATCTATCTATCTATCTATCTATCTATCTATCTATCTATCTATCTATCTATCTATCTATCTATCTATCTATCTATCTATCTATCTATCTATCTGTCTGTCAATTTAAAGGATGCTTGCAAGGACCCTCTTCTAATTTTTTTATAATAACAACTATTACTATTAATTAAATGTAAATTGCGGGGCCCCTGCCAGGTGCGGGGCCCAATTCGGAGCAATCGGTCAAATCGGCCTAAGGCCGGCCTTGAGACTATGAGTAAAAAGTATCCACGGTGCTAGTAGGCCTACGAATACAAGTACTCCAAAAAATGTACTCGAGTACATGTACCTGGTTCTCCGTCTCGATAATTAGTTGAACGAGGTATCGTGAATTTTATTATTTGTTCTTAAGCATTATAAATATTTTTTTAGTGATATAATGTCTCTTGCTGTAGTTACTACTGAAAATAACAACAATTTATGCACAAATCCCCCCAACTTATAAAAGACTAGAGAGAAAGCCAGTCATTTGTTAAAAGTTAACCAATCGCCTTTCTTCTCACAAGTCCTAGTATACACTCGGAGGTTTCACCGCTTTTTTTAAGTACTGGTTCTGGGAAGTAGAATGTTCTCATTCTATATTGTGCAATGCAACACAACAGCTAGCTCGTACTTTTGCCTACAATGTACTACTACACACCGTGGCGTGTATCGCTGGTATCAAATACTGTGTTTTTGTTTTTTTAAAGTTTCCTATTTAGCCCCTTCCCTATCACTGAATGACAGTGTTATTTATATCACAGTGTTGATTCATATTAGCCTACAAGTGCTGTGCAGTATGCAACTTTAGCGGGTAATATATATGCCACAGTTATCAAAGAGTATTAGGCGCACAAGACATGCAAGCGGTGACATTGCTGACGGTTTTTTTTTTGCCATTTGTCTCTAAATGTATTGTTGCATAGGAAATCTGAATATGCCGCTCCTCCATCAGGGGCGCCGAGAGTCAACAAGGGCCCCAGGGCAGGACATCATTGCGGGCCCCTTAATAAACAATGAGTCGTGACAAAATTGACATGGTTGGACCCCCCCTCTCGGCGTGCCTGCCCCCCCCCCCCCCCATTAATGTGCACACAAAAAAGTACCAAAGTGGAGAAAGAGTCGCCTCTAAGTATACCGCCTAGTTATGCCTCTGGGTGCGACTCGACCATTTGTGATAGGGCTTGACTGATTATAACAACTGAACCTCTCTGTCCCGACCAGGCCCGTAGCGTGCGGGGGGGGGCAGGGGGCCGGGCCCCCTGTGTTATGTCTAGCCCCCCTGCTTATTTGTTCTACTTAGTAAAATGTATTACCTGCCCCCCTGCTATTGCCTGGCCCCTCCTGTAAAATTTTCACGCTACGGGCCTGGTCCCAAGATTATAACAACTCGGGCCTCTCTGTCCCGAGATTATAACAACTGAACCTCCCTGTCCCGAGATTATAACAACTGAACCTCTCTGTCCCGAGATTATAACAACTGAACCTCCCTGTCCCGAGATTATAACAACTCGGGCCTCTCTGTCCCGAGATTATAACAACTGAACCTCCCTGTCCCGAGATTATAACAACTGAACCTCTCTGTCCCGAGATTATAACAACTGAACCTCCCTGTCCCGAGATTATAACAACTGAACCTCTCTGTCCCGAGATTATAACAACTGAACCTCCCTGTCCCGAGATTATAACAACTGAACCTCCCTGTCCCGAGATTATAACAACTGAACCTCCCTGTCCCGAGATTATAACAACTGAACCTCCCTGTCCCGAGATTATAACAACTGAACCTCCCTGTCCCGAGATTATAACAACTGAACCTCCCTGTCCCGAGATTATAATAACTGAACCTCTCTGTCCCACCCCCCTTTCCCCACTGAAAAGCCCAGCTTCGTTGCATCAAAGTAAGGAAACAAAACTCAAAAATTTTAAAGTGAAGCGGGCCTACAAAAGTTCGGCCCCATGACCAGGCCCGTAGCCAGGTCAAAGTAAGCAAAAATACCCAGCAAGGGGGTACCTTTACTTATTCTTTATTTTTTCCTCTTTTTCTTCTTTTTTAAGCGGGGGGGGGCACTCCACACCTAGCGGGGGTGGTCCTAGGCCCCCAGTGCCCCCTTGGCTACGGGGCTGCCCATGACTACTGTTCGGCCTTTCCCTCACGGCTGCCCAGAGGACTCGAGAAACGCGAATGTTGTCCTTTAATATACCGCAGTGGCAACATTTCATTCTGCAATGGCCATCAGGGTGTATCATTATTCCGCAGAACATAATTTAAAAAAAAACAATAGAGCATTTTTTTTCGAAAATGCTCTAAAAATAAGTATCATAAAGTAAAAACGAAAAAAAAGTGGGTTTGGCAGTGCGAGACACACAGCGATATGCCGTGACCAGGATTCGAACCTGGGTTGTCGCGGCCACAACGCGAAGTACTAACCACTATACGATCACGGCCAGCACACCCACACAGGCGCAATGTAAAATTTAGCAGCACTACTTGCACACAATTATTGATCTAATACTACGAGATAGGTTTTGTTTGATATACCAGTGACTTTCCTGAAAATAAAAAAATATTCCAAGCTAACGACGAAGTACATTGTATGATTTATTTAAAACAGTTCTTCGTTGGTTTCATATTACAATGTTAGTAATATTAATAATACTAATAATACTAATATTAGCAAAACAAAAACGCTTGCGTTCAGTCTCAGATAAGTTAGCCAGTTAGGTGAGTTAGAATTTAGATTGGACTTGATCTGTCTCAGTCCCAAAAAAAAAAAAAAAGAAATCCCAATGAAAATCAATAAAGGTTACTTTATAGTTTATTAGTACAACACGTCCCCAAGTTGGCCCAAGGTCAGCTTTCAGCTGAGACCGTTTACTATACCATGTAATATTTGGTCCCTGATACAGTATAGGTTCTTATATCTAACTAATGACCCTATAATATGTTTATTTATTATATCTGATATCGTACATAGTATATTAGAAGCCACCAAAATTAACCACATTCGTTATAATGAAAATTGTAATTGTTTTGGTTTCAATCTCCGAAATATACTTTTTATGTTTTTTTAAAACCATAATATTAATTTTCCATAGAGAAGAGCTACATGTCTGTTTATGTATGAAAATGTCCGAGGCACAACCAGCTAGTAGTGCTTTTCCAATGCCTCCTATGCAGTATATAACTAATTATACAGATGAAAATATAAAGAGGGGAAAAGCCCCACCCCCGCCTCCACCAGTACAGGTACCAGGCAAATATAATTGATAAGTAATATGGTATAGACATGCATGTGTGTATCGAACATCACAAATTAAGAGTTTAGACAGTTTAGTCAAGACTAATTAATAATCGCAGTGGCTAGAGTTAAAATCTTTGTAATAATATTTGATGTATACCGTTAAAAAAAAAGAGTATCTTTTTATATTATGGTGTTTAAGAACTCAAGTATTAGTTAAAATTTTGCAAAATCTAAAGTCTGGTTAACTTTTTTTTTAAAAAAATGCGTTCTGATAATTAAGGTATCGAAATTATTTTTTTATTGCACTGAAATAGAGAATAACATTATACTATCCCTCTAAAAATTTGGTAAGAGTACCAACTACCTTTAAATGTATTTCCTTATATTTAAATTTTATTTTAGAAGGCTTTTCTTATAGCGAAAGTCATAATTATATAATTGACATTATGAAAGTGTTGATTTAAAATATAATATATATATATATATATATATATAAAATTATTGGGTTCCCTGACAAGTGATTAGATAACCCTTTCTTGTGACTAGCGAAATATGAGTCCCAGCAAGGGCCCCCATTAGCAAGAAAAGACCTAGTCGACATATTATGAAAATTCTATAATAGAAACATACAATGGTTGGGTCTATCTAACTTTAATAAATATTTGAGAAAGAAAACAATAACACATTACATGCAGATATAATCAAATAAACAGAACTTAGTATCTCCAAATAATGTACACTACATATGTATAAATTGTGGGGACATACATGTGTGTGAATAAAAGAGACGCACACTTGTGCAAATAACAAAGATGCACATGTGTGTCAATAGCAAAGTCGCACACTTGTGCCATAGCCCTCTTTATTTTGCATTCCTCTAGTAAATTAATTTTTTTATAAATTTTCTTACATTTGGGTCTATACTTTTTTTTCAGGACTCTTACACCATGTTTGGAGCACATTTTTCAGCTGATGAGGCAATTATTCGTCCTTTGGAAGCATCAGGCTGTCGAAGACTCTATCCTCATAATTATGACCACAAAAGAGAGTTAAAAAAGCTAAATCATTCTATTCTTGTAAGTTTCATTATAATTAGCTTCGTTTTTTGCATTTGTTAATTTAATATTTTACGAAAAAAAAAAAAGTCAGAAATGTAATTTTATTGGTACTTTGATATTTATATATTAACGCTTCTTTTCACTTATAATTTGATTTACCACTCTAAATGGAGCTATAATTTGGCTTAAAATATGGATACATCTTTTAGATTTCTCTCCTTTTTTAAAGTATTAGTCATTTCATATTTATATATATTTTCAAATAAATATGTATACAACACTCGAATCCTTTATTTCTGTAGGTGAATTTCTTGGATCTGCTGGATGTTTTGATACGTGCACCAGAATCACCAAAACGGGCAGAGAAACTTGAAGACATAAATTTGCTTTTTATTAACATGCATCATTTGATAAATGAGTTTAGGTAAGAATTTAAAAAATCTATAGATATGATACTCAGTTCATGTCTTTCTGACTCTATAGATATGATACTCAGTTCATGTCTGTCTGACTCTATAGATATGATACTCAGTTCATGGCTGTCTCACTCTATAGATATGATGCTCAGTTCATGGCTGACTGACTCTTATTAAAAGTAAGAATTTGGTATTCTTTTCAAATATTTCTTTATGGGAATAGTTATTCACCGTTTGCCGCATCTTGAATTGAAAAATGCTTTTAAAGAAATCAACAGTTGAAAACAGTGTTTGTGGTTTTAAATGTCAGGTGTAGAGTCTAAAATAGTCGATATTTTATACAATTTTTTTTTTCTTTAATCATCCTTTTATTCATAAAAAATAAAATTTTTTTAGATCTTTTTAAGTCTCTCAGTTTTGTTCATGAGATAGACTGAATAGACCTTTGTTAATGAATAGACATTTATTAACACATTCATGATAGAGCGATCTCAAATGTTAAATATTTTTGAAGTAAATAATCACTCAAATTTTCAAAGTTTTTGAAGGATACAGCTAGCATAATACATGAATGTTATTTCTTTTTAAGTATTCGATAGCTACTTGAGATTTTAAAATTAATTTGTCTTGATTTAAAATGACAGGCCCCATCAAGCTCGTGAGACACTAAGAGTAATGCTGGAACTACAGCGAGCAAAGCGAATGGAGATTGCACAGAAATTTCAGGAACATTATGATAAAGTATGTATGCTGCTTTAAAATCTTTTTCTCTAAATTAATAAACACATCCATTTGACTGTAGCTTAATAACTATTTGAGATACTCTGAATAGAAGCTACTAATATACAACTTCCCATGATTGATATCTGGTGAATAGTGAAGCTGGGGGACAAGACATGGTATGTGACATCCATGTAAGGATGAGATGTTCGTCTCTTACATCCTGTAAACCACTTTGGGTCTGTTTTTAATGTTCCTCTTTCTTTCTTTCTTTCTTTCCCACAACAGCTGATAGTGCAATGGCCAAGGAGTCACAACTGGAGACATGGTGGGAACTTTCCCCTAGGCCTAATAAATTCCCTTGTTTCTCATCAGAGATTGAGCCTAGTACCCCAGGTTGACTGTCAAGTGCTTAGCTGCAAAAAAACCATCCGACCCCTCAACAAGGCATGATAAAACAGTTTAAAGGGGGGATGATCAATATACTAAAAGACCAAAAAAAACTGTCCTTAACCTATTAAAACTGCGTCTGGTGAAAGCCAGATTTCATCTATTACTTTCCATTACATTTTTTTTTGCTTTTAAAAAAATAAATCAAAGCTGCCGAGTTGTCAACTTAAATAGAGTTAAGAGTTGTGCAACCAACAGCGTTTTAAAGACTGACTTAATAATGATGTCCTAACATTAACATGTCATATCTTGTAAAACATGGTGGTATAAAAGGCAGCACAGACGAATAAACATATTTTGTATACACATATATTATTTTTTATGTGTCCTTTGTAAACAAATCTGATTGTAAAAATAAAATATTCCCCAAAACATTGGAAAAAGAATTCCCCTTGCACCGTTACTACCTAAGGGCAACCCTTCTAATGCAAAGTTCTATCATATCTGATGTTATTCCCTTAAAATCTCAAAAACCGTATTTCACAAATTTTTTTCTGCTTATTTTGAAGGATATTGTTCTTTCACCAGGTCATAGATCTCATCCAGTCTGCGATTAATGCCATACCTGATGATGTCACATCAGATTCAAGTCTCCTCTCAGAGTCTGACTCTCTAGGCCAGTCTTCAGATATAAAGATGGAGCTGAGCGATTTGGAAACCTGTGACAGCCTGGATAAAATGATGTGTACTATTGTGGACGGCATGACGTAAAAGTGTCAGCTGCTCACAGATCAGACTTTTGAATGTCACAAATCGTGACTTATTTATAGAACACTAATGTTTAACTCTTCATACACAATCTTGAACCCCTTCAAGCTGAATTTTGAGTTGGTGTAAATATCAGTGTATATAAGTAAATAATTGGCTTTTTTTCCAAGTTGATATTTTGTTTTACAGGCACAATGTTATTTTTTTTTTTTCAAAATGACTTTATTCTTAGTTGACATTTGAAATTATTGACATTTGTCTGCAGAATCGACTTTACCTTGTCTGAAATGAATTATTTGTTTACATATTTTATTGATGATTTCATGTTAAAAAAAAATATTTCTGTAATATTTGATCATGAGAAAACTTTTTTATTTTACAATAAAGGATTCTCCTTCAATCATTGTGTTATTTTTAATAGTTCCGCATGTAATTAATTTTCAACTCCATTTTTATCTTCACAATCTTGATTGTTATAAATTCTTTGCTAATATTAAATTATGATTATGTTTTGTGTGCATCATGGCCATATTTTAGCTTTACTTAGTTAAAGCACAATTTCTCTGTTTGAAACAATGCTGTCGTTTATTCAAAGATAAACACATAATAATAGTTAAGAGAATTCTGATGTTTTAAGTGTTCAAATTTTAATTTGTCACTCTTCAGTACATCACTTTAAATGAAACAGATTCAGATGAAATTTCTGATTTTGAAAAATCTGAAAATAAAAAAATTCTGCAAGAGCCAGATTTCTCATGTGGCTTTCAGATACACTTACCATATAAATACGTATAATGAGTTTTGTGGTTTGCTCAACCCCCCCAAATGCTTTATACTTTAAATATTTATGCAAGAAGCAATGTTATCTGTACTAGCCTAACCCTTATCTTGGGTTGGGTTAGTCTGGCTTAAACACTTTAAATATAGCTTGCAATGTTTTAGAAAAGAGAAAAAACTTGAATAAAGAATTATATTTTTGTAGCTTATTTACGCCCTCCCCTCCTCCTTGTTCAATCAGTGCATTAATTCAGGTTTATCAAAATGGCAATTTATTTTATTTCTTAACTAGTGTGAAAAACACTTGAAATAACACCTGAGACTGACAACATAATCTAGTTTTATTTTTAGACACAATATGACTTTAAAAATTTACATGAATAAATACTGGATCATTTGAAAGAAGCGTTGATTGTGACTTACAAACGTGAATATTTAAATAAAAATTTCATGTTAAAACCAAACACAGTTTGAATATAAAGAATTTAATGCTCTCATTCAGTGGTTCTCAAAGCAAGAGTTCTGGCCCTTTGATGGGTCACAAAAATTTTAATTTATAAAAAATGGATCATGAATCTAATGTGTGCATAAAAAAAAACTATTTTTTAATTGCTTTTTGCAAAGTAAAAGGAAAAAATCTCTCCATAAAATTAATGACACTTTTTTTTTACTTTATCTTTTGTTGTAGTTTTTTTTTTATAGCTGTCACAAAATCAAAAAAAATTTTTTTTAGGTCAGTTGAAAGGGTAAAAAAAGTTCTCATGGCGGTACGATGCTTAAAAGTTTGAGAAGCACCGCTTTGATTGACAATTTATTGGTCTGCACATTTTTATGTGAAACAGCAAGGTGACGTTTTATTTATTTAAAAATGAAAAATGGCAACAATAGTTGTAGAAAAAAAACCTAAAAATATTGACAATCAATGACTCAAAACAAAACACATATAGCAAATGTAAAATTTTTTTTCCACTAATAATTATTATTGTAAATGCATATTCTTTAAAGCAAAATCAGAAACGTTTGATAATGTCAACAATATAAATAATATCACATTTTTTTTACTAATCAATAAACAACAAAATCCAGTGACAATAACATAAGACAATATCTGGAGGTTGACAATGTATTGTAGATATTACTTTTTTTTTTTTTACTTCCATCAAATGACATCGGTAGGTTTTAACCAGTAGAGATGAACCATTGCAATCACATAGGGGAAAGTAATCCATTCTAAGTTTTTAAAATAATTAATAAACACATGTAGTTAATTTGAATAAAGAGTTGTCTTTTCACAGCCAAGTCTTGTTTTTCAAATTTTAAGACCTCCTCATAATGAACATTAGGGATAGAGATAATATGAGCGTATGCTTTCAACAATGAAAGTGTTGTCAGAGATAATCACTGTGGTGGTTACAGGTCAGCAGGAGGGATGATCAAAAAGTCAGTTGTCCTAAATATGTCGATGCCCTTGTGCAGCACACAGACTCTGGAGTAGCCTAGCCTCACCAGCTCATTAGCAAACTAAAAAAAAAAAATTTGTCGTTGAATGTTCATTAATTAAAATGAATACGGTTTTATGGAACATTTTTATTAATTCAGGCTTCTGTGAAAAAAACAGCTTACATTGGCAGCAAATCTCCCTCTGTTGCCAACTACAACAATCACTTGATTTCGTCTGGAGTTTAATATCTGAACTGCAGGGCATGGGTTCAGATCTCCTTCAGGAGAGAATGCAGTTTGAAATGGGATATTTATGCTTCCCTGAAGAGTTCCTCGCTTATATCTTAGTTATTTAAGGGACAAATAAAAAAAAAAAAAGTAAACTATCAAAATGGTATTAATTCTTTAAGCTGTTTAGTATCAATAACAGAGCAGTGGTGAATGATTCAATGATAGAACAATGGTGAATGATTTGGGTTTACATGAGTGAAAGAAAGTCTGTCAGATGTAAAAAAAAAGTAATTAACCATTTGTCTAGTATTAAATCTAATTAGACCAGTGGTAAAAAAAACCAACAAGGATACTCTTCATGGTGGCGGACATCCAGTATCAGAATCATGGGCTTGCTGTTCTGTCTTTTCTTAGTGGGGCTACGGGAATAAGCAGAGCCCGCCAGTTCTCCAAGCTCTATGAGATCCTCTGCAGATATCCTGGGATATTTTTCACTCTTGAGCTCTTCCAGCGAGATAGGTTCCATGGACTAATAAAATAAATATAGCAAGACAGTCCACATTAAAAGACATAATTCTCAACAATTTATACCATAGTATTTTGGACAATTATTAATTTACTAGTTGAAAAGCCTGCTGAAGCTGGCTGCTTGCTACCTGCGATATAATAATAAATCCTTGTTGTGTTTAGAATGACAGACGGATGTGATGGAATTCCCCAGCATTTCATTTTTATTCAAGAAAGAGTCATTTGATGAACAAAATGCGCACCAAACATATTCTCATTTAGTAAGTTGTCTCTTTTCAGTTTCTATAATTTTGTAATTCCCCAGACTATTTTTAGCTGGGATCCACGGTCTACCGCCCGTACATACACCTAGGTTAGATGATTATGTATATAGAGATAATGAAGCATACGTAGACTTATGGTAAGAATGAATTTATAATTGTTAACTGTCACTTTAATTATTCTATCAAATGTAAATTTTTATGAAACCCTAATGGGAGATGAAGTATGCTTCAGGTACCATTGCCTGGTTTAATTTCACATGACAAACCAAGGTCACAATTTACGCCTTAAAAAAATAATCATAACCCTCTTCTAGCTAGGATGAAAAAGAAAGCTCTGGTGTCAAATAAAAATCACTGACCAGGTCTGTCTGGGGCTGTTCATGGTAGTCTTTACTGTAGTAGGATATGTTTGGTCTTTCAGTTGAGTTCTTTGGTTTTAGAGGCCGTGCATGTTGCCTGTATGTTGCACTCTTTGGTGTGCTGCAGAAAATCTTGATCGAGTCTTGAACGCATCTTTCGATGTCAATTTCTGAATAATTTTTTGGGTGGGGGGGGGGGGAGGGAAGAAATTGTTAATTTTTTTTTTCTAATGTTTAAATAAAATATTTCCTATTTATGTTAAATACATTTTTTACTTTGAGCACTTTAAAAAAGAAAGTAATTAATACATGGATAGCTTTAAAACTAATTTACATCAAATTTTTTTAAAAAGCATCCTTCATAAATAAAAATATATATATGTGTATGTATGTATGTATAGCTTTAGTTTTACATCAAATAATTTTTTTTTAAAAATATCCTTCTGTTATAAAATTAACTCAATGATGAGTCATTGAATTAAATGTTAAATAGCTTTTAAATTCATAAAGAGATTACTATTAAAAATATATCAAAAGAAAACTGCCAGGTTACCTGGCATGTCGGAAAAAAGTAGAATACATTCATTGAAGCCAAATGACAGTAGCCTGTCTCTCAGCTGCTGCAGTATGGCCACTCCAATGCACAGCGGGAAAGATGAATTTCCAAGAAGCAACGTATCCCACAGATGTACGATTTTATGCAGTGGGAACACATCTGCAATATGATTAAATCTCATCAGAAACAACGGATAATAGGAGAAAGGATCATCAATAAAATGACGTGCTTATTTTAAAACAAACAAACATTCTAAGCTGCTTGGCAAAGAAATATTTTTAAAAATGCCAACAGAAACTTACGTGCATACATTGTTAAAAACCAAGGGATTGCGTAAAGCTGTAAAAAAATAACAGCAATAATTACTACAGACTTGAAATCCAGATAGAATTATAATTCACTAAACAAACGAATTTTCTTCCCTTTTTTTTTTGAACAACTTTAATAAAAAGTATGTCTTCATATAAGTGCATTTTTCATTGTATTAAAAATTATACCTGAAGCTAAAATATAATTATCATCTGAGATAAAACCAATGGTAATTTTAATTGTTATAATTACGTCAGGTATAAATCCGATGCCATCTAAATGATTGCTGAGCTCCGGATCATGAAAAGCAATTAAATGTGAGAACACAGCCAGGTATTCTGGTAGGAAGAGAGTTGTGAATGATCAATAAATAATAAATATGTCTAACATATGTGCATCTTTTTTTTTGATAACATGGGAAAAGATCAGGTTTTTAAGAGCATGTTACTTCACACATACTTTAGAATTTTAAAAAAAAAAAAATTTTAAGAAATTTTTTTTAATATATACAATGTATATTATACATGTATATATGTATTTATTTTAAACAATAAATCAGTCATAGCTCTATTTTTTCATGAAATTTTTTCTTTTTTAATGGTGATGTGTTCATTCTGCCTGAAACCACCATCAAGGCTGAAACCACTTTAAATCAAGCCTGAAACCACTATCGGCATAGTTTTTGTAGTGTACTTTCTGCATCCCACTGCTGTAGCCCTTCACAGAGCACATTTTAGTGGAAGGTGTTTGAAGTTTGAACCTAAAATTTCCAGTCGGTCCACCAGGTAAAAAAAGAAACAATATGAGCACTTTCGTAAAAAAAAAAGTAAAGTTCCCAAAGCCCTGATGGGCCATCTGGGTAGATCAGGGGTGGGCAAACTAAGGCCCACGGGCCGCATGCAGCCCTTCAGAGAATATAATGCGGCCCGTATGCATGCACATATTGCGATCCTATATCGATGTTAATTTTCTTTGTTTAACAGTTTGAATTTGAAATATATGACAAATACTTGGTTATTATCTTTAATTCATATTTTCATATGTTGTAAATTGTAATTGAAGTAGACAAAATATATATGCGGCCCGCCGATGACAATCAAGTATTCAATGTGGCCCTCCGTAGAAAAAGTTTGCCCACCCCTGGGGCAGATGAAGTGTAGAGTTCATCTGTTTTTATAACCTCTGCATATTTAGGGATTGTGTGGTTAGCATAACGCCCAGCCGCCTTTACTTCCCCAACTTAAGTCAGGTACCCATTTAAAGATGGGTGGACTTATGGGACGACGTTGCAGCAATTTTCACCTGGATAAAATTCTACAGTTCTCAATGAGGATCAAACCCATGACTTTCAGGTCGACAGTGGAGTATCCACACCACTCTGCCATCCATCCCACCTAAGCACTACTGAGTTACCAACAAAGCTTTTGGATGCAAAATTATGATTACTATCAAAAAGAGAACTTGCTTACCTTGAATTACTGCAGAATTATCCCTGAGAAAAAATTTGTGCAAATATTTTGGAATGAAAGCTGACAAACAGGCAAACGCAAGGGCCTCATTGTTGAAAGACAACGCCAGGAAAGGGGCGCAGAGAGAGTCCAAACCTTGCCAGTACACATACTGAGGGTTGCTAAGCACCCAAGCTTTCAACACACGCTTGAATTTGGCATGCGCAGTTGGAGAAGACAGGAGCTCATGGTACTGATGACATCTGGGAATGTCAACCTCAATCTGTTAAATGGAAGTAGTAATACATCGACCAATAGATTTTAAGAAAATGTACTGTCCCAGAATCACATTCTTTACGACAGTATCTTATAACAAGGGTAAATTTTTTCTTCATCTATTTCACTGTACGTAAAATAAAAAGATTTATAACAAAGTCTTATGATAGACGGAGAAAAAAGTAATATTTGATAAAACAAAGTGCTAAGTACTTTTCATAAGTCAAATTTGAAATTCTTATTAAAGAAAATTTGAGTACTTTAAACTGCCAAAAATGATTTTTATAATTAAGATAACTGTTTAAATCAAAGGCATGTGAATAGGATCACACTAAAATATAGTAACTGCTACATTAAACACTCAAGTCAATTTCCAATCAAGCATGGGAAGTACTTGCAATGACCTATTAGTGATTGCAGTGTATTGATTAAAAAAAATTCTGAGAAAATAATCATTGTGATGCTATTGAAAAAAAAGCAAAAGAAAAAAACAAAAATAAATCAAAGTCATTGTACAACTGGCAAATATACTGAATGGCACATCTCAGTGAATGGAACTGGTTATGACACTGATTATCCTTCTTGTTTACAGCTTATATAAATATTAATGCTGACATACAATTAAACATATGAAATAAAACCAGAAATGATATGGCAAGAGGCCACTCTCCCAACACATAAGTTAGCATAATGTAAACATAGTTTCAAAACAATGTGTACAAAAACCAACCTGTCTGTCCGTAGCTGTTGGAGTTTCTTTATCTATTGAGGTGTACCAGCCTTCAATATCGCCCTAGTAGAGATTAAAAAAAAAAGCAAACACAAAGGCAATAAAAGTGATACGTAAAATCTAAAAATTTTCTCACAGACGTTAAAAAAAAAAATAGTAGTTCTCAAATTGTGGGTCACGACAAAAATTAAATTTTCTCTTAGACGTGGGGAATCTATCGCATGCATGATTACAACTCTATTTCTGCATGTGTTAAAAAACTATACATTTGGTTATCTTCGAAGTTAAAGGGAAATTCTGATTCTACAATCAATTGTGCAACAAGTCTCAATCATTTAGCATAGTTTTTCTTTGCTGGTGTGTTGCTTTAACAAAAAAGTTTTTTTATAATGGGTCGCAAAATTAAAACTGTCGCTAAAGTTGGCCCCGAAGCAAAAAAATTTGAGAAAAGCTGATGCAAATAAACTGACCTCTACTTCTAATATGGCTGCCCAGACATGAGCTCTGACCAGAGGCGGAATATCAATCCTGGCCTCTCTCCAGACGTACGGCCTCTTAAATGGGTAAGCATTAAGCAATCTTTCAAATAAAATTATTCTGTGAAACTGGAGAGAGATGGAATTCAAATTAAGTAAAATATGAAGATTATTTAAAAAAAAAAAAAGATAACATCCAATACAAAATATGATGCCAATTTAAAAAAAAAATGTACGCATTGAAGAGTTCTAAAATAAATGAAAACATTCAGACAACAAAAGGGTTATCTCTGCTTAGCCTTTAAAAAATTTGACTGGGATAAGCACCTGGTATTCTATGTCCTTTTCTCGTATGACTAGCGGCAGGGTTGCCGAATTGCTTAAATCACCGTAGCTTGGAGACGACGGCAGCTGATTTTCTGAATTTTTTAGCCTGTTAGGGAGAAAAATAATTTGAGAAAAAGGGATTTTGAATAATTTTAAAAATTAAATTTGATCTGCAGTAAAACGAAAAAGTGGATTTCAGTTGCTAAGCCAGTTGCAAAAACAAAACAAATATATAGCAAAAACAAATGGGTAAGTTTGATAAAATAAGTTAGATTAAAAAATATGACTATCAAAAAGAGTTGAAAAAAATTCAAAGTCGTGAGATATAAAGCGCTCAACAGTTGACCAGAAGATATGGGGTTCAAACCCCTGTGAGAACCACTGAATTTTTCAGGTCCTGGTAAAAGTACCTTCTTATCTCCCATGGTGCAAACTTGTCTACGGTGGGGATGAAAAAAAAGGGCTTTAAAAAATTCGTACCATTAGTTGTTTATAGGAACCAAGAGAAAGCCATCTCATCCTTTCAGAGACTTGACGACGAAAAATAAATAAATTCAAAACCCAAAAGAAACTAAAAAGACGAAGCATAAAACTAATCAGTCAACTTACTCATCCTCCAGCAACGGGTAGTAGGAAGTGGGTGAGATTTCTCGCAGTCTCTGTGAAATAGAAAATGTAGGTCAGAGTGTAAGAAGTTTTTTTTGTTAAGGAGTAACAACAAATCATTTTGAAAAACTTTGTTAACTGATTCTTACAGTAAGGCTCATTTACTCAGTTTGATCTTAATTGCCGTTTAACATTGTTGTCTAATAGTTTGAGTCTCATGATGTTTGTCATTTTTGGTTAAATGGAGTTGACTTACGTATGAGACATTAAATATTTTTATTACGAGGATATAGACATTGGAGCTGACTTACGTATGAGACAATAAATATATGTATCAAGAGGATATAGACATTTATCTAGTTTTTCTCTTTCTCAGACAGCCTGGTCAAGTTCAGAAATTTGTCGATTGTTTACTTCCATTGTCCCTTGAATAATTCCCCAATCACTAAAATTTCAAAAGTTAAATTTTGGGGTTTGTAAAAAAAGAAGTTTCCTACTTTGTCCTATTTCTTTAGGCGCTGCTGGTTACTCCCAGTTTTTTTATTGTACATTATCATCCACATAAAGAAAGTTTTCCTAAATGCGTTTGCCAAATGCAAAGTATGAGAAAACTTGTCTTTATTCTAATTGTAATATCAATCTTTAAAGACGACACCAGCTTTACCATCCTCATCTAAAATTCTTATCCCAGGACTATCTAAAACACAGGGCTAGGCCAACAAAACCTAGGGACGGGCCGACCTACTCCCTCCTCAATGGAAATCAGTTTTATTCCAATTAGTCTAAATGATTGAAAAAAAAATTCTACCTTGTTATAATAATACATTTACTCACAAATCTAAGCTGCTCTTGTGACAGAGTTATAACAGTGTTGTTTAACAATTCAGCATTGTCCCTGTCTTGACCAAATACGTCCCCATCTAGAATTCCATAACTAAAAAAAAAAAATGAGCAAAATATTCAAATTTATGAAAATTACCCTAAAGAACGCCTCAGACTTTATAACACAACATTTGCTAATGTGAGGAGCATACTGCTATGATATACAAGAGGTAAACTAGAACACAGAAAAAACAATCCTTTAATGTTAAAAAATGTCTTGCCAAATTTATACTGAATTTTAGGAAAAAACATATTTCACACCAGACTGTACAAGAGTCACTCTTGCTAGGCAGTAAAAATATATGAGCAAGTGTTGATATTGAATAGTTTTTAAAATTAAAAGAATTTTTTTTTGAAAGTTATCAAATTAAGATATTTTAAATTTGTTCCCAGCTTGGTCAACAGTTTTATATTTACATACCAGTATAATTTTATTATAATAGTGGTAATTTCCAAATCGAGTGTAAAATTTAAACCAAGAAGTTGTATTAAAAGTCATGAGATAAAAGTAATTTATACATGTACAATTGTACATGTTTTGATTTTTTTGAGGTGCAGGATTTAAAAAAAAAATCAAGGTAAGTAAAAAAAACAACAACAACATAATGTTGTGTTTAAAAAAAAATTTTTTTTATAAGATTTTTCACCATGGCAGTAAATGTATAGGAGGTCTAGTCTTCGACATTCCAGCTTTGCGCAGGGCAGCGTCCAGATCTCCTCCAGCTAAACGCCACAAGTAGTAAACTTCTTGCATTGATCTCTGCGACAAATGGTCATCACTGAACTCTGGATAGCAAGAGGGAAAACAGCAGAAATGAAATTATGAACAAATGGATTCATGATATTAAAAATGTTTAGTGTCATAACATTTTAGACAAATATAATTTATGACATTTTCAACTGAACCATGGTAACCAGGATTACATTTGTTAATCAAAAGTACATAATAGTTAAAAAAAAATTATTACCATTGGCTATGGTTTCTTCATAGGTAGGTAGTTCTAAAGCAGCACTTCTAACTTTGGTTGTGAAGACATCATACTCCTTCTTATAAGCAACCTGAAGGAAAAAAAAAGTTTAATCTACACTTATATCATTAAAGCCTAGATTTACTCAATTTGATTTTTGTAAATATTGGATGCATTTACACAAAACAAAATTATAATAAAAACCAAATATTAAAAAAAGATAGGGTAATATCAATTGCACCTATCTTGTAACTGAGAATTTGTATGTAGATTTTGGAAAAATTATACTTTTTAAACAATAATAATAATGCATTTAAAAAGCCTTACTGCATTTTCTCTTTCTAAACGGAAAATCTGATGCTGCTTAAGCTCTGCTGACGTTGCCCTGATTATAGATACAAAATATTTGAAGATTAAGTAATAAATTTTACATTTATTGATGTGTTCCAAGTTTCAGATCATATTAAATTGTGGCATCACACCAAAGTTGATACATTTAAAAAGACTTTAGAAGTGCCATCAGCTGATGAAAGATTATGAGAATGATATTCTAAGAATTTCAAAATGTCTAAGGTAATTAAAATAGTTAGTTTTTTGACTAATGATAAACCTTTCCAGCTACAGTGGAAGTAAATTTGAAATTTGACAGTAAATCAACAGACATATGCCAAAATAATGTCACACAATCAAACTGACCCTGTATATTTAAAAAAAAATAAAAAATGTGTTATATTTATAATAACTATAAATCTAATTGGTTGGGGTCTCTAAAGATGACAGATCAATAAAAAAAATTGCAAATCTTTGTGCAGAACATGTCAAATTTTATATTCCACCAAAGCAACGGTTATAAAACTTTTTTTTAAAGAGATCATATTGTGGCAGTACCTTAACAAATGTTCAGATGGGTTGCAAACTCTCTTAAAGTACCCATTAAATGTTTTAACAAAATTTCAGCAGAGTGATCATTTCATCTTCTGAGAACCCTCTCACAGTCCACTAAAAGAATGTATACCCCAAGATTAAGAAATACATGGCTAGAGCATAAAAACACTTGATCCATATTTAATATAACAAAATGAAAATAGAACTGACCTCTTAGAAGAAGATACAGTCAAGCAGAATCTAAGCAAATCTCTCATATCTTTGGATATGCCCTGAAATATACAGATAACATTGACATTTTATGAATATTGCATTCACAGAGTTTAAAATTTAACTGAGACTGATGTGACATTTTAGTTTGTTATGATATGCTCAGTTTCATTCTTGACTTAAAAATCAATCTTTTTAGAAAAAGCTGAGAATATGTAAGCAAATTAATCCTAAAAGAAAAACTACTACAAAAGAAAAAAAGTATAAAGGTGTCATTTTTTATAATAGATGTTCCATTTTACTTAGCAAAAAAAAAGATTTGCACCACATCTAGAAATAGAGTTGTGGGACAGATGGCTGAGTGGTGCAAATGCTCGACAGTCAAACTGAGGGTCATGGGTTCAGTCCTCAGTCAGAACCAAGGGAACTTTTCCAGGTCCTAGTGAAAGTTGGTTTAAAGTCCCACCAGTCCACCCAGCTTTAAATGGGTACCTGACTTAAGTTGGGGAAGTAAAGGCGGCTGGGCGTTGTGCTAACCACACAATCCCTTTATGTGCTGTAGTTACAGAAACAGATGAATTCTACACTAAATGAAACTTTATTTTTAGAAATAGAGTTATAATTAAGCACACAATGATTCTTGATCCATTTATTTTAATTTAAAATTGTTGTCAACCCACCAAAATTCCCATCTGGTGGATCATGAGGAACTTTTTAACCCATGACCCCAAAATACATATATACACATATTTTTTTTTTTACCAATGTTACCCCTATTTCTTGCTGTATGTAATTTACTCAGCTTAGTAGCTAATTGAGTTGAATTATAG
Organism: Bulinus truncatus; assembly: GCA_021962125.1. NCBI lineage: Eukaryota > Metazoa > Mollusca > Gastropoda > Planorbidae > Bulinus > Bulinus truncatus. The sequence goes on along the minus strand of JAGDYQ010000329.1, from coordinate 289,260 downwards.
TGCGATATGTCTACAACAGAATATTAAAAAACACTGAACACGAGTATTTGACAGTACCTGAAGTTTTTCTGCAATGCTTGCATCATGACACAGATGGTCTAATGGAAACATATCTGAGATAAAAAAAAAACACTTCTTAGAATAAAAGAATAAATTTCTTTTGTGTGCGATGTGACTAGTTCATCATCAAGTTGTGATATGAAGAGATGAACTGAAATAAACTTTTTAGTACATTTTTTTTATCCTTCTTTTTCAGTGCAAGTATGATAATGATTTTTGTTCATTAATCGTATACACTAGAAAATGTCTTCATTCATACTTTAAATATACATTATGTTAATTAAAAAAAAATAATGTGAAGCCTTTAAAACTAATAAAAATTGTATATAAACAGTAAATATTTATACATTCCAATAAAAAGATTTACACCCAATATTTTAAAATTTATTTACTAAAACATGTTTCATATAATTGAGGGTAAAAAATGGAGATTTTGTTAGAATGATAATTTTGCCAATTTCATACTGCAAATTACCAACTTGATTAAAAACACAGTCCTAATCAATATCTAAAGGAACACAATAGTTGACATTATAGCTGACCAGTCACTAAATGCTTCTACTCAACAACTTATTGCAGTCAATCATACTTTTTGTTACTGTTCATTTACATTCAATAGTCATATATTTTACCTGATTTAATCAATTGAATAATCTTTCGAAGTGTTTCTTGGAGACTCATTCCTGCCCAGAGTTCTCTTCCCTATTCAAAGTGAATAACATTGATATGAACAAATTAAATGCCAGAAGCAAAAAAACCATTTCACTTCAAATGTTTTTTGTTTTAACTAATGAAGAGTAATGCTCCTGATTTATTGACATTAACGCAATAAAATTCATTTAGTGTTTACATTATCAAAATTAAATAATGTGCCACACACTAGTTAATATAACAAGATTTAGAAATGAAATACAATTTTTCAAAACTTGATTTATAGGGAGACACATAAAGCGGAAACAAAATAACAATTATAAAGTTGATAAATGACCCAACAGTGTTCTTCTTTAATTCTGTGACATAATTTTAACAGTAAATATCTCCCAGTAGCTAAGGGAAACAACTGCTTTGTTGTTAATAAAAAAAAATAGCATCACTTGAACTGATACACCTGAATAAACTGGTCTGAATAACTTAATATACACATATGTAGATGCTTAATGGATCTTACTTGTTTATTTTGTCAATTTGATAAATATAATGACAAACTTATTTGAATAATATATTAATAAAATAGTTAGGGTCGATTAAAATTGCATTAATTTTTATTAAAAATTTTAATTATGTATTCATTTTGGTTAATTTTTAAATTGAACAGCACGTCTATAGAAAAGATAACATGACTTGCCAATATAAGTTCTAGCAGAATGATTCCTAATGACCAGACGTCTATTTTGGGTCCTGATATGGGCTGAATGCACTGACCAGAGTCTTCATCCACTTTAAGCGGTCCGGCACATAAAACTTCAGGTGCCACATAGTTAGGAAGTCTGTAAAAATGTATTGAAATTAGGGTGAAAAGAATCTGATGCAAGTAGCATGTCAAATCTTTTAAATAATGTCTATAATATAATAGCAGAATAAAATCTGAAACATTACACAGAGCATGGTGCTATTAATGAACAAGCGCTTCGTAGTGAAGTAATTTGTATGTTTCCTTCAATATTGACAGTTGAGGCAGTCATTGGTTTTAAGTGTGGAAAATTCATGTGCTACACGAGAGGGCACAGACTAAATTAAACAAATGGTTTTCCTTAATTAAGCAGTCTTTAAAATCACATTTTTTTTCTAAATAAAGATTTCTTCTTTTATGGACATTATGGTGTTTATATATTGAAAATCACAACACTTTTCGCATATATTCCTGATTAAAGAGTTACTATTCCTTTTGGGTTAAGGACATAATTCTGATTTCCTTCATTGACGGTTTTACTATTTTATCAATATCAAAATATCTGGGCATTGGATCTCTTAGAACACCCTGACACTCTCAGGGATGACACAATACAAGAAACATATTTTGGAAATCATTTAAAAGTAAATGAATTACACTATCAAAAAACCTAATCCTTGTAAATGCTAATCAATCTAATATCGTTTACTTACCCGATAGGGAATGAAACATCAGCACCGTAGTCTGTCATATAATAAAGCCCATATTCTGAAAGCTTCACATTACCCTAGGAAATAATTGTGAACATTTTTTTTTTTAAATTGTTTGCCATAGAATTCTGATAAAAATTTCATAGTAACTGTACATGCATACTTATAGCCATTATACATGTATTTCATTTTTCTTTAAAGAGAGCAAGAACAAAAAGTTTAAAAAAAGTGTATGATGCACCTGTTTATCAAGCAGAATGTTGTCAATGGATATATTTCTATGCACTATATTTCTCTCATGTAAGAATGTTAGACCTTCTAAGATCTGGAATCCTAAATGAACAACTTGACTTTCTCTAGGAGTAATGAAAAGGAAAATTATTACATCAACTTAAAGAATAAGCTAAATGTAAAATGATTAATTAGAAATAGGTGAAATACAGTTGTATCATTTTTAAATTTTAGCTAGTTGAAACAAAAAAAAAAAATTAAAATGCAACAATCATTATGAGGGATGGATGGCGAAGCAGTGTAGAGACCTCGACAGTTGACCTAACAGCCTCAGGTTCAATCCATTGTGAGAATCAAAGTGAATATTTCCAGGTCCTGGCATGATATAGTCCCTCAACTCCACCTGACTTTAGTTGGGCAAGTAATGGTGGCTGAGCGTTGTGTTAGTCTCACAATTCCAGTTATAGAAACAGATGAATTCAACACTTCATTAGCCTTAACTGCCCTTTAGGGCTAAGGGAACATTAATATTTTAAAAATCATTATAACATTCTATCATGACATTTTTAATGCTAAAATTAGCTAATTGTTGTACATCAAAAATGTCATGCAGTTTAAATCTGAAAATAAAAAGAAATTATGCAATATAATTTTAACATGATTTTTTTTAAATAAAAAGAAAATGAATATACTTACGATAACCCATGACCATTATTCAGTTTCTCCCTCAGGGTGGACTTATGGTGCTCAGAAATCACAATCATACATTCTAAAACAGATATATTATTATCATGATTTATTCAAGGGTGAACCAAAAACTATATAATGTATAAGGCACAATAAATTTGAAAAATTAAGAACAAATACAAGTTGATGATGTAACAGTAACTTTGAAATACATTTGCCAAGATGAAATAGGGTCAACTGGTGTAGTTTTTATTAAAAATAAACTGAGAAAAAAACAAACAGATTATCATCAGTATAAATTGTTACATTTTTTTTGAGCCTTGAAGTATTTCTAATAATTAAAATAACAGATAACCCCTTGCTGGGTTTCATGAGCTCCATTTTTGGTTCGGATGCATATGCAATCAATTTTCTTAATGTATCAAAAAATTCAATTTTCCGACCAATAATTTTTCTATGTAATTTTTTTCTATGACTTTTAGAGCTTTTAGAAAAAATTCTACAAACCATGTAAGTATTTTGCGACCTGATTTTATTCTAACAAGGAATATTTCGAAACACTAGAATAATACTTCACAAGCTAATATGCTCAATTCATATTCAGATTCCTTTCTCAGAATTCCCTGAACACAGTATTGCTAAAACACTGCATTATAAGGACCATTAAATAAACTTTATGCTGCCATTGGTTGCAATTGATCAGTTGTTTTGAAGACTATTCTTGTGACAATAACTTGAAGTATTTCAAGACAATGCTTGTGACAATAACTTCAATTAAAATAACAATGTAATGTAAGTAGATCACCCAACGTTTTACTAACCATGTTTAGTTTTACTGATGTCTATGTACTGACATAACTGAGGATGATAAAGTGTAGTGAGATATTGGAACCTTCCGAGTATTTTGATAGAATTTGGTGTTAGTGGTAGGCCGTTTGGTCCACATTTATCATTGGGATGAGATGCAGCATAGAAAGTTCTGACACCAAAATCTGCAGTCCCAAGAGCAGGCATAGTTATTAATTACTACCTGCATCAACTGAAAAAAAAGCATTAAATAAAAAATTAAAATCCTACAAGCAGAAAAGTAATATTGTCATTTGCCACATAAAATGATTAAAAATATATTTAAAAAAGAGACATAAAAATAGTTTTAAAATTATTTTAAAAAAAAAAGTCTGTGTGTGTTAATTGTGTAGTGTACTAATTTACAGCATGGAAGCGAGTCAAAACTAACACAACAGTTAACATATCCTTAATGCTAGAAATGTTATGTAGTAAGAGCTTTGCTTCTTTAGTTCTTAGTCAGATGTCCCTAAAAGACTACAATGGCCATGTTGGCAACATGGTCATGGAAGACATATGGTAGTTCGCTGTGGCTGGAACCTTTAGCTTAACCGTGTGAAGACTGTAGCCTAAGCCTATTGCCTGACTTTGATCTCTAAACCTGTATGCTAATTTCTTTCAATTTAATTTAAAATGTATTTTCTTTTGTAGTCAGTTTTGACCCTTTCCGACCTTTATTTAGTTAATTAATTAGCCCTTTAAATTATTAATCATAAATAAATGTCTTTGTATCTAATACTCTATTACAGAGTTTTGTATCTAATGCTCTATTACTGAGTGAGTCAGTTGTGTAGTGCAAGTCTTCATCTCTACCAAACTGTAAAGGCAATGGAGGTATTAGTCTCGAAGGCCATGGTCATAGATATAAATTCAGATACAGATTCGTCCCGCCCACTTTACTAACATTTTAATAATATTATTAATAATATATTATTATCATGTTAAACATTATATTATTATTATAATACAAACATAAAATAATTATACTTTTGAAGAAACTGTGCAACTACAAATCAATCGTGTTCATTGAATTTTAAAGTCTAAGGGTTGTATTTGTCTTATTTCAATATAGTAAAAATTAAACAGACGTGAAAGCATCAGAAAATTTGTTTTTTCGTTTCTTTAGTAGAATATTTTATAGTTCCATTCACCATTATACCTCTTGAGTTAGAAAGGTACAATTATCTTTCGGTTATTGGGTGAAACTAATTTTCTAAAAATTAAAACAATTTAAGTTCATAAAAAAAAGCAGTCCACCATTCACCACAATTATTAACAAATTACATCTAATCGAGATGTATGACATTTCAATAAATATTTTTGTACCGAGCTATGTTTAAAATTATAATTATGTTTAGACTAAAAAAATATTTATGTTGTGGTTGACCGTTTGCCGCTGTGCATGAAAAACAAGAAAGTTTCGGCAGTTAGTTTGATGTCAACATTGAATCTCGTGTGAAAGAAACGTGTTATTGTTACAAGTAAGTTACGGATCTGTCGTAACACTCATGCCACTTGATTAGCTAAGTAAGACAGTCCCGTATTGGTGTTAAACTTAAATGAGATTAATGAATTGTCAAAGATTTAAGACCATATTTCTCTTAAATATAAAATAAAAGGCTCGGAGAACGGGTGTTATTCTGAATTCTAATAAATTTAATTAACTTCAACTTATTAAGTATCCTCTAAAAAAAAAAAGTTAAGATTATATTGGTCCTCGACTCCTACTATTCATAGCTTAACTGACTTCCCGTCTAAGTTATTAAAGAGTATTTTTTCCTGAAAAGAAAAGAAATATAAACACATATTTTGAACTCATTATTTTTTAAAGTATTACTGAATTGTCCATTACTAGGCATTACCTTGTTTACAAGGCAAACCTATCTTAGTATCTATCTAGTGTAGTATAGGCTAACTATAGGCAGTATAGCCCTGACTCAGTATTATAGATTTAGCTGTCATTAGAATAGAGTTTGAGTCTCATATTTTCACTATAAGCTATAACAAATTTGAAACTAATAAATTAAATGATTAAGATTAATTCATTAATTTAGTGAATATTGGTATCAGTATCAGCTGTTGTCAATCTGTTTTAATCTATGTTTCTTTGTAAATTTAGTATTTTTATCCTTTCGCCTTGTAGTAATGATTTTTTTGTTATTCATTTTTAAACCAATATGATTTTAGTTGATTTTCATTGCAAAATGAAATGCATGCAGCCACTTATGTTTGGTGAAAATTGTAGGCTTGTATCATTTTTATTTAGTTTTTGCTGCTTTCAAGTATTTTTCATTTCTAAAATTGTATAGCACTTGTATTTGTTTTTTTTTAAGTGCATAGACTAATATCACTTAAATATGTTTAATTGACCTTATTTTAAAAGTCAATAGGATGCTTTATCAGTGGTGAAAATTTGAGCTTGCTAGCTTAAATGGTTCAAAAGTTGTGTCAGTTTTAGTAGCCCAATCTCAAAACCCAGGCCGCAATTTTTTTTGAGTTATTCATCATATTGCCTTATAATAATGATTTTTTTTGCTAGTCATTTTTAAACCAATATGATTTTAGTTGTTTTTCATTGCAAAATGAAATGCATGCAGCCACTTATGTTTGGTGAAAATTGTAGGCTTGTACCATTTTTATTTAGTTTTTGCTGCTTTCCAGTATTTTTCATTTCTAAAATTGTATAGCACTTGTATTTGTTTTTCTTTAAGTGCATAGACTAATATCACTTAAATATGTTTAATTGACCTTATTTTATAAGTAAATAGGATCATTTATCAGTGGTGAAAATTTGAGCCTGCTAGCTTAAATGGTTCAAAAGTTATGTCAGTTTTAGTAGCCCAATCTCAAAATTCGGGCCACAATTTTCTTGACTTTTTCTATAGTAAAAAAAGGCCTGTTTTTCGGCACAAGAAATTGAATATCTCAATAACCAAAAGACATACATACTTAAACAAGGTATCATTTTAAAGCATTTTTAGAGCTCTATTGATCTATGTATGATTTGACATGTTATATACATTTTGAATTTTTTATCAAAGTACCTACTGTTGACTTTGGAGATATCTAGATCAGACCTTGGGTTTGGTCTTATTGACTTATTTACTAGTCATAGCCTGGTGCAACTAACATTAGTGATTGGAGGAATTGAATATTAAGTTTTGGAAAAGACAAGACATGATTAACTCTGAAAAACCATAATTATTCTCACATTTGGATATTTTTTCTATATTTTTTTCTCCCTACCTATTATTCAAAGAAAATGTAGAAAAAAATATAAAAAAAATAAAGTTCCCTTTGCAATTATGGGCCATCGGGGCACATGAAATGTAGAATTCATCTTTTTCTATAACCTCGGCATATGAAGGGATTGTGTGGTTCCCCAACTAAAGTCAGGTACCCATTTAAAGCTGGGTGGACTTGTGGGACGACATTGCATCGACAGTCGAGTATCTACACCACTCGGCCATCCGTCCCTTAAAAAAATATCAACTTATTCATTAATTTTGTATGGTTGGCATCAATTTGTATAGAAATGAATAAAGCTTGAAGAACTAGTCTTTGTTTACATTTGAGTAAATTTTGTAATACAAAAATTGATAAAGCTGTATATTATCATAAAAAATAATAATATTAAGACCCCAAGTTTGAAACTCTGAAATACTCTTAGAATATGAAACTATTTGTTTCATATTATTTTATTCACTGCTCAATTATCTGCAGTTAGATTAGATAAGAAATACAAATATTCTTATTGTTTTGTTTAATAGTAGTTATGTCCTGGGTTATTTAGTAGCATATCTTTCTTTTTTTTTGGCCCCATTTACTACTGAAATCAAGTTTTATTTCTTAAATCATTAATTAAATTGTCATTGGGGTGGATTGGTTGATAAGAATACTATTGATTTAATATTAATTACTATATTCTCGTTAGAGAAGTAATATACAGCAACATAAGAAGCTCAGTAGTTTTAATTACTTTTGTCATATACAAAAAGTAAACAAAAAACCTACTAAATGTTCATTCTTTTATTTTCCATAAACATTCAAATTAGTTTATTTTGACCATGTTCTTTAAATTTCACAGATGTTGATCAAATTTACCAGAAAATTGTTACTTCATAGTCATAGCATTTCCAGTTTTTCAAAATCTATTTCTGTAGATAAATTGGTCTTTTTATTAGGTGGAAACTATTCTCACTTGAGACTTCAAAACTTAACGTAAGCTGTTGAAAATTTATGCTGTAAAATAACAATCTCTTAATTCTTTATTGAAGTTTTCACTTTAATTCATTTAAAATATAAAAGCATTTCATGGCTATAAGTTTTGTGCTATAAGTTTAATTTGCTGTTGGTAATTTTATTATACACAGATAATTAATTCACAGTTTTTATTTGTTTTCACCTTATAAAAGCTTTTAACCAATTGTTATAACAATAACGTTTCTTCCAATGCAAAGCTTATTAATACTTTGTTTTCTCTTGTTTATAGAATGGCATCAGATGCAGACTTTGAAAGGATAAAGGCGAAAGCTGAACTGGCTGAAAAAATTCTAGCTGATCTTCAGAATCAAATTGATGCAATCAAACGAGCTGCTCGTAAGAAAGAATCTTTGCTCTTCGTAATTTAGCAAAAATTTATAAAGGATGAAGATGTAATTTTTTTTTAATTTCAGCATTTAGTTTTTTAACAATAATAGAGTTTTCTTTATTTTTGTTTGTCTGTTTTTTTCTTGTAGTGAAAAGTGCTGGTCTCGAAGAAGAAAAGCAACTCATCAAAGAAAATGAAGCTTTGAGAAAAGAAATAGAATCAGTTAAAACAGCTTTGTTTTTAGCAGAAGTCGGAAATGGAGGTTATTGCATTAATTCAATTAATGTATTTTTTTGGACAAATAAGTAAATTAGCTTTAAAATGTCTTGCTATTCATTGTTGATAAAGATTTTTCTTTTCTTTCAAAGTTAAATGGTCACATTACAAGAGGATGTCGCTTTACATAGTTATACATTAAACAAAAAATATTTTAGGATTAATATCTTTGTTTCCATTTCCCAGTGCGCCAGGTTCAACTTCCTACAAAAGCTGCTTTAGCCGCATTTTCAGCACCCAAGTTGGCTGCTCCCACTGCAGTTAATATTGTGTCTGAAGCAAACAAGGAATCAAATTCCACAAATTTGAAACAACAAAAAAATCAGAAAGCAGAGGAACCAATTAAAAAGACAAAAGAACCAGACATAGGGGAGGTATCAGTTAACAAAAAGGCTAAAACAGACAAAACAGTAAAAACTGAAGGAGATAAAAATGCAGGTAAATTACACAGGTTTTGATTTTTTTTGTGTATTGCAGATTAGTTTAAATTCTTAAAAAAAGTTCCCTTGGGGGGGGGGTAGAAATTACCCCCCCCGCCCACGCCCCCCCGTGGCGGGGAAACTGTTTGCCGCGCCCCCCCCCCCTTTTCCTTTGTTTAATTTTGATGTGTAAAAATATTTTAAGCCGTGATCTTTTATTATTAATGGGGATGGCATTTTTAGATAGGATAAGGGTAGCCACTCTTTGTAATTCATTTTTTTTTTTAATTCACTTTCTTCTGAACATTTTTTTGTTCAGTTGGGAGCAGTTCAAAAAAGAAAGCTGCAGCTGGAGGTGATGTTGATAGTAGTGATGCAGCTGTGGATGTCTCGAAACTGGACTTGCGCATTGGTAAAATCGTATCTGTCGAGAAACATCCGGACGCAGACTCGCTGTATGTGGAGAAAGTTGACCTAGGTGAAGGCCATCTCCGGACAGTTGTGAGTGGTCTGGTGAAACATGTGCCTATTAATGCTGTAAGTATTATCTCTTTTTTTTTTTACTTAACAAGGTCATGAAAATATTATTAACAAAATAAATATTTTTTTTTTGCAATTTTAAAATTAATTCAGATAAATTATGTATTTGGAGGTATGGATACTAAATTCTGAATGGATTTAGAAAAAATCTGTTAGAAATTGTTTTATAAATCAAAATAAGCAGCAAGCATACTAGTTATAGCTGGAGTTGGCTGTACAACTTTATTAATTTAAGCTGAGCATTTGCACACTGAAAATATTAGATGAAGGCTGTTCTGCCAAGAATCAAAATATAGTAATTGCTTCATGTTAGATTTGTGAGGTATAAAGAGTCAAAACTAAGGATCAGTGTATTTTTCAGCCCAGTGTTTTAATTTATATTATTATCACCTAAGTAATCCAATTTGTTTAGGACTAATTAACACTTATTTAAATAAGTAATATTTGGGTAGATTATTAAAAGAACAAAAAAAAACTTAACCATTGATGCATTTCAAATCATGGGGCGGGAGCTCAATAAAATTATGATTGGTGAATAGATGAGAGGATTTTAAATCTGTTATAATTACTTCAAACTTAGTACATTCTCGATTTGTTTTAATAACAAAAAAAAAGTCTAGGAATGCTCATCTATTGAAGAGCCCGGTAGAACTTCACTCAGATTTGATAATGAAATCTTTCTTCTTTTTTTCTTCAGATGAAGGATCGTATAGCTGTATTCATGTGCAACTTGAAGCCAGCCAAAATGAGAGGTGTATTGTCCGAGGGGATGATCATGTGTGCAGCTGGAGCTGAGAAAACTGAAATTCTTGTCCCACCGACAGATTCGGTTATTGGAGACAGGATTACCTGTGATGAATACCCTGGTATGAATTTGAATTCCTAGTAAAAACTTTATTTTTACTGTTGTTTAACTAGTTCAAAATTTGTTTGGCCTTATTTTAATTGAGCAGAAATTTTACACACAATGAAGTTTATGTCCCAGTGCTCGTATCCTAATACTTTATTTTCACATTTGTGTTGTCAATAGGTACACCGGACGCACAGTTAAATCCAAAGAAGAAAATATGGGAGACACTAAAGCCTGATATAAGAACTAATGCTGATAGGGTAGCAACATACAAAGGTGCACCTCTGTTAATTAAAGGAAAAGGTTTTGTAGTGGCTCCAACTTTGGCCAACACTCAGATATCCTGAAAACTATTACAGAAAAAATTTATTTTTTTCTGAATGTCTTTCTCATTACAGAAAATTGTATCTTAACTATTATGTATTAGGCAGGGGAAAAAATTCTTTTTTAGACTGTAACAAAACTGAATAATACATGTACATGTATTACTAACTCGAACCATGCGGTTATGGCCTGCATCTCAAATAAAATTATTTTATAAAAGGGAATAGGGTTTTAATTTGGCTTTAATCTTAGAGGTTATAGCTTGATATATTTTTTGCTTCAGTATTAAATTTTGTAATCAAAATTATTTAGCTTCTATCATAAAAAATAAATAGCTGCTGTATGCAATGTTCCATTTCCCTATACATGTATCATGTTTTTATAGGGGTGTATTGTAAAACCAGTTAATCTAAAGTGATGTTTGTGTTGTATTGTATCGCTGACTTGTATACATGAATTGCTTTGTTTTTTGCTGTGGACTTGCGTTAAATAAAGATGTCACAATTGTGCCCAGTATAACACCTCTTGTTTTTTTTTTAAATTTTACTCTGAATACATTATATGTTATAGTGGGACAGTGCGGTAAACTAGTGCAAAGTATTATGGACTTCATGTTACAGTATGTTTAAGTCGGTTTACTTGAATTTGTAAATTCAAGCAAATCTCACTGTATAAACTGAATAGAATGTGTCAACCAGTTTTGAATAGGTCTTCATTCAACATTTGATTTTTTTTTTAATTTCAGGGGATTGAATTTAAAAATAATTACCTGTACAAAAACTGGACCTTGATTTCTTAAAAAAGGATGTGATATACTTTTCTACAATTTTATTAGCCACCACAAAGTTTTACTGAAAACTAGATTTTTTAAATGGATTCTTGTGTTTTTGTAAAATCTGCTTTGTTTAGTGTCAATATTTGTGCAATATAGTATTAAATTCAGTTATAAAGAATTCTTTGTTTAAAAACCTAACTAATACAGGAAAAAAGTCAATTTTAAAATATATTGTGGCTTTTTGATGCCGTACTTTTAAATCAAATAGTGATATTATTGCTCAAAACCATGTTCTACTATAGTTTCAAAGCTACAAATATTTGATATATACATGTATATAGCAGTTGTATCGAAGCACTGAATATTGAATAACTATGAATTCTGAAACAACTACGTTAATTAAAAGAAATACCTTATCAAATTGAAAAGTGATTGATAAATTACATTTATCAATAAAAAAAAAATTACCCAGTAATGCATCACAATAAATTATTAGACTTCATATAAACAACAATTATGGTGGCTTTCAAAAATGATGAATATCGAGGATGCTCATTTTGTATAATTTAATCATTCGGACCGCACATTCTTTATACACGTTTATGTATATATTTGGTGCAGAAGACTCTGGGGCTCGATCCTTACCGTCTACCACACAGCCAACCCACCTCTCAAGGACAATAACTCTCAATTAATTGTTTTTTTTTTTTGCAATCTTTCTTTCTTAACCAATGTTATGCAAAGGATGTCCATTCCATGAATGGACAGTATGAAATTTCCCCCATCCACGAACGAGTTGGACATTTATTAATTTCCCATAAATTTTAATAAATATTTTAAGAGTAAGCATCACGATATACAATTGATAACAACAAAATAAATCCTTAGTGATGTTTTATTCAATGAGACATGAAATATACAAGTATATGTTGTTCAGAGGAATACAAAGGTCAGTGATGTTTTATTCAGAGAGACATGAAATATACAAGTATATGTTGTTCAGAGGAATACAAAGGTCAGTGATGTTTTATTCAAAGAGACATGAAATATACAAGTATATGTTGTTCATAGGAATACTTCATTAAAAGGCCACCCACTTCTGATTTGAAGCACATCTTTTCTCTAATCTTACAAACAAGAATTTCACTTGCCTAAAACATTGCAATGAAAACATATCTCAATTCAAACATGGTAACTTGAGTCTGATTAGTTCATTTTGAACATCAATTAATTTATTCCACTTTTAACAATAATTTACAAATTTCAGCTGTAATAGTAAAACAAATTTGCTTTGACAAAGCAACAAAGGACAAGAAAAGACAACGTGGAATGATTTGCCATTTTTTTAATTCAAATTTAGTTTTTTTTTAAAAGTTGTCCATTAAAGTCACCAAAAATCTTTTCTTTAAAAAAACAACTAAGTTACACTATTGAAATGTGTAGACAATTTATCTTCTGTCATTGAGATGCTAAAATATACAGTTATTGAGGTTTCTATATGGATACATTAAAATGCGTATAATGTCTGAAGAAGCTTGTGTCTTGCTTCAGGAATTTTCTCCAGTATAGGGCTTGGCCTGAGAAGTTAAAAAAAATTTCAATGCATCATTTAAATTTTGTCATTAACAAAATCTTCGGGAGAATAAAACCAGTAACTCAAGAATAAGGATAATCTTTATGTAACAATTTATTCGAACATTTATAAAATTGCACATCTAATCAACAATTTATTTGAACATTTATAAAATTGCACATATAATCAAACTATGCTAAAGTGTAAAAAGCAGATTTAAAAATATTAAAAAAAATATGAAGTAATTAGTGTTCACCAATGCTTAATAAGTGGGTCAACTATGTAGTGTTCATTAGTCTATCTAAATCTCTACATCAAATAAGTGGGTCTAACTTGGTAGACTTAAGAAGTCTTTCAATCTATCACGATCTTTATGGGCCAACTTTCTGGTCTTCAAGCGAGTTCTTTCAAGCTATCTTAATTTAAAAAAAAAAAAACCACACTTCATGCTTAGTGCAGCCAGCACCTTACCACTGTTGAGAAATTATTTTCATTGGAATAAAAATTTTCTACAGGCTTACAGAGCATTAAAGAAGCTAAAATATGATACCAGAAATAAAATTGCTTGTTTAAACAGTGGCAGCCATTTATATTATCTATATACACAAGCGAATGTTTAATATGTTTGGTTGCCCACCATGAAATAAAAACCATTGAACATAAAACAACATGAAACTTGAGATGCTCATATAAAGCTTGTTGCTATCTATTTATCTTGTTAATTGTCAGGATTTAAATATTTGTCTATTATAATTCAAATATTCATTATTTTTTTGTGACCTTTTCTCTTAATAACCTCTGAACTCTAACCTCTGAAAAAGTAACATAAGGTAGAGCATTTCTATACTTGAGGCAACCCAAATTTTTTTTTTTTGGTCTGAGGGAAATAGCAATGAAAATAACTACGAAATAAATCAGATAGGTGCTAATTCCCACTAACATTTTTTTAGTGAAGCAAGTTTAGTGCTGATTTCAACACAAATTACTCAATTCTGAGCAAACTCAGAAATCATCAGCAGCCAGACAAAAAAACACATTAAACTACAAGAATTCCTAAATTTCAAATCCTTTTTTAGCAAATTTTATTTTGATAAAATTCATTTCTAACTATGTTATAGTGATATCAAGTTGTAATTGTAGGACGTTTACTTACTTGCTGACAAATATCTGAATTATGTCCCTTGCCAGCTTTGGGAAGTAGGATTGTCGCACAATATGATCCAACACCATCAGGGCACCAGCAATATTGGCCGGAGGCTTGTACTTTTTGTCTTCTCCCTGTTGAAAACACATAATTTCACCTTCAAACAAAAAAACTTTGTGTAATAACAAGGAAATCAAAGATTAACAGAAATTAAATAGCTTGGATAAGCCATTTGTGGAAGTACCTTTACTCTTCTACCTGAGAGTGTTGAGGCTATGAAGACAATTATAGAAAAAAGACAATAATATAGTTTTAAAAGCCTATTACTTTCACAATTATATCTGCAATATACCAAACATGTAATATATAATGTTGTTTTTTAAATAAATCATCTTTATTATATATAGAAAAATAGCAAAGTATATGTGTAATTTTGCTAATTGGGTTTCAGATTTTGATTTTACCAGCCAGCAAATTGGATTAGAAATCAGATAATTTACTTTATTGAAAAAAAAAAGAGTCATGAAGAAAAATATGCAGACTGAACAACTAAATTATCTCTATTAAGGAGATTTTAAATTTCTTGATATTACATTGAAGCCTTAACAACTGTTGGGACAGTTCCTGTAGCGCAATTCCTTTGTTTGAACCATTGCTGTGGGAACAGTCAAGGCAGTACAGGAGATAACAACATTACTGAGATTCAAACAATTATCCTGCACCAGATAAGTTGACCTTTGCTATGGGAACGGTCAAGGCAGTACAGGAGATAACAACATTACTGAGATTCAAACAATTATCCTGCACCAGATAGGTTGGTTTCATTACCCAATGGCTACTGAATCACTTACAAAACAAAAAGCTGACATGAAATTCTGATAAAAAGAAAATCTTTACCTTCAGTAAACCAATGTTCACAAGAATTGCGTTGGCCACTTTGGGTGCTGCATTTGGATCCTGATTGAACAAATTCTGAAGCAATTTATCTACAGGGGACGGAAAAAAATTTGTTTACTAATTTATTCAATTCAAAATATTTTTTTTAAAGATATCGAGATTCTAAATAAAAAAAAAACAACAACAAAAGCTGATAAAAATTTCTTTACCTGCACATTCACAAGCTTTGACCTTCGCTTCATCATTTTTGGAAACAACAAGAGAAACCTGCACAGAAAAGAACACCTTCATTTGACACAACAATATGTTTTTATACATAATGGGCCATACATAGCTAAACAAGCAATTAAGCCTGTTCCATTCTGGACACAGGATTTCCGATGTTAAATATTTGCGCACATTTTGAATTTTATGTTATGTATCATAGTACGTTTGTTAGCTTTCAGTAAATATTTGTAAATTTTGGAAATGTTTATAAATTCAATTTCTCTCTAATTTCATATATCTGTAAAAAATATTATAAAGGCGTTTCTTTATATTTGAAAAAATCTCATCTCTCCCTTTTATTATTTCTCTTAAAATACATAGAACTCAGGAAAGATAAGAATGTGGAACTGCTTTATCTGCTGCCTTCCGAACCTTACTGAAATTCCCTCACTATTACAAATATATATAAAGAATTAAATAATTTTTTCAGGAATAAGTTTTTTTTTAACCATATCTTTAAATAGATGCTTAATAGAAAATATTATTGTTTATTTTAATTTTGAAAAGTATTTTTAATATTTTGTGAGAAAATCTTTAATTTAGAACAGATTTAAAATAATCATTAGAAAGCTGGATTTTTTTTCTCTATAAAACTGTTATAAATGTAGATGAGTCGGATTCTAGATGCACATTCGATGCACCTTTTAAAACACTCTGCATTTAGACATTTGTTCTGACTGCAATGGCTAAAGCAATGAATATTCAGTTTCTGACGACTCATTGTGCTTTAGAGAAAAATGATTTTAGGTCTTATCAAATATCAGAGTTGAGTAAAACTATTGCAAAATAAAGTAGAATAGCATAAATAACAATATATTGCAAAATAAAGTAGAATAGCATAAATAACAATATATTGCAAAATAAAGTAGAATAGCATAAATAACAATATATTACACAATAAATAATGGATCATTTTTTTTAGGATAATTATGTTTATTATGTTTGAGAGTGAATCTCTAAAGGTTTTACATCACCCCTACATACTTTGAACAATAACCAATTTTTAGTCACAAATAAAAAGCATAAATGTTTTATTTTTTAAAATCTATAACATGTTAAAATATCTATAAAGTTATAAAATATTTGAGTGATTTTGTTTATTTAAAAATGATAATGAAATTGAAAGTTGATGGTCTCGGAAAAAAACAGATAAAACTAGTAAGACTAATACTACTTTTGCAGTGTTTAAATTATATAACTGAAATAACTATTAAAATAGATTTACTATTAATAATAAAATCTGAATGAGAAAGATTAATTACAATATACATTACATACATATACGTTTAAATATAGGTTTTTATAATACATGTAGTTGTTTAACTAAAAATATAGGCTAGTAATATAGTAGGCTTACACATATATCATAAATACAAGCTTATGTTTTGCTTATTTGTGCATTTATATTTTTTCAAATATGTGTTTGTTTTTAGATGATGAATACTTCAACATTTTAGTGACATTTATTTTGGCTGTAATTTCTCTTACTCGAAAAAATGATTAGTTCGTACACCATTTGTCAAGAACTACAGGAGGTGAGTATCAGGTGAAAAGGTCAAGGGATCACTTTGTCAAACTAATTCAGTTAAGGCAAGATTATGTACCTTATCTCAATGAAATTGTTGAATGTAATTCAAATATTTCAGCCAGTATAATGTATGACACTTATGGCATTACAGGACATAATATACTGCCCTGCCGTTAATGTTGTTACAGCATTACAGGACATAATATACTGCCCTGCTGTTAATGTTGTTACAGAGCTCAGGAAAAAGCTATGAATAAAATGATAGTAGATTTGTTGTTGTTGTTGTATGTGAAAACATTACAGATAAAATCATCACATTACTTTCCAAATGGCTTCAACATTTGTAATGTGCCCACACAACTGTTTAAAAATATTGATGTTATGTCAAAGTTCAAAAAGCTGCAAAAATCAAAGCTCTTCAGCATTTGGCAAATTATCTTAAAATGTTTTAAGTTTAAAAAACTCAGACCTTTCTTAACTTTTGCCATACATAGACAAATTTTGGTGTAGCCAAAGTATGATAAAAAAAAAAACGGTTGGAGTACCTATTATTAGTAATGATGCAACTTTTTATAACTTACTTTGGTAATCATCTCCACCACTTTATCTGGGTCAGATGCATTCACCTGCAATAAATTATTAATTGAAAAATCTGCTTTAATAGTAGTTAACTTAATAACACAGTTCAAAATAAAGTTCGAAGAATGAGGTCAGCTTTTTAACAGGTAATTTTTTTTCAGTTGTAAATGATAGAATTTCTTCAGTAATGTGAAGAATAAAGTTGCTTGGAGTCTTAATAAACATTTTTATTTCAAATTATAAATAAAAATGTACAATTCTGTCTATTACATATTCTTAATGCAATATGGTTAACACAAGATTTCCTTATAGAGCATGCAGCAGCGTAGCGTGGGTATCGGCCGCCCAGGGCGGAAGACGATTTTGCCGCCCTCTCATTTAGGTATTTCAATTTAATCTATACATTTTTGCCGCCCCCCCCCCCAAAGTAATAAAAAGTGCCGCCCGGTGCGGACCGCACCCACCGCCCCCCCCCCCAGGGTACGCCACTGAAAGCATGTACAGACCATCAGGGTCAGATGAGGTAGAGTTCATGTGTTTCTGTGTGTGTGTGAAGTCCCTAAAAGGATGAGATGTTGATCTCTTAGATCCTACAAACCACTAAAAGGACAGTTTTAAGATGCCCTTCTTTCAACCCACCATGTCCGATAGGTCAATGGCTGTGGAGGCACCACTAGAGACACAGGTAGGTAACTAGAAATACTCGGGAGTTGAACCTATAATCCACACCATGAACATCAGGCTGCAAACATAATGGTTTAGCTTGCTAGCAAAGTGCCACCATGTGTTTCTGTAGCCAAACTTACCTAGAACAACGCCCCATCTGTAGCCAAACTTATCTAGAACAACGCCCCATCTGTAGCCAAACTTATCTAGAACAACACCCATCTGTCTTTACTTTTTTCCCCCACCAAATGTCAATTTTAAAGCTGGATGGACTTAGGGAGATCAATACATCCCATGAGGAAAAAAATCTTGCGACATGTCACTTATGATTAGTAACCATATTTTGGATATAACTATTAATTATGACTCATACAAAAAGTCTCTAATGTCGTCAAAAGATAATAGCAAAAAAAAAAAAAAAAAAATGAGTAAAAATTGATAATGACTAACTTTTGTGAAAACAACTTAAGTATTTGGAGTTGGTCAGTACCTCTTCCTACTTACCCCAAGTTCCTTCAACAAAGACTCTGCCCCACTGTGGCCCAGCTGAACAAGTTTAGTAGGTGATGGGAAGGTAAGAAAGTCTTTCACACTGATCTGCTGAATAAAATAAAGTAACTAAACAAAAAGTTTATTATCTCTATTGAACAAAACAATACACACCAAATAAAAAAAAAATTTTAAGTTCTAAGGAACAAAATTTCTTAAAAATGTAATTTTTTTATAAACTGTAGCTGGTCCTAAATTTGGGAACTTAAAGTAGTTCAGTTATAAATAATTCTTCATATTGTTTGTATTGCTATTCCAGAGTTTACCATGTTTACTAAATTCTGAGAACATGACCTAGATATAAACTGTGCATATTCTCATGCTAAATACAGCAAAGGTCCATTTTAAAACTGCACTTGTTTTCCTATTACTATTTTTACTTCTGCTGCCCCCTTTAGATGTTTTGTCAGTTTTGGTTTTTGCTCTGCTGTTTGATTTATGTATTTCATCACCAGCAATAAACATCTCGGTCACTTCTTTTTCTGGACACTAAATTCAAGCTTGTGGTATTTCTTAAAACATCAAAAACAATTGTTTCCGACTCAGATCAAATAATTAAACACCATTAATAGTTGGTAGTAAAGTTTAACCAATACATTGCAAGGGGTGTGTTTAAATCTGTAATGATACCAGTAATCTCTGCCTCCTTGCAGTAACCACAATAGTTAATAAAAATAGAATCTATGCAAGGTAGTTCCCTTAAGCCCCTAAGGGCTCATCGCAGCAGATGAACACTGTTCCCATACTGGTTTTAAATAGATCCCATCTTTATATAGAATGCAACAGAGCAGCAAGAAAAAGGCAATAGTCAACAGTGTAGGTTCACATACTGCAAAATTTAAAGCAGCAAGAAGGATCAATTTAACTCAATGAACAGAGATAAGTATAAATAATAAAAAAAACGAATACTTAAGACAGGCACTCAATTACTTTTATTTCTATTGTTTTTCAAAATACAGTATCATAAGAACAGAAATAATAGTCAGTAAAATGATCTAAAGTTAACTGTAAAATGTCTAAAGTGATCACCGAGATTATTTCTTTTCAAGCTGAAGAGACAGTTTAGCAATGATTCCTGAACATTTATTGGTCAAGCATAAAAACATATTTCACAAAAAGTGAAAAGTGATCTTTGTCACTGCAAAACAGGTAGTGACGTTAAAATACAACAAATCTCACTACTGCTAAATGGGTAGTGACATTAAAACAGTCTGGCTGTAAAAAATTGTTAGAAATATATTAAGAATTCAGCAGCTTAATATCAATGTACATATCCTCATACCTCTCAGATGCAAATATGTTTTCGCTATATAAGTACGTCTATCTCTAAAATTCTTTAAAAAAAAAACAATAATAATACTGGGTTAAAAAAAACTTCAAAAGCTGAATGAGACTAAATGAATGAATCTACCAACACGTCTAAAAGAAAATATTACACTTCTGTGTAGGAATGTTTCATTATAATGGATGAGACTAACAATCATTGTTTTATTGCATTCTTTTCATTGAAGTGAAGATAATGAGCCATCATTAAACATTCACAAGTTTTTTCTTTCAGCATTACAAATATTCAGGATATTTGTTTGCAAAAAAAAAAAAAATTTCAAAGTCAGTCAACAGGTCATTGAGTTACTAAGATAAACAGGTCATTGGGTTAAATTAAAAAAAAAATTAATTCTTCAGTTCAAAGGCAATTAATGTGGTTGAAAAAACAATTCTAGTTTAAAAATCTAATAAAACGTTGTAAAGTCTGATAAAAAAAATATACAGGGCAGGCACAAAATAAAATGTTAAAATAAATGTCTAACAAAGTGATAGAAATTAAGTTTGACATAAAGAACAAGTTTTTTTTGTGTGTAAATTGCACATTTTCAGCAGCACCATGTCAAACAGCGCAGGTACTACTGATCACCATCATGAAAGACTGAGCTTGTCCATCTCATTAGTTAAATCATCAGGAGCGGTCTCCTGGAAATGATAGAAGAAAAAAAAAAAAGATGTGTTCACATTGAAACTTCTTACATGTAGTTTTAAAACCCAGAAGCAGAAAAAAAGAAATTTCAAAATATTAAAAAGGGCAACTCTTTTGAACACCATTTGACCCCTGTCCAAAAAGTGTGTCAATACCATTTGACCCTGTCCAAAAAGTGTGTCAATACCATTTGACCCTGTCCAAAAAGTGTGTCAATATAAACAGGGTGAACAAGCTCAGGTGCATCATTTGGTCTATATTTCATAAATTAAAATGACTTGTTCTCTTAGAGTATTTGAACGCTATATCCCATGGTGTTCCTTACTCTAGGAAAAAGGCAAACTACTTCAAAGTCACATGGAATGGGCACACAGCAATTTTGAAACAAGCTATTTCACAAACTCCTAGGGACTGCTCTTTAAAGTAAATCACAGTAAAAAGCACATATCAATGCCAAGTTAATTAACTCATTGACACCTTTTATTTTGTTTGGTTTAAACATTTCCAGACTTTTTGTATGACCTCAGAATTCATCAACATTGTAAGGTTTTCCGATTAAGTTAAGTGATAGTTTAATAAAAATACAGTTGATTAATTTTTTCTTCACTGATATTTATTAAAGTTTCAACTGATCCCTACCCCAATCATTCAAGTCTGACAATCTGTTATCCATTAAATAGCATAAAATTATTAAGTACTTACTGGTTTGCTAGGTGTAATTGCCTTTCCTGTAATCGCAAGATTAGAATCTGTACTAATTTCACCATCCTGCTCTTCTTCTGGTTCCTGAAAAACAAGACAGTGAGAAAAAGACTTCAGAAAGTAAACATACATGTAAATATTTAAATGAATACTGGCCTGAATACTGTCATTATCTAACTACAACAATCCATATTAAAAATTCCAAAAAAAAACAACCTAAAAACAAAACTTCTACTTACTTCCTCCTCTTCATCATCATCTTCACCTTCACCATCTTCATCTTCTGAACCTTCATCTCCACTGTATAAAAAAAAATAATTTTAATAATTTCCTTTTAAATATAAATAATACATATTTCATTTTCTTAAAACAATTTATTTCTGATCGTCTATACTTAGGCAGAATTTTTTTGGGTGTATGGTAACTTTATGTAAAAAAAAAAAAAATGGAGATTACCTGAGTGAGCCCAGGACGTCTTTAAATCCTAATGACTCCACCAATGATTTTACATCCTCGCAGCCATCTTCTCCAAAGTTGTTTGCTGTAAATTTGTAAAATCTTTAGCAGTGTACACTTCCATGAATGCAAAATAAGAACCAAAATATTCACGGAAAAGGCAGAATGACTACCAATACTCACCATCCAAATCTAATTTCTTAAGAGTGGGTTTTTCTTCCAGACTTTCAACTACATCAACAGCACCATCTTTGCTAATTTCATTACCGCTCAGTATTAATTCCTAGAAAAATATAAAAAGAAAAAAATGGGTGAGCTGTAAAAAAAATAGCATAAAACCAAATTAAAAAACTTTTTTTTACAAAGTTAAGTTATTCCAAGCTAACCTGTAAATTATTGTGACACTTTTTCAAGACACCAGCAAGAGCCCTGGCTCCTTCTGTTCTAATCAAGCAGTCTCCAAAATTAATCACCTCCAAGTCCTCCACCTTTGGTAAAGCCTAGAATAAACAAGTTAGTAGCAAAATGACTGATGGCAGATTGTATGAAAAATAAAAATTTAATGGAAGACTTATAATGGGTGTAGAGGTGTAGAGTGCCCAACTGTCGACCGGGGGGGGGAGGGGGGGAGAATGGGGACTAAGTTCATTTCTATGTGAGAACTTTTAGAGAGGTCCTGGTTAATGTTAGTTCATAGTCACCCAAGTCCACACCGAACTTTAAGTGGGTATCTAATTTTAGTAGGGGATGTAAAGGCGGCTGGTTTTTGTGCCAGAAATACAATCCCCCCTAATATGCTGTGGATAGAGAAACAGATGGGTACCATACTTCCTCTACCCTGATGGCTCTTAAGGGCTAAGGAAACTTTTATTTTGTATTTAACTTTAAATTTATGAGCTATTTCTGGAATTAAAATGAAAACAATTTAAGGGACTGGATATAATTAGAGCATATTTAAGAGATAAAAAAAAACTATTTTTAGAATGATTCGGATTAGCTCTTAAATACTCAAATTTGCTATTTACCTTGGCTATGGCCTCTGCCCCTTTAGCTGTGAATGTGTTGTCATTGAGATTCAAATGTTTTAATTTTGGATTAGCTGCAATGGCCTCTGCAAGTGCCGATATTCCTGGATGGTTAATACCATTCTGTGGCATAGCTAAAAACTCTAGAGTACCTATTGCCTGAATAATGAAAATGTATCGTTTGAAAAAAAAATCAAACATTAAAAAATAAACTGTAATAACAAGTAACTTAACTTTCTGCAAATAGGAAATTAAAATTAATAACTTTTTTTGGGCAACTATTCAATCTTCACCTTGAAAGCAGCTGCTAAGGCAGTTGCTCCTTCGTTCTCCAAACGATTTCTGCCAGAGATAAAAGTACGAAGAGATAATGGACGCCCTGCTGCAACGCTACTTTTGTGACACTCTGTAAGGCATTCAGCCAACATCTGCCAGTATGCAAGATTAAGAAATTGATTCATTAAGAAACAAAAAAAGATATTAAATAAATTTATATTTACAATTTAAAAAAAAAAAACAGCAACAAAAATCTGAAAACTCTGATAAGTTAACAATAAAAAATACAAAGTGGCTACGGTTACAGCCAAGCACAGCGCTCTAGATGGACTTTTTTTTTTGAGGGCTAGGAATAGGATTAGGGTTAGTGAAAGGGTTAGGAATAGGAACAATATCTATAGCTGGACCCCAAAAAAAGAAAATCTGGAATCCAAAAAAAAATAGTCCATCTAGAGCGCATGTGCGTTGGCTGAAACCGTAGCCACTGCGTAAAAAATGACTATCAAATAAAAAAATTTTTTTTTTACTAGGGTAAGAAATCACAGGTAAAAAATCCACCCCTTTCTGATGACTAAAAAAATTAACAGCATCTAACAAACTTTACAACTTAAAAGATACAATGCAAATGGTTATGGATTTAAGATGCAAGTTTTATCTGCGCTTGTGTGAGCTGGAATATATTGGGAAACCTCAAGATCACCAAACAAAGGAATACACCTTGTTCACTAGTTTAAAGCCACAGCAAATATACACAGCTCAGTTATTAGTTGTTTATTATTTATACTAATTCCAATATTCTACCTCGAGAATCTTAGGGACCAACATTACTTTTAACTATATAAGAATGTATTAACCTTTCCTCCACCTATACCCAGGCCATTATTGTTGAGTCGTAACTCTTGTAGACTGTAGCAACTTTCACTTTTCAAGAGATCAATCAAGCCTACTACACCATTAGGTCCAAAAGCATTGTCACTCAAATCGATTTCGACCAAATGACAGTTTGCATTTATAATGGCAGCTCCTAGATGTTTCTGAAAAAATTAAAGAGGTTAACTTGAAAAAATTATCATTTAAAATTTAACTAAGTAATATTTAATATTACTACTGCATTAAGACCACACAATTAATTATTAAGTCAGACAATTAAACTCACTAAAGCTACTGGTATCTCTGTTTTTAACCTTCCTGTGAACATATCACTCCAATGTGCTCTCTGAAATTCATACCAAAAGTAACAGCTATGACTGTGAGTTAACGAAATAAAAACAGTCTGCCACTCTATTTTAAAACAAAAACTAATATATAAATATCTGACAAAACAAATGAAGGATATCATTCTGAATCTCTAAAGGAAGTAAAAGAAATAAATCATGTTTTTAATAACCTCAAATTCTGGATGAAGGCCCAGTGCTTTTGCTATCTCTTCAGCAGCCTCAACACCTAAAGTATTTCCCTCTAAACGCAGTGCAGTAAGATGATCACATTTTTTAATAGCGTCCACAATTTCTTTAGCTGAGGAAACATGTTAAGTAATAATCTATGAGTTACAATACAGCACATGAGACATAAATAATAGCAGCTATTTGTTCTTAGTCTTAGAATTCAAAAACCATGCTTTACTTGTGACTATAGATGATTGTTATAAAATAATAAAACATAAAATTGGAACACAAATAATACCATCTGCCGCCGCATTCAACTTCAATCCTTTTCCTTTGAAGCTAAGCTCAAACTTTGGACTAACTGCAGTTTTAGCAAGTTTATCAGTAACTTCATCTAGGCTTGCCATTTTCAATTGTTTACGAAGTGTCGGTACAATCTACTACACTGTACTACACCGCACAATTGAATATAATCCCAGATTTTATGTATTTTAATCCTGAAAGTAGCGACAGACATTAATCAAAATTTAACATTTATAAAGTTTAACATCAGTACAAAATGTTTTTTTTATTTATACAAGTATTATATTTAACCTTTTAAAATTAAAATAAAATGTATTTGTCCATTAAAAAAATAAACACACTAATCTATTATCAAAGTATAAACAGAAAACTGCGTGATCTGGGTAAACGCTAAATCCCTAGTTATTCGCACTGAACTATATACATAACCTCAAGTAAAGCTTATCTCTGCAGTTGATAAATAAATTTAATTAATTAAAGCGCTGTGTCACAATGTAAAGTGATCAAATATTTGAGATGAAAATGACACAGATGAAATGGTCACTTTTTACAATGAAAAGAAAAACACGCTAATGGGAGAGGAATTTAAAAAAAAGACATCTCCAGATTTTATTCATTGCAAAATAAATCAAAATAAATGAATTATACATTTTGTACAACATGAACACTTAAAAACAAAACAAAAACAAAAAACATAAAGTAAAGATAGTTTACGTATAAATAAATTAAATTGTATAAGGGGCCGTCCATAAAGTACGTCACGCTCCAAGGGGGGGGGAGGGGTATAAGAAAGTGTGACAGTTTGTGACAGGGGGGGAGAGGGGGTCAGGCCAAGTGTGACGTCACATTTTTTATATATTTTTAATTTTCTTTCTAATTTAATTTTGTTAGTAAAATTTATAGTTTTAAAAATAATTTTCAAAATATTTTGTGAAACACTTGAATTAGTTTTATGTCAAAATAGCATGAAATGTATATCTTTTCAATGTGTTGTTCACAATTCCTCATGCTAGTTAGGAGCGCTAATATACTGTTGCGAAGCCTTGTTTTATGTGTAGTTATTATTTCTTTGTTGCATCATTTGGTCTATATTTCATAAATTAAAATGACTGTGCTCTTAGAGTATTTGAACGCTATATCCCATGGTGTTCCTTACTATAGGAAAAAGGCAAACTACTTCAAAGTCACATGGAATGGGCACACGGCAATTTTGAAACAACCTATTTCACAAACACCAAGGGACTGCTCTTTAAAGTAAATCACAGTAAAAAGCACATATCAATGCCAAGTTAATTAACTCATTGACACCTTTTATTTTGTTTGGTTTAAACATTATTATATCACTGATCAAGAAATTGGGAATTTGTATTATAATACAAAAATAATTGAAGTTGCAATCCATCACTTCGTTAAAAATAATCTTGATGCCTTAATTTGCGACCAGTGCACCAGGAAGAAGTGCTTATAATCGCGTGGAACGTCGAATGGCTCCATTTAGCAGAGTGTCTGGTGTCATATTGCCAAATGAACATTATGGTCAATAAATGAGGATTTGGAAAGAATAAACTTCAAGTTTGCAGGTGAAACTTTACCTGAAATCTGGTCGCATGTGATTGTTGACCAATTTCCAACAGTTGCAGAATATATCAACCCTGATAAATCTGAATTGGATACAGCAGGACTGATGTCAAAGGTAAGGAATGGTTTGACCATCATGTTCGCACCAGCCAATACTTCACTCAAATTGTAAAATGTCAGGACATAAAATGTTGCGACAAGGTACGGAGCTCATTTTTCAACGTTTTACTTTCAAGATTATTTCCTCCTCCAATCCCAATCAACCAAACAAAGAGCAGATGCAGATGGTCATAAATTTCCTTCATTGTTTGTGGCACAAACTCTCAAATTTGATGACATTATGCAAAGATCAACAGGAGTTTTTAAAGTGCAGCCGTATGATCCATCTTTGCAGACCAGCTTACATGATCGAATTTGCAAAGTGTGTTGAAGAAACATACAGAATAACACAGAACTCGGGCGCAGGAGAATGTAAAAAAGTAAAGTTCCCTTAGCCCTAAAGGGCCATCGGGGTAGATGAAGTGTAAAATTTATCTGTTTCTATAACCTAGGCATATGAAGGGATTGTGTGGTTTGCACAACGCCCAGCCGCCTTTAATCCCCCAACATAAAGTCAGGTACCCATTTAAAGCTGGGTAGACTTGGGGACTTTCACCAGAACCTGAAAAAGTCCTAAGGTCTCACTGAGATTCGAACACGGGACCCTCCGGTCGACAGTCAAGCACTCTACACCACTCGACCACCCGTCCCCTAGGAAAATGTGCCAACCCCAAATTTTCCAGAATCAACTCAGATAAAACGCATCCGTTCTTTGAGAATTGCTGCTAGAAGGCAAAGAAAACTCATGACAATTATTGGCAGAATGGAAAATGCACATTCAGAGAATGTTGGGTGGCTAGATGAGGATGAAGTTGATCTGTCTGCAATTATTCTTCCAGGAAACTATGATGGGGAAAGATTTATGTCAGTCGTAATTATGGGTGAACACTTCACTTCACCATGGATGGATGATGTCTAGTAAAACTTTTTTTTAAATTAAACATAATTCACCGGCCCACTATAAACATATTCAATATAGCAACAGAGCTGCTCACATAATTTGTCAATTTAGTCCTTTTTTTAGTCGCATTGTTTTGTTTCCATTTTATTATTTAATCACTGGCTGAGGTCAAGTTTCGCAAATCTACTTCTTATCCTGTGTCAATAGAATGCATAATCGGAAGATTATCTCAAAGTTGACCTCACCTATTGTAAATGAATAGGTAGCAGATAAGTGATGTTTATTATATAATTGTCAAGTCTAATTTTTGCAATTTTTTTTTCAAATTCAATTGATCGAGTTACTGCTTCAAGTTCAAAGAATAACTGAGACAACTGTTGACCATTAGTTATTCTTCTATTAAAGTCATTTAATAATCTGATAGTTCTTTTAATATTTATATTTTAAGGCAGCTTAATAGTGAAGTGCGATTTAAGTTTTCGATAAAATTTTAATTAGTTGTTAATTAAAAAAAATGTTTCGAAAGTGTGACGTACTTTATGGGGGGGGGGGGTCCAGAGATTTGTGACACTTTGTGACAGGGGGGGGGGTGTCAAAAATCGTCAAAAATAGCGTGACGTACTTTATGGACGGCCCCTAGGCTACATGTGTGACACACATTCGCCCACGTGTTCAGTCCACTTGATTATTTACTCATCGCTTGCATATCACCAGTCTCGGTCAATACAATGTTTCTTTTATCTTTAGAAATAGGAATCTTATTTTATTCAATATATGCCTAAACATATTATTCAAATGATTCAATTATCAGTCCTTATAAAA
This sequence comes from Bulinus truncatus, assembly GCA_021962125.1. NCBI lineage: Eukaryota > Metazoa > Mollusca > Gastropoda > Planorbidae > Bulinus > Bulinus truncatus. The sequence goes on along the minus strand of JAGDYQ010000329.1, from coordinate 260,839 downwards.
ATTTGATTTACATAGGCTATCATGTTTCAGCATGATTTTAAACTTGTAGACCTAATTTTAAGGCTAATTTAAAGCTAATTAACATTTTGCTTTTCTAATAGAAAGCAACAACTTTATAAATGCTATTAAATTCGTGGCCTTTGCCTATAACTTATATTTAATATATTAAATAACTAGCTTATATTTAGGTCTATATTGAATACAAAATTTTGATTTTCAGCCTTTTATAATGATCTTCAACTTTGAGTGCGAAATGGTTTAGGTCAAATCTATAAATAGCCGGCAAATAATGCTAACAGTAAAAAATAAATCATGAAAGATTTGACTTGTGTTATCACCGTGCTCAGTGTGGTGCCCGTTAGTTATACAGGTTTCAGCTAGCTTATTATAATACATTGATGGATTTTTCATGTTTACTTACAAAGTGTATAGATTGTCAAGACGACGCATGTAATCAGATGTAAAGTTGTATATTAAGAGGTTCATTACATGGACATGACATGGTCATACTCTTGGAGTTAATTTGTATGGTAAGCAATTCAAGTCACTCAAGTCAAGACTAATAATAAAACTAATAATAGTTAACAGTAAAAGAAAAGTACTTAAAGACTTTTTCTTTATCGTTAAATTAAAATTAAACTTAGGCCTAAAGATTAACTTAATAGTCTCTAGTCTGGTGAAATCACACAGACAAAGCAAAGCAATATCCATGTTTTTATCTGGACTAAAACAAGATTGTAAGATTCACTAACTTAAGATACAAACCACACACACTAGACAGTCTGTGTATGCATGCACACAGCCCCAAAGCCATAACATAAGTCAATGTCAGTTACTACTTCAATGTACTATTAATTGCTGATTTGAAAGTCTTTACTTTACTAAGACTTAAGCATATAAAATTGGTAAAATTTACAACTATGTATTATTAGGAAGTTGAAATGAAATCCTATTTGAACTAAATGTTTAAAATATTTTTTTAGTGAATGAAGTCTTTCATATTTAATATATTTGAGTCATTTCTTAGTATAAATGAGTCTTAAAATTCTATCACTATGCCTCAGTTGTAAATTAGTACATCTACCACTAGTTATGACCTATAAACCAACTTACATTTGTTAAATTAATGCACTTACAGAGACTTACTTATTATTTAATTAGATTTATGCACCCAATATCATTAACAAACTGTCTGCTTAGAAAAGGTGAGCCAATATTTTAATAACTCTGATTACATAATTATTATTTTATAATATACATATTTTACACACAAAAAAGTTCAACTTCTAATAGTAATAACTACTTTGATTCAAGAACAACATCGATTAAAAATAACAGCTGTTAAAACATGGCTCACCTCTTCCTTGTTTACTTATGCTCATATATGTTTGCTACATTGTTTACTTATGCTCATATATTTTGGCTACATTGTTTACTTATGCTCATATATTTTTGCTAGATTGTATGCATGATATTTTATCATTTTGTACTGCTGGTACATGTAACTGGCAATATGCTCAGTAGGAATAAAAATGTGCAAGCAATGTTCAATGTCCAATAAAGTCCAATATGCACATCATGTCTCTGCAGGGCCGTCACAAGGCACAGGTAACTCAATTACCAGGGGCCTTGCAGGAGGCTTTCTGTCGCTTTCAAAAACTCTTTATTTGTATATTTTGATGCAAGCGCCCCCCCCTTAGTCCAATTGTGCCATCGGGGCAGATGAAGTGTAGAATTCACCTTTTTCTATTACCTCAGCACATAAAAGGATTGTGTGGTTAGCACAACGTCCAGCCGCTTTACTTCTCCAACTTAAGTCAGGTACCTATTTAAAGCTTGTTGGACGACTTTGAAACAAAATTCCCATTGAAAAAATTCCCATGGTTCTCACCGAGGATCAAACCCAGGACTCTCAGGTCAACAGTCGAGTATCTACACCACTCGGCCATCTGTCCCAAGGATGCAAGATTATAGTGAAATGGGTTGTCGTTGTTTGTCATGAGCCCCAGAATCTAGCTGTGCGGCCTTCACTACCAGAACAAGGCAAACAACATGGCGACTGAACATCTTAAGTTTCTTAAGCCATAAACGTTCTTAAAGATAGATAACCTAGTCACCCTCTGCCCCCCCCTTACAGTATTAATTTCTGTTTAATCTGTTGCTAGTAGGGGGCCCAGTCTGTCACTTTTGCCTAGAAGCCCCTCCCCCAAAATAACATCAAGCAATTTCTCCGCCTAGGGCCCCCAAAGACCTAAGAATGACACCTAAGTCTATTGTTATATTCATGCCTTCAACATCCACTGTCTATTGTTGTATTCATGCCTTCAACATCCACTGTCTATTGTTGTTTTCATGCCTTCAACATGCACTGTCTATTATTGTATTCATGCCTTCAACATGCACTGTCTATTGTTGTATTCATGCCTTCAACATGCACTGTCTACTACTGTATTCATGCCTTCAACATGCACTGTCTATTGTTGTATTCATGCCTTCAACATGCAGTCTATTGTTGTATTCATGCCTTCAACATACACTGTCTATTGTTGTATTCATGCCTTCAACATGCACTGTCTATTGTTGTATTCAGCCTTCAACATACACTGTCTATTGTTGTATTCATGCCTTCAACATGCACTGTCTATTGTTGTATTCATGCCTTCAACATGCACTGTCTATTGTTGTATTCATGCCTTCAACATACACTGTCTATTGTTGTATTCATGCCTTCAACATACACTGTCTATTGTTGTATTCAGCCTTCAACATGCACTGTCTATTGTTGTATTCAGCCTTCAACATGTTTTTATGAGTGACACCATCAGAACTAACGATGGACACTGGGTTATCTTTACACACACACAAACCACACACTTATGATGACACTGGTTAAATTGCTTATGGGGCATTTGTGTATACATAGGAACCTCAACTTCACTCTGTAGGCATCTGGTCACTACCCTCTCCCCCCCCTTCCCTGTATTATGTCATATCTGTAACTGTTGAATTTATTACCGTAAATTCACTTATTACATAACGAATTTTGCACTTGATTTTTGCCCCCCCCCCCCGAGAAACGCTAATTGACCATTCCTTCCTTATACTGCACTCTTCGGCTCCTCCAAGGCTATGGCGGGGATGAAAGAAGGGCTCCATTAAAAAAAAAAACAGTCCCATAACTTGTTCAGAGGAATCAAAGAAATTTCATCTCATCCTTACAGGGACTTGAACACAACACACACACACACACCGTATGTAATAAGTAAAGCTAATATACACTTTAGTTTAGGTTTATTTGCAATTCCATGCAATTATTTGTGCTCTTAAAATTTTTTGATTGCGTTTAGCAGCGCACAAGGCTAGAGATTGGCATGGACAGATGCACTTTTCACGCTGTTTTTTTCTTTAATATCCCCTATCACCCCCCTCTCAACGCCCCACCCTTCCTTTTTGACCTTGACCCCCCCACCCAACGCGGTCTTGCTTGACACTGCTGACGGAGACGTGTCTTGTAAAATAGAAATTTGGCCTACTTGGCTCACGGTGGTATCCAGCAGACGATATAACACACTTTACAATTTGGCAATTGTTCGGTGCTTGTTTTTTTTATTGTTGTCGGTGAACTGTACTAGTTGATTGTTATAGCTACCTAAATGATGAAAGTAGTTTTACCCGCGTCTTTATCTTTACCCAGGACCGTAAGATAGACAGGGGTTTGGGAGGGAATGGGGTAAAAGGGTTTTTTGTAATTTTTTTCCTTTGCCAATTATTTGGATAAAAAGTGCAACTATAGTGAAAGTCTGGAACAAACAGTAGCATGCAGTGCCATGCAGTGCCTTCTATCACAGTCTTAGTGCGCACGCATGTTTAGACATGTAGTGGACGCATGTTTAGTGTAGAGAGGTTAGGTTAGTATATAAATACACATACAATGTTATTATACATAATACATTTGTTACATATTTGCGGGATATTACGCTAACAAAACTAGCAGACGACTTCGAAGGGTCATTCTCTTGACCTGTTGTGGACGCATGTTTAGCGTAGAGAGGTTAGTGTATATATAAATACACATACATGTTATGATACATTTGTTACATATTTGCGGGATATTACGCTAACAAAACTAGCAGACGACTTCGAAGGGTCATTCACTTGATTACAGGTCATGATGCTATTTGTTAAGGTAAATGTTTCATTCCATTGTCTCGGGGTTCATCACAATAAATTTGACCTTTGTCCTGTATCGGTGTCACCGACCCCAGTTTATATTTACACTGTCTCACATTTATTTCCTATTTACATCACACCTGGAGCTTCAGTTGTTCACTTCTGATTCACTTTCTCTAACGTCTATTTGTGTGTGTCTGTGTGTGTGACTGGTTTTTGCTGTCCGCGCTCTGTCACTGTGCAGATAAACCCTTGCCTTTGTGACATACACATATGCATGGGTGGGTAGAGATGCTAATCTCAGTTAAGTGTGGTCTCATTGAAGTAAGTTTACTTTTACAATTCAGACTTTAATAACTAAATAAAGTATTCGTTCATCTTCTTTGTTAGCCTCCATCTGAAATCTTAAATACGTTTTTTAGGTTAAGTATTAAATACGTATCTTAGGTTAAATCTTAACTACGTATCTTAGGTTAAATCTTATCTACGTATCTTAGGTTAAATCTTATTTACGTATCTTAGGTTAAATCTTATCTACGTATCTTAGGTTAAATCTTATCTACGTATCTCAGGTTAAATCTTAACTACGTATCTTAGGTTAAATCTTAACTACGTATCTTAGGTAAAATCTTAAATACGTATTTTAGGTAAAATCTTAACTACGTATTTTAGGCTCTATCTTAAATACTTCATTAGCCCCTCTGTTTTAAACATCTAATTTAGGTCCTATCTCTAATACGCCGTGAACGGCCGTGATGTTGTCTAGACACAGGATACAACATCAAGTTCATTAAATAAATACAATCACTATATATATACCGGTGTATTTATCGCTGCCTTCAGTGATAATTACAATGGCCTGTCCCTTTATACAGACAGTGTACATCTCACACGAATATGAATCTGTGAATCAGCTATGTCTCGATATAAGCCACATCTATAACACTGGTAAACAGTGATTTCATTGCCAGTGATATTTGAATCATTTTATACAAAGTCAACTATGCTGATTTAGAATATGTAAGTGCTTTTGCTAGATTGGCTCTATTTTACGAGATAATTAAAATTAATTAAATAATGTATGCACCGTGTTTGAAAATTGTCAAGAATTGCATGAAGTAAAATAGTATATTAACAAATACTAGTGAAAATGTTAATAGTCATGCAGAATTTTGTTTAAAAAGATATGTAATAGTGCTATAGAAGAAAACATTTTCATTTGAAAAACTAATTATGTCTAATTAATTAATTAATATGTTAATTATCTATGGTAATGCATTAGCAAATCGCTGTTTGCTAGACTTCCTTTTGTGTGTGTCGTTGGGGCAATTGCGCTGGAGGCTCCCACAGTAGTCAGCCATCATATTATGTCCCATCTTCCTTGATATCTCTCCTCCATCACCCTCATATCCTGATGGAACCTCTCGCCTTGTTCCTCACTGGTCCCCAAGGTTACCTGGAAATTTGTCTAAATGACTGTGCAGGTAATGTACCTTGATGCTTATATTTGCTCCAATGTTTCTGAAGTTAGCGAGCATATCTTGTACCAGTTTTTCGTAATTCTCTGCTTTGTTATTACCTAATAAGTTCCTGACAACTGAAACAAAACTGTTCCATGAAGAAGCTTCAAGGTGATCCGTGAAATCTGTAAAATTTTGATCGTTGATGAGTTTTCGAATCTGAGGACCGTCAAAAATCCCAAAGCCTTAACAAATTGTTTCATTAAACCTAATTTGATATGAAGCGGTGGGAGAATGATCTTATTTTGTCAACCAGTGGCTTGTTGATGATATTTTCTTTACCTACAGTCATGGTTTCCCTTGCATGCCATGTCATTCTTGTCCAATGATCTTGCCTTGCCCTGCTATCCCAAAGGCACATGAAGCACGGGTATTTTGTGTATCCTGACTGCTACCCAAGCAAGAAGTTTACCATTTTTAGATCAACACAAATTGACCACTGATGCTCATAATAACAGACTTTCTGCAATACTGCTTTGATATTCTCATACTCTTCTTTAGGTGTTGTTGAGTGAGCAATAGGAAGAGATGCGTAACGGTTACCATTGTGTATCAGAACACATTTCAATCTTCTGATGGAACTGTCTATAAAAAGACGCCAGTCCTCGGAATGGTAGTCTTGTAGTCCCATTTGGAGCAGAAATCCAAGGATGCCATTACAGTAAACAAGATCTTCCTCTTGGCTGAAATATGGAAGAAGAAACTCTTCTCTTTTCCGATAAAAAATTTTAAAAATTCTTGTTTGAGAAAATTTCTTTCATTGAGCCTGGACGCTAAAAGCTCAGATGTTTGCTTGGGCATATTTAGGTATCGTATCAGGTCATTGAGTTCTTCTTGACTAAATGGTTGAGGTGTTGAAGAACTTCCTTCATAATCGCTTCCACTTTTTTCACCTGCCAAAAACTCTAGATCTTGCCCCTCGTCAGAGTCTGATGGTGAAAGCTCTAGTAATCCAGTAAACACTGGTATAGGAACTTCACTGCTATGTGGAATTGGTCTCCTTGCAGATTCAAGATCAGGATAATCTCACTTAGATTTCTTGTGGCGATTGAAGCCTTTAACATTCACAATACAAAAATAGCAATCACCAAAATGGTCTTTCGGCTCTCGCCATACCATTGGTACACCGAAACTTAGACTTTTCTTCTCATCATTTGTCCACTGCCGTAGGCTCTCCACACAGTTTTTGCAGACCTTATGGGGAGCCCAAGACTTGCCTTGGTCTCCCAACTTCTCACCGAAATAAGCCAAATATGCCTGCTGCACAAATTCGATTATATTTCTTTGCTTTTCAATCATGTATTCTCCACAGATGTAACAGAATACATTCGGATTATGTTTGCAGCATCTTCGTGACGAACTCATAATGTCTGTAGAAAGCAGCTATAAAAGAGAAAAAACTAAACAAAGTTATAACTTGGTACAGTTAAATTAAACAACAGACACCAAACTTATTGCATTTGTTTTACACAAAGGGTACAATCATATTTTCAAGGGTGTCCAATATCTCAGAAACTAGAGCCAATTCAGCAAAAGCAGTGGCAGTTTTGAAATCAGCACCCATGAATTGCTATAAATTCATTCAAACATTCTTGGCAACTCGCAAAAAATTTTTTTTTGTTGGGCTGTGTAATCATACGAATCTGTGAATCAATCCGTGAATCGACTCTTATGTACGCGAGGACCAAGTTTCTAGTTTAGTACAGCTATATAACTCCCCTCCTCTCCCCCCCCCCCCAACTCAATTTGCCGTATCAGCCCAACCCCCAAAGGTCAAAGGTCGTAATTGCTGTGTTGTTTTAAAAACAAAAACAACAAATCCACCAATACACGAGTTAAAAAAAACGAAACAAACTTGATAGTTACACAAAAAAACCGTTTTTCTGACTTGTTTGTTTTGTTCTGTTTCCTTCCAGACCAACAGGTAGGGAGGATGCTGCTGCAGGAGAAGAAGAAGACGGAGGTGTTCATCCCCGACGGGGGGTGGGGCTGGGTCATCGTGACCTGCTCCTTCCTCATCCACATGTTCGTGGTGGGCACCATCTACGCCCTGAGCGTCCTCTACGTGGTCTGGCTGGACTACTTCGACAGCGGGAAGGGCGTGACCAGCTGGATCGTGTCCCTGGCCGTGGCGGTCATGTTCGGCATAGGTCAGTAGTGAGGGGGGGCGGGGCTTCGGGGCCTGTCTCATCCTTTTGTTGTTCTGTTTGTCCTTAAGCGTCTGTTAACGGACACAGCAGCGGGTCATGCTGGGACAAGAGCATCCTACTGTCAGACTAGGGTCTCTGCTAACTCCTTAGTGCTCGTGGGATGGGCATGGGAAGGGGTTGGTGTGTAAGTGCTGGAATATTGACCTGAAGGTTCCCCCCCCCCCCACCCCAAGGGGACGGGTGGCAGAGTGGTGTAGAGCGCTTGACTGTCGACCGGAGGGTCCAGGATTCGAATCTCACTGAGAACCTTGGAACTTTTACAGGTCCTGATGAAAGTCCCCCAAATCCACCCAGCTTGGGGGGAGTAAAGGCGACTGGGTGTTGTGCTAACCACACAATCCCTTTATAGGCGGTTACTGAAAGAGATGAATTCTACACTTCATCTGCCCCGATGAGCCTTTTCGGGCTTAAGGGAACTTTACTTCCCCCCTCCCCCCCCCGGCTCAATCCTGAGAGATATTGCACCCCCCCTGCACACACAGCCTTGGATTTTTTTTTTTTTTTACAGATCCTGCTGAAAGTTCCAAGTCCATCCAGCTTACACCAGATACCCTTGATAAGTTTGGGCTACTTCTGCTAGTCACCTACCTATGTATCTCTCCCCCCCCCCCCCGTGGTGCCTCCATGGCCATTTCACTCTCGCGAAGCAAAGAAAAGTCCAAATGACTTTAACTCAACTTGGATTTATGCAGTGGTAAGGATAATAGTCCTCTAGAAGTAAACAAGGTCTACATGACCTTAGTGTTGACTGTATTATTGATGGTCAGCCTGGAGTAGCCCCAGGTGCTGGGGGGGGGGGCGGGGAACACTTCTCCACAATCATGGATTTTAAAAATTTTGCTCTTGTAAAACATAAGGAGCAGGTTACTTCTGCTGCACTTTAATAAATTGAGGTCAGGTCATCATGTGTTATTGTTTGCTGTGCCCTATTAGGGATTAAAAGGCCGGCCCCCCCTCCCAATCCGATGACATGAAGCCTGTCACCTGGATGACAGTGCCTGGGAAGTAGCTTGTGTGGCTCAGATAGCTTTCCGCAGCTCCCTCAGTCCAGATACATCTCTGACCTTGACCATGTGTTGTGTCATATACGTTTGTTTTTGTTTTGAGGTCAAGGCCCCTTATAAGTTCATTACTATGGAGGTGTCAGGAGACCAGCAACGAGTGCAGCAACTAGTACCAAAGTTTGATCACCACCCGAGGTTATTGATGAGTTTGTTAACTTGTGTAGGCCAGTGATCCGATCACCGCTACTTCATGTACTGCACCCAGGCACGCCGAGAGGAGGGGGGGTCATTGCCAGGGGGGCCCGCATCTGTAAGGGACCATGTCAATTTTTTCACGACTTATTGTTTATTAAGGGGCCCGCAATGATGTCCTGCCCTGGGGCCCGTGTTGGCTCTCGGCGCCACTGACTGCACCGCTACTTCATGTACTGCACCGCTACTTCATGTACTGTACCGGTACTTCATGTACTGTACCGGTATATTTTTAGGGGGGGGGGAAACTTCAGGTTTGCGCTGACATGTTATGAAACCTTAGCAAACGGTATTTGTGGGAAATTTGAAATGAACTGTTTGGATATATGGCAGTGGATTTCAAACCTTTTTAACTCGCAGTGACCATTTGAGACCATTGTTTATTTACAAATGGTAATACACCATCTTAATGCATGACCGCAATATAATAATAATAATAATAAGACAACATAAAACATACAGACATTTGACATAACAAAGTAACAGCAGGCAGATCTGTGAGACAACACGTGACAGAGTAACAGCTTGCCGACACCAGAAGTAATAATCAGACCACGGCACTCATAATATGTTAATTAGATAACACAACAGCTGACGACAGAATTATTCTGCTACTAGTTGCAAGTACCCGGCTTTGCCCGGGTTTAAAATACGGTTTTCTGTTTACCTTTTGTTTTCTCCCTCCCCCCTCTCTCCCTCCCTCCCCTCCCTCTCCCTCTTTACCCCTCTCTCTCCCTATCCCTCCCTCCCTTTCTCCCTTTCTCCCTCCCTCTCTCTCCCATCTCTCTCCCTCCCTCCCTCTCCCATCTCCCTCTCTCCCCTCTCCCCCTCCTTCTCTCCCCCTGTCCATCCCCCCTCCCTCCCTCTCTCCCCCTTCCTCCTTCCCTCTCTCTCCCTCCCTGGCCCCTCTCTTTCTTTATCTCTTCCTCACATTACTCCCATCCTCTCTCTCCCTCTCTCCTTCCCTTGCTCTCTCCCTCCCTAACCCCTCTCTCCCTCCCTCCTTTCCCTTCCCTCCCCTCTCCACCTCTCTCTCCCCCCTCTCTCCAACTTCCTCCCTCCCTCATTCCCTCTCTCTCTCCCTGCCCCCTCACTCTTTATCTCTCCCTCCCTCTCTCCCACCCTCTCTCCCTCCCTCCGCTCTATCTCCCTCCCTACCCCTTCTCTCCCGTCGTTCCTTTCTCTCTCCCTCCCTTTCTCTCTCCCTCCCTCTCCCTCTCTCTCCCTCCCTCTCCCATCTCCTTCTCTCCCCCCTGTCCATCCCCCTCCCTCCCTCTCTCCCCCTCCCTCCCTCCTACCCTCCTTTCCTCTCTCTCCCCACCTGCCCCCTCTGTCTCTTTATCTCTTTCTCCCTCCCTCTCTCTCTCTGGGAACAGACAGACAGACAGACAGACAACAAATGCGTCTTATAAGTATAGAGATTATTCTGAAAAAAAAAAAAATTAAAAAAAAAAAAAAATTTCACTGTCGGGATTTGAACCCACCCAAATTTGAGTCACGGCCAAGCGAGTAACCGGCTGTGCTAGCGAGCCACACAACCATAATCTCAATTTTTAATAGGTTATGCGCGCAAGTTCTATTCGGGAAATGACGTCACAAAGGAATTTTATTTATGGTGCCGTCGAGATTACTTTAATATAGTAAAACTAGTTGCAAGTACCCGGCTTTGCCCGGGTTTAAAATAAGGCTTTCTGTTTACCTTCTGTTTTCTCTCTACCCCCTCTCTCCCTTCCTCTCTCTCTCCCTCCCTCCCTCCCCCTCTCTCCCTTTCCCTCCCTCCCTCTCCCTCCCTCTCTCCTATCTCTCTCCCATCTCCCTCTCCCATCTCCCTCTCTCCCCCTCCTTCTCTCCCAACGTCCATCCTCCCTCTCTCCTTCCCTCCCCTCTCTCCCTCCCTAACCCCTCTCTCCCTCCTTTCTCCCTCCCTCCCCTTTCCCCCCTCTCTCTCTCCCTCCCCCTCTCTCCCCCTTCCTCCCTCCCTCCCCTCATTCCCTCTCTCTCCCCTCCCTGCCCCCTCCCACTCTTTATCTCTCTCCCTCCCTCTCTCCCACCCTCTCTCTCTCCCTCCCTCCCCCTCTCTCTCCCTACCCCCTCTCTCCCTCCCTTCCTTTCTCTCTCCATCTCTCCCTACTGCCCTCTCCCATCTCCCTCTCCCCCTGCTCCCTCTCCCATCTCCCTCTCTCCCCCTTTTTCTCCCTCCCTCCCCTTTCCCACCTCTCTCTCCCTCCCCCTCTCTCCCCCTTCCTCCCTCCCTCTCTTTCCTCTCTCTCCCTCCCTGCCCCCTCACTCTTTCCCTCCCTCTCTCTCACCCTCTCTCTCTCCCTCCCTCCCCCACCCCCTCTCTCCCTCCCTTCCTTTCTCTCTCCATCTCCCCCCTACTCCCTCCCCCATCTCCCTCTCTCCCCCTCCTTTTCTCCCCCCTGTCCATTCCCCTCCCTCCCTACCCTCCTTTCCCTCTCTCTCTCCTCCTGCCCCCTCTCTCTCTCTTTATCTCTCTCCCTCCCTCTCCCTCTCTCTCTCTCTCTCTCTTTCTCTCTCTCTCTCTCTCTCTCTCTCTATATATATATATATATATATATATATATATATATATATACTTATTATTATGGCTTCACACTTCTTCTAAAATCCTTCTTCATTCCTTTATCTTCCTCAAACTGTACAAATCAGGGAGCATGAAAAAACAACAACAATTCTTTGCATCACAAAGGCACAATACAGCACCAGCGCGCAAGTTCTTTTCGAATCGGGAAATGACGTCACAGAGGAATTTTATTTATGGCGCCGTCGAGATAACTTTAATATAGTAAAATACTAAAATAAAAAAAAAATAATTACAATTAAACTACCCATCGAGATGAAACGAAACCTGTCCTATAACTTCCCCATGTAATTATGTGTATGTGTAACAAATTTCACATTATTTGGTTATCTGGATCTTGAGTTATAAGGGAACAGACAGACAGACAGACAGACAGACAGCAAATGCCTCTTATAGGTATATATATATATATAATAAAATAATAAAGTACAAACTCCGTGATTTCTGAGTGATGTTATTTAATTTGCAAATTTACTTTTCAGCAGAATTAATTTTATTTTAAATTGAATAATTGCGACTGTTTTGGTTGATAGATCTGTTCTTTGTTTTCAATATTTTATAAGAAATATCACACGAAAATGTCTTCGCCCCCCCCCCCCCCCAAATCCAATATTCCTGGCTACGGGCCTGCCTGTGGGGCTGCCCACCCAACCGGCAGTGCCCTTCCTTACGCAACTGGCTGTGAGATAGAATAATAGGTTTTGTGTGCTCCTCCCTAAACAGGCTCTACTTCTCCTGTCCAGTGTGATGGACACCTTGGCTGGCTAATGGCTACATCCTAATCCATAGCCTGCTCATTTTTGCACCCTGCCTCCTAGGTCATCCAACTCGCTAGATTTCCATCACACTATGGCCCGATATTTAGTCTATCAAACACTCAGTCTATCCCGAGTCTGTACAACACTATCATGCTTTGAACTGATGATCAGGACTGCCTTTTTTTCTTGGCCTAATTTTAAAAAACAATGTAGTTGTAGTGATATCACAACAGCTTAGTGTGGTAATTGATTTGTTTACTGTCTCTTCACTCAGTGTGTGTTGACTCCCATACACCACTTCTAAGCTATGATTGCCTGTATTGATGAAGATAAGATAATTCAATTGAAAATGGTTTAGTGGTTCTCACTTGCCATGTTGTTGTATATAAAGAGAAGAGCTAACATTGACCAATAATGCCTGCAGTTTACATAGGTCAGGCTGAACAATTTGAGCATTTCAGCTTAAAAAGTAGACAGCTGTGCCTCCCTTGGATGACAAAGTAGACAGCTGTAGCTGTGCTGGGTTTGTCTTAGATGACAAAGTAGACAGCTGTAGGTGTGCTGGGCTTCCCTTGGATTACAAAGTAGACAGCTGTATCTGTGCTGGGCTTCCCTTAGATTACAAAGTAGACAGCTGTAGCTGTGCTGGGCTTCCCTTAGATGACAAAGTAGACAGCTGTAGCTGTGCTGGGCTTCCCTTGGATTACAAAGTAGACAGCTGTATCTGTGCTGGGCTTCCCTTAGATTACAAAGTAGACAGCTGTAGGTGTGCTGGACTTCCCTTGGATTACAAAGTAGACAGCTGTATCTGTGCTGGGCTTCCCTTAGATTACAAAGTAGACAGCTGTAGCTGTGCTGGGTTTGTCTTAGATTACAAAGTAGACAGCTGTAGCTGTGCTGGGCTTCCCTTAGATGACAAAGTAGACAGCTGTAGCTGTGCTGGGTTTGTTTTAGATTTCATGGACGCAGACCCCACATTCTTTTCTGTGGATAAGCAAAACTGGGCAACTTGAATGTCGACAGGTTCAAACCTCAGTGAGAACCTTGGGATTTTATCAGGTCCTGGTGTTAGTCCCCGAATTCCACCCAGCTTTTAATGGATACCTGACTTTTAAGTTGGGAGAGTAAAGGCAGCTGAGCATTGTGCTAGCCACAGTGCCCTTCAATATGTGGTAGCTACTGAACCAGATGAATTCTATTTCAGCCCCCATGGGCCTTTAGGTACTTAAGGAAACTTTACTTTTCACCTTGAGCCCCTGTGAAGTAAAAAAAATTCCTATAAAATCTGATGCTGTAAGGGCCCCCAAGTTGTACATATGCCTTGTACATATCTCAATATCTCTACCTAATGCCTTCAAATACCTAAGAATGGCCATTCATTCCATGAATTTTTCTACTATGAGAAATATTGATTTCACAATAAATCTTACTTGTATGAGTTCTCCCCCTTCCCCCCTCCCATACTCTAGTTGATAATTTCACTTATGGTCTTGTTTTTTTTTTATCATATCAGTTTCAATTTTTTTTTATAAGTATGATGTAAGTACACAACATGCCGCCTTGCTTCATGGGATGCACTAGTTGACGGTGGGTTCACTTCGCTATGAATGGCATGTTCAACTATAAGGTCTTTCATATGCTGTATGCCTGTTCTGGCTGAAACAGGGATAAATGAAGCAAACATCACGCACTTTGTACATAACTGCTGCAGTAAACATCACTCACTTTGTACATCACTCACTTTGTACATCAACTGCTGCAGTAATGGATGACTGGCTTTCACTGACAATAATGGCACGCCTTGCTTACACATCATTTTATTTTTTTTCCTGACTAGTGAAAATTTGTTTAAATTACTGTCTTCGACTTTCTAGTCTCAATTTACAAGATGTTAACCGAACCACTGGCATTGTTTGTTTTTTCATTTAGGTCCAGTTCCAGGCGCCTTGAGTAAACGAATCGGGAACCGAGCAGTTGTCATCATGGGTAGCGTGATCATGTGCTTCGGTTTCTTCATCAGTTACTTTGCCTTGAACGTTTACACTTTGATAGTGACTGTCGGCATAATTGCAGGTATTCAAATGGTAGGAAAATAAATCTCATTTAGCTTGAAATTGCAGGTAATCAAATGGTAGGAAAATAAATCTCATTTAGTTTGAAATTGCAGGTAATCAAATGGTAGGAAAATAAATCTCATTTAGTTTGAAATTGCAGGTAATCAAATGGTAGGAAAATAAATCTCATTTAGTTTGAGTATCATTGAGGTTGATTATTAATTGTTGAGTTTTTTTTTTTCGTGTGAGTGTAGGATTTGGTGCCGGTTGCTGCTACCTGCCCTCTGTATCAATGGTCGCCATGTATTTCACGACAAAGCGTTCGATAGCGATGGGGATTTCTACTTCAGGACTAGGGGCTGGGGCCTTCCTCATGGCCCCGTTTATAAATTGGATTGTCGACTATTATGGTTGGCGTGGAAGCATGATTATACTCGGGGGTATCTCGCTGAACATGTGCGTCCTGGGGGCCCTGATGCGACCTTTGGAGAAAGCCCCTCGCTTTCAAGAGTGCCATCTGATGCGACACAAAGCTGCGAATGGAATGCATGTTTCGCCAACTCTGTCCAGGAAAAGTTTTGATGCAGGAGGAGACTGTGGCGTGCCGCTGGAAACTCTGGAGAGGTGTGAGAAGAAATGTGAAGAAGTGTGCCGTGAAGGGCAGGTCAATGGGTTCAGAACCTGCAGGGGACCAAACACTCATATCTATGCCATACTTCCTGCTGTAGACCTCGAGCAAGGGTTCTTGCCTGCCTCCTTTGACCTTCCTTGTCTTCCGGTTGTGCTACAGCAAACAGATTTTCAGATCAAAGAGAGTAGAAGGGTCAACCCTTTCCCAAAGTCACTGAAAACTCAGAGCTTGGATCGTTATGGACAAGTGGCCAAGCTAAGCCGTAGCTTCATGGACCTTACCTATAAACCTAGAATGTATAGAAAGTCTAAAGGTTCAGATGGTGTCGGCATCAGCCTGCTACCTGGCAAGCTGTACACAAGTGAGTTTGACGTCAGATCTAGAAAAAAACCCTGGGACAGGCACCGCTCCCAGGATGACCTTGCTTGCTTAAGTGACTTTCAAATCATGATCTCAGGGAGTATGGGCAGTCTGGCCTATTTGGACAGTGCACTAAAAGCCAGATCTGCCGCTGCTGGTGTTGACGGCAAAAATGCAACGAAAACTTCAGAGAATGGAATTGTGAGCCTGTCGTCTAGTGGTGAGGAGCTTACAAAGAGTAGCACAGGTAATGTTAGTTTGATTCAAAAACATTTTTTTTTCTTTTTTTTTTAAAACTGAGCCCTGATTTTTAAGTTATGCATCTAGACTGAAACCCCATCTCGCTCGCCCATCTCGCTCGCCCATCTCGCTCGCCCATCTCGCTCTCTTTAAATTCAATGAAACAAATAATGTGAAAATACAACTGGCCACTGGCTAAGTGTATGAAGCCAACAAAGTGACCTGTTTCCGCCTCAAACTTCTATCAGAGTTCTTAATTTATCCACGTTCCTATGGTTGAATGAGCATTCACAAAGCTTCTTATCAAAATTACGTAGATATTATATATCTAAGCAATATTATGAGCGAAACAGCAGTCTTTCATTCAAATCATGGCGATAAAATAATTTTTTCATCCTTCGTGGAGTAATTTCAGCGTTATTGTGGGTAATAAATACAGTAACAAGGTAAACACAGCAATAAAATGTGTAGTTTTTACTTTCAAAGTTTAAATAAATAAAACTTTATAGATAGAATAATAAAAGTATTTTCTTTTGAACCACAGAATATATGTCTTTCAGACAGTGCATCCCTGTTTAAAAATCCTCTAATAGTGACTTCAAAACTGCTGCTGTTTGTGTTATTTGCCTTTTTTTTATATAGTGTAGCACATGAATATTGAAACAAACAGCACAATAGCACTAATATGGTGGCTTCAGAAAAGTCATTTTAAATTGATGATGCATATTTTATATAATTTATATTCTTTTGTTCATTATGTAAGCAGTTGCATATTATAAGTGAAGAAAATGCACACCAAATTCTCTGAAATAAATTGTAACGGATCAGTTCAATTTTATTGTCGGCATTTACATTTTTTTGATTCCGGCAACAGATGAATAAAAGATAAAATTTTTTGTGCAGTTTCTTTATTTCATTCAAGGCTTTGCCCTTGTTGTTGACACAATTAGACATGGCTGCTGACCCAGATGAATTCACACTACTCTGTCGTGGGAACATCTGTAACATTTATTGGATTAAATTAAGGTTAATAAGCGTAAATAAGAAGTTGACACGTTTGGAAAACAAATAGGTCAGAGAGTGCATCAGTACTGAAACTTTAAGGGAAAAGTCTCTATAACATAACTGGTTCATGATAAAACCGATAACATGATTTTAAAGAAGAGAAGTCAAATGTAATTTAGAATTATATTCTTCTATAAGCGCGCATTCATTTTAGCTGGGAACCTTCCGATAAAGCGACAGACTTACTGTAGCGGCTTACTTACAGACTTACTGTAGTGACTTACTTACAGACTTACTGTAGTGGCTTACTTACAGACTTACTGTTTAGATGAACCTAAAGTAAATACTTCTTTAAACTTCCTTGGGTCTAAGTGAATGGTTCATGGGGTCGGTTCCTCTGCACTATACTTGACATCATCCTGGTACATTTTAAGTTTCTAGACCATTTCTTACTCTGTGAACCCCACAGGTTGGTAAATTGGGCTAAATCTGTAAAGGAAAATATTTGTTAAGAATTAAAATGACGGGTGCCAATGTTGACATCTGGCACTTGATGATGACAAGACCAATAACTGGCACTTGATGATGACAAGACCAATGAATTTACACAACAGAAATTCCACAGTCAAAAAAATAACTTGAAAACTGAATTCTTTCACAGATCAAAATACTAATAATGGATTGACTAGGTGAACTTTACTTTTTTAGGTGAACTCTACTTTTTAATGAACTCAGGATGAATAGTCTGCTATCAATGGGGTGTCTCAAGCTCTACTGTCCCATAATCAATACAATGCTAAATCCTTTTTATCGGTTGCTATTTCTTCTGGAAATTACTTTATATTGAACTGTTACTATCGTCACTTCAAATTTGCGTAGAATGTCTTTCTGTATATTTTCTTAATTTGTATTACTTTGTTTGATTCCCTCCTACTTATGTCACTGCAACAGAAATCCAAAGACGGTCTTATTGTTCCAGCCTGTTTGCATCTTTCGACACCTACCTCCGTTTAATCTGCAACCCAACGTTCCTGGTGTTTGGAATCAGCAACTTTTTGACCAACTTGTCTTTCTTCATGCCTGTACTGTACATGGTGGACAGAGCTCAGGACAGTGGGTGAGTGAAAGGAGCCTGTTAATTATTAGTTACAGGACAGTGGGTGAGTGAAAGGAACCTGTTGATTAATTGTTACAGGACAGTGGGTGAGTGAAAGGAACCTGTTGATTAATTGTTACAGGACAGTGGGTGAGTGAAAGGAACCTGTTAATTATTTGTTACTGGGCAGTGGGTGAGTGAAAGGAACCTGTTAATTGTTACAGGGCAGTGGGTGAGTGAAAGGAACCTGTTAATTATTAGTTACAGGACAGTGTGTGAGTGAAAGGAACCAGTTACTGGTCAGTGGGTGAGTGAAAGGAACCTGTTAATTATATTTTTCAATTGACGAACACTGTAATGGGACACAAAAGTGTTTTGATTTGTTGCATAGCGTAGCTGGCACTAAAGCCAATACACAAGTTTGATAGAGATCAACTTACGAATTCTTTTTAAAGGAAACCAGATTTTGTTTGTCTTGGTGTAAATGTTTACCATTGAGCTGAATTTTTAATGTGATGAATTTAAATCATGGCCGAAAAAATAATTAAATACAGAACCAAGCAGATACAATGTTTGGGGGAAATATCATTAGTTTTGTTGAACTTTTAATTTACATTATGAAAGTTCAACACATTGTAGTCTAATGACTGTTTTATTTTTAATTAAGATATACAAGTATATCATTTACTTTCAAGGATAGACAAAAGTGAGGCAGCCATGCTTATATCCCTGTATGGTGCTGGCAACATATTTGGAAAGGTGTTCTTCGGCTGGCTAGCAGACCGGGAGCTGGTGGACCGACTGTTTTACTACATCCTCTGCCTGATTGTGTGTGGCGTGGCCACCTGTGTCAGTCCGCTGTGTGGGACCAGCCCAGTGCTGCACAGTATATACGCCTTTGTTTTTGGCTGTTTTATAGGTTGGTAAAGATCAGAATAAAAAAACAGTTTTTTTTTTTTTTAGTTTTTAAAAAATAGGATTGTCTCAGAATGTTTTGATTCCCCAGTTATTTTGATTTAAACAAAAATGGGTTCCTCTGTCGTTGAGAGAGAGATAGATACAGAAATAAAAATAATAATAATATAAACCACGCTTAATTAAAAATTTGAACTACAAACCATGACAATGGGAACATCCCCGATGGTAGTTTCAAAACAATGTCCAATTTCTTACACATTTTTTTATTCATTTTTTTTTTTTTATATTTTTTCTCACATCTTTTTATTTTTTTTTTTTTGTTGAAAAAAGAAAAAAATGGAATAGTAAAGTTTTGTTAGGCACAGCAATGTCCAAAAAAACATCTTATTTTTTTTTGAAAAAAAGGAGTAAAAGATGCGGAGGGGGGGGGTGTTAAGTAGAGTTTTTTAAAGCAGTGTATGTATTTAAAAACAAATTTCTAAATCCATCCCTCACAAATAGATAAAGGATCTTTAAAATGTCTGACAAATTTTTCCTTTTTTAAAAAACCCGAGTAAATTAAAATGTTTGATACATTTTTATGATTGATTAGAGAAGGCAGGATCTACAAGTGCTTAATACATGTATCATTTTTTATTAATACATTTGAATGTATATATTGCAGGAGCCTATGCAACCTTGGTCTCCATAGTAACAGTGGATTTGATGGGGCTGGCAGTGGTTGGAGAAGCTTTTGGTCTCCTTTTGAGTTTCATGGGCATCGCTACAGCGTTCGGCACTCCTGTTGCAGGTTAATTACAGACACTTTTTTTTTTTTTTTTAAATCGGAGATTATTAGCTAAGCATGTTTTCAGTTTTCAAAACTTGTTTACATTTTATGGCTAATGTTTTCATGTAAAATCTTTTTTTTTTTCATAGGTTGGATTTTTGACTGGACTGGCAGCTATACGATCTCATTTATTTTGCATGGAATTTTTATATTGGTCAGTGCCTTGATGCTTGTGCCACTTTTAGTGTTAAAACGAAACCAGACTAAAAAATTGGAATCTTCATAAAACAGTCTTCGTTACTTCTTTCAAGAACATGAAAATAAGTGCCAGCACAAAGTAAAATTAAATTTTGTTAAAAATTAAGATTTTTATAAATTTGTGTTTAGCTGCATAATGAAATATAAAATAATTTTCTTCTTTTAACATATTGCAACGCAAACCTCATTCATTTAAAACTCAATTTTTTCGTTTCCATTTTTTAAAATAATAAATTATTGCAACAAGTTTTTTTCTAATATTTTAAGAATTGTGACTGTCTTTTTTTAAAAAATGAATCGAATGAATTTCATTGGTCAGATAATTTTTTTCAACTATTCAAAAAAAAAAATTGTTAACATTCACAATGGCAGCTTCTTTAGAGTACTTTGACTTTAGACATGTATTGGTAAAATGGCTGTTTGAAATGTGTGAAAGTGAAAGTCCATGTGACATGTATTGGTAAAATGGCTGTTTGAAATGTGTGAAAGTGAAAGTCCATGTGACATGTATTGGTAAAATGGCTGTTTGAAATGTGTGAAAGTGAAAGTCCATGTGACATGTATTGGTAAAATGGCTGTTTGAAATGTGTGAAAGTGAAAGTCCATGTGACATGTATTGGTAAAATGGCTGTTTGAAATGTGTGAAAGTGAAAGTCCATGAGACATGTATTGGTAAAATGGCTGTTTGAAATGTGTGAAAGTGAAAGTCCATGTGACATGTATTGGTAAAATGGCTGTTTGAAATGTGTGAAAGTGAAAGTCCATGTGACATGTATTGGTAAAATGGCTGTTTGAAATGTGTGAAAGTGAAAGTCCATGAGACATGTATTGGTAAAATGGCTGTTTGAAATGTGTGAAAGTGAAAGTCCATGTGACATGTATTGGTAAAATGGCTGTTTGAAATGTGTGAAAGTGAAAGTCCATGTGACATGTATTGGTAAAATGGCTGTTTGAAATGTGTGAAAGTGAAAGTCCATGAGACATGTATTGGTAAAATGGCTGTTTGAAATGTGTGAAAGTGAAAGTCCATGTGACACGTTAATTATATTAAAGGGCAAATGTAGTGTGGGAAATTTCATGTCTTGTTTAAAGTCCTGAATCAGTTTCATGATGCCATGTCTGTTTGTGATGAAAAAAAACATCACTGTTAACTTGTAGATTGTCAACGTACCCAGATGTTGTTTCTAACCTCAGGCTGCGATTGATCTCATTAACCTTTGTTATTTTATTAGCTGTTTTGTTTATATTGATTTGTCTTTGAATGAACCTTTACACATATAATGCAATTGAGCGTTTTTTTTTTTATAGAGCTGGTAAGGAAAGAGCTCATTTTAGTCTTTGTCGCACGGCCCCCTTTTGAGTTTCACTCTTGCATTAAATATCCCACTTTAACCACGGTTGGTCAGATTCACTTTGCTGTCTAGACTGAGGTTAAATGGAGTCACTTCCTACAGTGATTGGATGCCTGCTATAAGACGTTTAAGTCTTAAGGGAATGCATGAATACATTTTTTTATTCGTACCAAACAACTGACACTACCTCTACTTCTGCTGTTGCTATAGGTCAGTGTTAATTTTTTCTAATTATGCAAAGACCTTTGTTAGCATTCCATCTATTATTATTATAATTATTACACATCAAAGTTCAGTAACTGAGGTTGGTTTATTTTTGTATTTACTTCCCTTTTTTGTTTTCTTCAATTATTTTTTGTTTTTTCTTTGAAGTGTATCAGGACAAAAGTTTTTTTTTAACCACACACAACGAAATCTTCATGGTTGCCATCAGTTATAGGTGCAGTAACAATTCCTTCTGTATCAGAGAAGATGAGCATCTCCGAGCATCTCCGAGTCTTTATTTGTGGCATCAAGTGATATTGGCCAGTGCTTGATCTTTCTGTTTCAATGTCATTGACTTTGGTGCTCTGTTGCATGACACAAAAATAAAACTTCCAGGTTGTACAATATATTGAGCAGGCTTGAACTGTAAGTGGGCAAACTATGGCCAGCGAGCCTGCATGTTTGATCCGGCCTACAATTGAATTTTGAGTCCATTTATATTAGTTTATTTGGGCACACCACCGCTCTTGTGTGGTGTTGTTGTTTAGCGAGACACCTGTGCTATAAGCATAATGAGTTGTTGCCATGGTAACACATTGTACAAATATAATATGTCCGGCCATTCTTTTACATTTACCCCCCCCCTCAAATTCCGGCCTACCAATTTTTTTTTCGTCCCGTGTATTACATACAATAAATTTTGTTTTTGTTGTTGGTTTTACGCTGTGTGTTTTGGGTTTTGCGACACACAGTTTACTGTATACCTCTTGTTTTTATTTGTATTTCCATTTTTTTTTTTAGTTCGGGTTATGATTGATATATATACTATATATATATTTATATGTATTGTAGTTGTGATTTTAATGACTATCACTATCATATCAGGGTCTGGTGCTCCCACCTTCTCACCCGCAATCACTGTGCCATATTATACGAACCATAAGTTGTAAACCGTATCGACGACACAGTTATAAGGTAGCCTATTTTTTTCTAAAACTGTATCTGTGATACGGCTTGAAGATATCACATTTTAAATAAAACCGTACCTGTGATGAGGTCTGACCCAAACACTTGTTTTGACCCTAAGGGTGAGAGAAGAGGGAAAGGGGGCTTTCAAAATTTATTTTTGTTTATCCATTTTGCTTCAAAAATAAAGGTACTTTATAACCGTATCGACGATACGATATTAGCACCTTTCTGAAATGTCCCTTGTTGGTTTTCATTTAATTTTTTTTAATTTGTCTGTACTAGAACTTAACAGCTAAAACTCAAACAAATTTTTAAGAAAATTTTGTTTAAGAATCCAAAGATACTTCAGAATATGTCTATTGTTGTAACTAATTTTCCCTGGAGCCCTTATGCCACGCATAATATTTTATTATCCGCATGTGTGGGATTTCTGTAATTTTTTTAATGCTGATTGTAAACAATTCTTCGTGTTTTTTTTCCCGTAATTTTTAAAATTGAAGAACAGTTGAGTGTTTTTGTAAATCAAATATTATATTTATTGTCTTATTTCCAAAAAAAAAAAAAAAAAAAAAAAACGCAGGGTAATAATGATGCAGGAATGGATCAATCTATTTCATATGATTTATTACTTTATGTGATTTGAAATGTTTTTTAAGAGCATGTCAAACTTGAATTTTGAGGTAATAAAGTAAAGATTAGGTATGTTTTGTTTTATGTCAGATCCCCTGGTCTTGTCTATCTTGTGGCACTCCAGTTGTATTTATATATATTTAGAGGTTGTCACTTTAGTTGATTTATACCATTTACTCATGTTACTTGTGGGAGCACAGTACATGTTACAATCCATATTTTTTGTAACTATATTTAGTACTTTGGTACATTGGTTTGTGATGGCTTTAGTTTCCTATGGATTTGTTTAACAAGCTCGAAAATAATTTATTGGGTAACAGCTTCATGGGGTTGTAATACTTTGATAGATTTTTTCCAAGAATTATATCTGAATTTTTCCCGCTCTTAAAATATTTTTTTGTAGCAAATACCAATGAAAAAAAAACTGTATGTATCCTTATGTTTATTTCTTCTAAATAAATTTTATCTCTATATTTGACGGTTGTATGGAAGAGCCAGAAAAAATCTTAAGGCCATCAGTTATATTTGCTGGGAATCATATCTTGGATAATGACATCTTGGGTTGACAGAGCTATGGGACTACTTTCACAAACCAAGGCACCACTGTAGCTGTATTAAGATATATTGTAGAAACGCTGTGTAGGTTGGAGTGTAGGTTGGAGTGTAGGTCGGAGTGTAGGTTGGAGTGTAGGTCGGAGTGTAGGTTTTCTCTCAACGTGCCAGTTTTGTTTGAGCATTTGTGAAGAGTCCTTGGCAGTCCATCCAATCATCACTAACAATGCCCCATTTAAAGATGTGTCCAACTGGTGTCAGTATTTGACATTTTTTGTACCTTATACTATTTTTCTTTTTACTTTTACCTGGTTTTTAAATCACATGTAATTTTTTTTCCTCCATATTCTGAATAAGTATTTTTTCCTACAAATATTTGTGTAGTGATTATTTATAGATATGAAGTTGTTTGATTTGTTAATTGGTTTTATTCACCTAATGGCTGAAATATATTTACTTATACAAAAAAATAAATAATAAAAAAATTCACTTCATTGAAAATGTACTTTGAATACTTGAAAATAAATAAAAATAGTTCATAGTAAAAATTGCAATGTTTGGTTGTTTTCTTCTGCGTTCAGGGGACATAACTGAAAACAGTTTTTAGCTTCTGCATGCTATAAGGGCTCGTTCGCAAATGACGTAAGGCAAAAAATGACATTTTAGACCCCCCCCTCCCCCCTTGTCACAAAGTGTCACAAATTTTTCACCCCCCCTTGTCACGTCACAAGTAAAAATAAATTAAAATACCTCAAATTACTGATTTATTTTTCTTTCGTTATTTTTGGAGACAATCATTCTTTTACATTTTCTCCCTTAAGGCATTCAGATGCTGATCGATAGAGAAAATTTCAATAGCTTCTTCTTCTTTTTCTCCTGAATTCTCCAACGCCGATTCTTGATTCAAATCATAACCGTTCTCTACCAAAATATCTGCTTTTCAAAATTTGAAGTTGAGAAGAATTGTAATTTTGGCAGAAAATTCAACCAAATTTTGGATAATAATTATTTTTTTGTGACGTCACAATTTCACAGACCCCTCCCCCGTCACAAAATCCTAGACCCCCCCTCCCCCCAAGCGTTACGTCATTTGCAAACGAGCCCTAAGTAGTCTGCCTTGTATAGGGGACGGGACTTAAAACAGTTTTTAACAGCGGGTAGCTCAGTGTCCATTTTAAAAAGTGAATACTTTCAGTAAATAATGCTACTGAAAAGGGAGTTAACTATTCTATTAACCAGACTTGATTTATTTTACTAGTGATATCCCTTGGAATGTAATGACCACAAAAAAAAAAAACACTTGAAATAATATTTATATGTGGAAAATTTTATTTTCGAAAAATACTTAAGAAGTTCATCAAATCATAATGAAATAGTAAGAATATTGCATTGTCTTCCGGTTCTGAGCTATAGTGGTCTAAAATTGGATTGTCAAATTCCGCGGACAGACAGACAAGAAGTGAAGTTAAGAAAACGTAAAAAAAACAGTTTTATTGATATTTTTCTTTTAAAGAACGGCTTATAAAATTAATATACAGAGAACGAAAAAATTGCAAAGACTATCAGTTTTAAAAAATAAATAAAAATAAAATCTTTTCAATCATAATTCCGTTTCTCAGACAAGTTGATCTGTGTTTTTAAATCAAGGAATAAATCGCAGAAAACAAATGTCAAACTTATGGCTCTTAAAGTTATTTGTGTGTTTCTTGTACTCAAGGGGATCAGACATATACTGGGTTTTATTGGGAGAGGGTGAGAAGGCCGCCAAAGTGCCAGTGGCGTATTGAGGGGGGGCATCATACCCCGGGCGCTACTCACAAAGGGGCGCCAAATGGTATATTTTACATATTATGTTAATATCAAACTGGATAGTGTTTTTCACTGTGGGTCAAGAATAATTAAAGTGTGAGACCCACTCTTTCAGAATGTAGGCCAATAAATAATACCATAAACAAAAGTGGTTTCTGCACATGTTTAAATAACAGAACTTAATTACTTATACATGATCAATTTATTTTGCTTTACAATGAATTACATACAAATAATAAATAAATCTTTTTTGCTACATAATGAATTACAAACGTACCTTGTATATCTAAAGCTTTGGTGAATTAAAAAGAAATTACATACATGTGTTTGAGTTTTGATACGCCATGTGCCTCTTTAAACACAGTGGGTCCTCTTTAAACACAGTGGTCCTCTTTAAACAAAGTGGTCCTCTTTAAACACAGTGGTCCTCTTTAAACACAGTGGGTCTCTTTAAACACAGTGGTCCTCTTTAAACACAGTGGTCCTCTTTAAACACAGTGGGTCTCTTTAAACACAGTGGTCCTCTTTAAACAAAGTGGTCTTCTTTAAACACAGTGGGTCTCTTTAAATACAGTGGTCCTCTTTAAACACAGTGGGTCTCTTTAAATACAGTGGTCCTCTTTAAACACAGGGGTCTTCTTTAAACACAGTGGGTCCTCTTTAAACACAGTGGTCCTCTTTAAACAAAGTGGTATTCTTTAAACACAGTGGGTCTCTTTAAATACAGTGGTCCTCTTTAAACACAGTGGGTCTCTTTAAATACAGTGGTCCTCTTTAAACACAGTGGGTCTCTTTAAACACAGTAGTCCTCTTTAAACAAAGTGGTCTTCTTTAAACACAGTGGGTCTCTTTAAATACAGTGGTCCTCTTTAAACACAGGTGTCTTCTTTAAACACAGTGGGTCTCTTTAAACACAGTGGTCCTCTTTAAACAAAGTGGTCTTCTTTAAACACAGTGGGTCTCTTTAAATACAGTGGTCCTCTTTAAACACAGTGGGTCTCTTTAAATACAGTGGTCCTCTTTAAACACAGGGGTCTTCTTTAAACACAGTGGGTCTCTTTAAACACAGTGGTCCTCTTTAAACAAAGTGGTCTTCTTTAAACACAGGGGTCTTCTTTAAACACAGTGGGTCTCTTTAAACACAGTGGTCCTCTTTAAACAAAGTGGTCTTCTTTAAACACAGTGGGTCTCTTTAAATACAGTGGTCCTCTTTAAACACAGGGGTCTTCTTTAAACACAGTGGGTCCTCTTTAAACACAGTGGTCCTCTTTAAACACAGTGGGTTTCTTTAAACACAGTGAGCCCCGATCCTCAAAGAACTTCCCGAAAATTATTTGAGAAAGCCCTCATAAAACAATGCCCTTCCCTCTTCTCCCACTCCCACCCCCTCACCATAAAGACACCGGTGCACCGGAGCAACGTGGCCTGCTGTTGTCGCCTTACCTCAGTTCTGTAGGCATATGTCCCATTGTCTTTCTAAACATTGATCGACTCCTTGGTCCTGGGATCGTTTCACGTCTGGACATCGTTGAGTATAAACTGGCGCCATTTTGTTCGTGATGGGTTGGAGAGTAGCGGATTTAAAATGAATCCATATGTCAACTTGTGTTTATCCAACTCAAATCAAATACGTGAATGGAATATTTTACGCACAAAAAAAAGCGCCGTGTAGAACCGGACATAAAACGTGTCATTTCCGGTTTCATAAGATGAATTGATTTAGAGAAAAAAAAGTTTGGGGGTGAAACAGGTGAAGAGTAATTTGAAAACATAAATTGTGACTGAATTTTTTGTAAATAAAACAATTTGAGCGGTAAATAAAGACAGGCCTAACAGAATCTATCTGTGGATATCTCTCACCGCATTGAATACTGGTACTACCGTTACATTCAGGGGCGTAGTTAGAAATGTGGTATCAGGGCCGACTTCAAGGCATTTATGTCCCCACCCCTTCCTTTTCCCAATACAATCAGCGTGTTGAGTCCTCTAACGCGCCCAATCAAAAGAATGAAAATAAAAGTTATCAACTGGAGTTCCCCCCCACCCCCTATATTTAAGCCACCCCCCTCCCCCCCCACCCGATCTGTTGGTGACCTCACGGGTTGACCTAATGGACTAAGATGGCCACGCTTGATATCCTTCATGTAATATGTTTGCTGCGGGGAGAGGGGGGGGAGGAGAGTTATCCAAAATAATTCGATCCAATGTGATGGTCCCTTTAACTCTCAGCTATGTCGGGAGTCGGAGGGGGTGGTGGTGGCCCTATTTCAAGGTTATTGGTCAGATCACAACTTGTGCGCACGAAGATCTGCCACTAGTCACGGATGGGAAACAAAATGTTTGGGCAGCCAAATGAAGGACCACGTGAAGGTCGCTGGCTAGTTCTGTTTCAACTGGAGGACCGGGGGGGGGGGACGGGGGGGGCTCTAGTACCTCACCCCGTGGCGCCTACAAGAAGGTGAGAGCTGAGAGCATGTCGGAATGCTGGATAGGTAGAAGTAGAATGTTGGTCGTCAAAGGGTCGCATGGACTGCACACGTGAATTTGTTGCGGCATGATTTGACCGCGCGATTATAATCAAAGTACGTCAAGTACACACACACACACACGCGCACACAGAACACATACATACTCACACACTTACCCTTCCACGCACTCGCACACAGACACACGCACACGCACTCACACACGCACGCTCGCCCACACATCAAGACCTATCAGCGATTACGCACACATGCACTCACAGAGAGAAACACACTCACGGGCACATACAGAAACACATTGATGCAGACAGTAGGTAACTATCTGAATTAAACAGTTTGTGTTAGTGTGTGTGTGCGTGTTTCTATGTGTGTCGGTGTGTATGTGTGTATGAATGTGTGTATTTGTGTGAGTGTGTGTGTGTAAATGTGTGTGAGAATGTGTGAGTGTGTGAGGTGTGTGTGAGTGTGTGAGAGTGTGTATGTGCTCGCGTGTGTGCGCGCGCGTCTGTGTGAGAGTAAGTGTGTGTGGCTACATTGTTTACTTATGCTCATATATTTTGGCTACATTGTTTACTTATGCTCATATATTTTGGCTACATTGTTTACTTATGCTCATATATTTTGGCTACATTGTTTACTTATGCTCATATATTTTGGCTACATTGTTTACTTATGCTCATATATTTTGGCTACATTGTTTACTTATGCTCATATATTTTGGCTACATTGTTTACTTATGCTCATATATTTTTGCTAGATTGTATGCATGATATTTTATCATTTTGAACTGCTGGTACATGTAACTGGCAATATGCTCAGTAGGACTAAAAAATGTGCAAGCAATGTTCAATAAAGTCCAATATGCACATCATGTCTGCAGGGCTGTCGCAAGGCGCTGGCAACTCAAACAATTACCAGGGACTCTAAGCCTTGTGGGAGGCTTTCCATCGCTTTAAAAAACTATCTTTATTTGTATATTTAGATGCAAGTTCCCCCCCCCCTCTTAGCCCAATCGGGCCATCGGGGCAGATGAAGTCTAGAATTCACCTGTTTCTACTACCTCAGCATATGAACGGATTGTGTGGTTAACACAACGCCCATCCGTCTTTACTTACTGAACTTAAATCAGGTACCCATTTAACGCTGGGATGACTTGTGGGACGACTTTGAAACTAATTTCACTTGGAAAAATTCCCTTGGTTTTCACCGAGAATCAAACTCAGGATTATCAGGTCGACAGTCGAGTATCTACACCTCTCTCCATCCGTCCCACGAATGCAAGATTGTGGTGAAATGGGTCAAGAGGCCCCCCCCCGTTGTCATTGTTTGTCATGGGCCCCAGAATCTAGCTGTGCGGCCTTCACTAGCTGAACAAGACAAACAACATGGCGACTTAGCATCTTAAGTATCTTAAGCCAGAAATGTTCTTAAAGGTAGATAACCTAGTCAACCTTCTGCCCCCCCTCCCCTTAAGGTATTAATTTCTGTTTAATCAGTTAATAATAGGGCCTAGTCAGTCACTTTTGCCTAGCCCCCCCCTTTTTTTCCCCCAAAAATAACACCAAGTGAATTGTCCATCTAGGGCCCCCAAAGATCTAAGAATGGCACCTAAGTCTATTGTTGTATTCATGGCTTCAACATGCACTGTCTATTGTTGTATTCATGGCTTTAACATGCACTGTCTATTGTTGTATTCATGGCTTCAACATGCACTGTCTATTGTTGTATTCATGGCTTCAACATGCACTGTCTATTGTGTGTAAGTATGCTAGTAAACAATAACACACACACACTACCAATCAAATAAACCTTTAACAGAAGTTCTTCGAAAAACAAAAAAAGGTTTCATTCATAAAGTTTACTGATTTTGAAGTACAGCTCTTGTGCATCGAGTAAATTCTCCTTTCCCCAACTTACTTAATGGATGAGGTAGTAGTAGAATGGGGGTGGGTGGGTGATGGGACATTTGGGGGGGGGGGTACCAATCATTCAGCGATGAAAAATTCACGCACTAGAAAGACTAAACGGAGGACCTAACAGTGGACCTAAATCATCTACGTCATTCTAATTTGTATAACTTGCTTATCACGTGCCTTCCTCCCATCTTGAGTGACGACGATCAATGTGCCACGCCCATTCAGTGCGGTGCTTCATTTCACCGACGTCAGTTTTTTTTTCGTCATAGTTTTTTTTTTTTAACTTCACCTGTTTAAGCGCAGTTCAGGTGATGCGTAATATATGGGTTTAGTTTGAATCATGACGCTGCACTGTACACAACCGACTCCGGAGTGAAACATCGCAACAAACGTTGAACCATGGAAATCTAGATATAGCATCAGGAAGGACAACCAATATTTTAAAGAATACGTTTTAGGCTGACACACAATCAAGTGTTTAGCGTTAGTCTTCATGTTTAATAGCAGTTTTAGGCTGTCACGCTATCAATTGTTTAGCGCTAGTCTTCATGTTTAATGGAAGTTTTGTATATTTGGTACTTTTGTTTTTATGAAATAAATTTTTAAATTTTAAATCTTTATTTTGTCAATTTAATTATTTTTCGTTTTTTCATTGGTTTTTCATGAATCGTCTCATTCAATTGCTTAACATAATTTTTAGACGAACAATTTAAAAATTTAACATAAATAAGTTCTTTTAAATTATGATTGAAATAAAAAAAATTTCTTCAATCAGCAATGACTCATCAATTGTTACTCTATCAACAATTTTAACAAACAATTTTTTTTTATTTGTTTGTCCTAAAAATAGTTTCAGACTACTTGCTGATCTTTTCAATGAATTGAATACTTTCCAATTTAGTAGGCAAGTAGAGAAGGTGTACTCAGATGGCTTCAATAGCCCTCCTCTGTTGACATCGTTCAAAAAAAAACATCCAGCTTTTTCAATCTTAATTCGTCAATGTCTTTAAAATTTTTATCGACTAATATTTCTCTACAGCTTTTACTTTTAAAGTTATGTTATTATAGTATATATATGAAAATGTAGTAAATTGAAAGGGCTTTTTAACAATATATGTTTCAAAGTGATATTATTATGCACGTATTTGATTATTTTTAAAAAGTTTAGATGAAAAAAAAAATAAATACAAAGAAGAAAAAAAAATCATTATGATTCATTTCAATATGTTACTTTTTATCAAACGAGAAATTGTTGTTAAAATAAAAATTGACAATTATTTTTTAGTAGAAAGTATTTAGAAAGCATTTTTTAAAATAAAAATATTATACTAGAAATAAAAAGTCACATTTTATTGTATGCCGTCTGTTGGGCTTTAATCCTTGCGTCAGCCTAAACCGTACACAGCTAGAATGAAATTTTGTTTGGTTGTCTATCCTGGTGTTATATCTAGATATCCATGGTTGAACTGTTGAACTGTTGCATCACTTGGAGAAATTTCTTGAAGTTTTATTTAAGTGTGCCCGCACACACCCACACACACACAGCAACACATCTATCTATCTATCTATCTATCTATCTATCTATCTATCTATCTATCTATCTATCTATCTATCTATCTATCTATCTATCTATCTATCTATCTATCTATCTATCTATCTATCTATCTATCTATCTATCTATCTATCTATCTATCTATCTATCTATCTATCTATCTATCTATCTATATCTATACACAGTCACACACAATATGACTGTAAGTATGTTTGGATGTGGGGCGGGGGTCAGAAGGGCGCCTGTTGATGATAAAGGGGGCTTTTATTTTTCAAGTGTCAGCCCTAACAAACCTTTGGCCTACCCCCCCTTCCCCCCAATCTGTAACTTAGCTTAGGGCACCCAAAAACGTAAGAACAGCCCTGCCTGTATTCAACTAAGATCGCAACGGTAACAAAAGTAAATAAAGCCCCCCCCCCCGCCCAGAGTGAAGAAACATTCCACTCTTGTGTCCAATTTGCAAATTAATAAAAAAGTAAATATTCTATGTGACCTTGAAGTGAAGAGTCCTCTCAGTACCCTCCTCCCTAAAACCAACTCCCCCCCTCTCCATCACTCCTTGTAAATTGCTGAATTCAAACGAAACCTTACCAGAAGACATCTCAACATAATTTGATGACGTAATACTTGTTATTTAAAAAAAAAAGCCTCCACCCCATCATTTTATTTCAAAGATACTTATATACACGCACGTTCTTTACCAAGATCTCTCTCTCTCTCTCTCTCTCTCTCTCTCTCTCTCTCTCTCTCTCTCTCTCTCTATCTCAACAGTCATCGCGTTTCTCCGTTATCCCCCCCCCCCCCCCATCTTTCACCCCAGCGGTATGTACTGAGCAAATATTTCAGCAGTAAAGGTTCGTGAAATAGTTTGAGACACTATTGCCACGACAGACCGTACTACATTGTTTACCCACATATTCGGACGTAGGTAATCCATGTACACAGCGTCCGTACTTATAGACAGTTGAATAGCGAATCAGATCCAAGAGATGAGCTGGGATTGTCCAGGTTTTGGCCTAATGTTGAGGCCGGGACACAGAGAACTCGTACACAAACAAAATAAATGATCAAATAAAAAAAAACCGCCATGATATTGCATAAATACGAGGAAAGATGACTACGCAATTATTGCTGGGAATAGATGTACAGTGCCGTAGCGAGCTTAAATCACGCCCGGGGCACAATACCTTTTTAGCGCCCCCCCAATCGAAAACCATTTTGCGCCCCTTTGTGAGTAGCGCCCGGGGCATGATACCCCCCTGCCCATCCCTCTCTACGCCTATGTAGATGTATCGATGCCAATAAACGACTAGGTATAATAGAAGATATTGTTGGGCTTTGGGAATAGATGTATCGATGCCAATAAACGACTTGGTATAATAGAAAGTATTGTTGGGTTTTGGGAATAGATGTATCGATGCCAATAAAAGACTTGGTATAATAGAAGGTATTGTTGGGCTTTCGGAATAGATTAATCGATGCCAGTAAACGACGGTATAATAGAAGGTATTGTTGGGATTTGGGAATAGATGTATCGATGCCAATGTACGAGTTGGTATAAAAATATGTTTTCAAGATATCAAGAAAACTGCTCGGAATATAATCATTAGGAATATAATCATTAGGAATACAATCATTAGAATATAATCATTAGGAGTATAATCATTAAGAATATAATCATTAGGAATATAATCATTAGGAATATAATCATCAGGAATATAATCATTAGGAATATAATCATTAGGAGTATAATCATCAGGAATATAATCATTAGGAATATAATCATTAGGAATATAATCATTAGGAATATAATCATTAGGAGTATAATCATCAGGAATATAATCATTAGGAGTATAATCATTAGGAATATAATCATTAGGAATATAATCATTAGGAGTATAATCATATGGAGTTAATCACCAACAGAACAAACAGGGGCGTTGAACTAGGGGGCTGATCAATGCCCTTCTACTTACACGCCTCATTATAGGAGGCAGTAGACAGGCCTAGTCTGAGCCCCATCAA
>JAGDYQ010000329.1:215000-225000 GCA_021962125.1 Bulinus truncatus | reverse complement strand
GTCTGAGTTAGGCATGTCAGGTGGTAGGGAAAGGTCGGTTGTCTTCCTGGGGGAAGCAAGAGGCAATGGATCGAATCCAAGTCATCTGTTGGATAAATATAGAACGTACCGAATACTTTACGTAGTAGAGGTAACAAAGTGGCAAGTAATCGATTCAAATTTTCCTCAGTCGCCAAGTAAACTGCTGTGTCAAAATAATAGCCCAGTAATCGATTCTTCTTTGTTTGCCTATGGATATCGTTCAAATAAAGTTCACTAAAATGCTAAGTGGTAAAGTCTGTCTCTTTGTGTGTAACTCTTCCATGTAACCAAGCACATCTTTTATTATAATGTTCACCATCATTAATATTTATTGCTTTATATTAAATTATCATTATTTTTTTTTTCATTTGTTGTTTTGAACACCAGTGTGTTGGGCTCAATATGACGTCATCGGTTATTGCTGTCTTGGGATGATGTTATTCCCAACATTGTGATTCTGAAGAAAAGGACTTTAAAAACTTATAATGTCAATATCGTTGGCGTCACCATTGGGGGGGTGGGGCGGAGGGATGGGGGGGTGGGGACTAAATGTTTGAGAGCCTCCCCCCCCCAAGCTGTATCTAAATTTACAAAATTAATGAACAAAAAGTTAAAAATAAATAACTAAAATAACAAGTACTTTTGGAGCCAAACTATACTCGAGAGCCACACAACATTCGAGAGTCATACAATACTTGAGAGTCACACAACACCTGAGAGTCACATTGCAGCATTACATTTGAGAGCCAAACTAAAGTCGAGAGCCACACTACACTCGAGAGCCACACTACACTCGATGAAGAGCCGCAATGCACTCGAGAGTCACACTACACTCGAGAACCACACTACACTCGAGAGCCACACTATACTCGATGAAGAGTCATAATACATTCGAGAGCCACAATACATTCAAGAGCCACATTATACTCGATGAATAGCTACAATACCCTCGAGAGCTGCACTATACTGAAGAGCCACACCATACTCAAGTGCCACAATACACTCAAGAGCCACTATACACTTGAGTGCCACACTAAACTCAAGAGGCACAATACCTTCGAGAGCCGCAATACACTCGAGAGCCACAATACACTCGAGAGCTACAATACACTCGAGAGCCACAATAAACTCAAGAGCCACAATACATCCGAGAGCCACAATACACACAAGAGCCACAATACACTCGAGAGCCACAATACACTCAAGAGCCACAATACACTCGAGAGACACAATACACTCAAGAGCCACAATACACTTGAGAGCCACAATACTCTCGAGAGCCACAATACACTCAAGAGCCACTATACACTTGAGTGCCACACTAAACTCAAGAGGCACAATACCTTCGAGAGCCGCAATACACTCGAGAGCCACAATACACTCGAGAGCTACAATACACTCGAGAGCCACAATAAACTCAAAAGCCACAATACATCCGAGAGCCACAATACACACAAGAGCCACAATACACTCGAGAGCCACAATACACTCAAGAGCCACAATACACTCGAGAGACACAATACACTCAAGAGCCACAATACACTTGAGAGCCACAATACTCTCGAGAGCCACAATACACTCGAGAGCCACAATATGCTCGAGAGCCATAATACACTCGAGAGCCACAATTAGGGTTCGAAGTCGCGTAACGTTACGCGTAATTTACGGTAACGTAATTTTGGAAAATTACGCGTAAATTACGGTAATTTAAAAAATGCATATTTGACGGCCATTTTTAATTGTTTCTGTCGCAATTTGTTGTGTTAACAGCGGCGATTAATTAATTTCAGTGATTAGGATTACCATCTACATCCGGCCACAAGCCTAAACCGGAAGTATTCGTTTGGTAAAACAGCGTAAACCGCACAGTATATTGTTTGTTTTAATCGTTTTAGTAAACATAATAAAATAAATACTTTCAATAAGGAAGCTAAAGTCTGATTAAAAAAAAGACAAAATCATAAAATTTTTCTACACAATGCCGCCATGAGCTGTATGGCAAGCGGCCGCAAGCCAAACGGGGAGGTTATAAAACCCAAAAATCCAAAAAAAAAATAATAATTTTTAAACATTATCTATATATGTTCCAAATGTCATGAAACGTATAGAAAACATTTTTCCCTGAAATCAAATTTTTTTTATTGTAATCTGGAAAAAAACAATTTTTTTTAAACATTATCTATAATAATATATGTTCCAAATGTCATGAAACGTATAGAAAACATTTTACTGTGTATAGTGCTTCCGTCGATCGCGTCGGCCGTATTACGCTGCGTATTGAACCCACGTCGTCTGTATTTCGCTGCGGATTGCACTAGCGTCGATCGCGTGTGCCGTCTTTTGCTGAGTTCGGCAACCGCGGCGGCCGTATTTCATGCCGCATTGCACCCGTCCAGCATCGACCGAATTAGACGGTATTACTCAGCCAAAGATGGCCGCCGCTGATGCAGTCAGTACACGACGAAATACGTGGACGACGGGGCAAATTAGTATGACCGGTAAATTACAAGTAAAAACATTTGAAAACATTATTAAAAATACACCTACTAGCAATCAGTGAGCGTAAGCAACAAAAGGAATATAAATTTTCAAGTAATTGAGAATTAATGGTACGCGTAATTTAGGCGTAACTTACGCGTAACTTACGCGTAAATTACGCGCGCCAATCTTACGCGTAATTTTCGAACCCTAGCCACAAAACACTCGAGAGCCACACTTTACTGAAGAGCCTCAACACACTCGAGAGCCACAATACACTCGAGAGCCGCAATACACTCGAGAGCCACACTATACCCAAGAGCCACAATACACTCAAGAGCCCCTCTATATTCGATGTGTGGTCAATGCGCCAACACAGTCGGGGTATTAACAAATAAAAATGATGGATGGAGGCCATGGAAGTGTACTGACGATGAGACTAAGACATTAAAATGTCAAAACCTCAACACAGTATTCTGTTCATCTTGTTTAAATATTTATATGACAGAGGGAAAAAAACGAGAATTCGAATCATAATTGAATAAAAATAAAAAAATGATGAAGGGACGCTACTTGGACCTGAGATGACTTCAAATATTTAACATCACAGCTATTTATTTCCCTTGGATTTTTTAAATTTTCAAAATAAATGTTGGGAAATGTGTAAATGTGGTTGAAAACTCACCCCCCCCCCTTTCATAACACTTCTGTGTATTCCCTCACTTCAACTATTTCATTGATGGTTACTCTACTCCAACTATTTTACTCTCTTCAACTTTTTTTTTCTCTCGCTATTACTTGGTCCGTTTCTCTATTTTATTTTTTTAAAATCTTTTCCTTCTTTCCATCTCTTTATTTTCATTCTCTTCGCCCCCCCCCCCCCATTCTTTGTATTTTACGAATAAAAGAAATGTTTTTCATCAAGTTTCTCAAGATATTCTGCTATCGTGTTATTTTTGGTTGAAATAGAACCCACTATAATAAAACGGCACCCAGGTCAAAACGCCCCAATCTCAACCCCCTAGTACACCACTGTCTGTTCATTTCTCTCATTCTATTATCTGGCACCAGACATAGTCAAACTACGGACCACAACCAAATGCGGCCCACCAGGCAGTTTAATTAATCTGGCCCGTGGCACGTTACTCCCCGTTCATTTACATCAACGATCTCTTCATTCTGTGTTTAAGTTTTCCTGTCTGCTCTTTCTGTCACTCTTAAGAACTCAACGTGGCCCACAATCCAAAAAAGTTTGCCCACCTCTGGCCTACACTGATCTTTTCAGATCAATAACAAATATCGAAACTTTAACGGGTAACAACAATTACAGACGGCGTCAAAATAAATGAAAATACGCATAGAAAAAAAAAATACATTTTCAACACATATTTATGATTTGAATAAACAAAAACTGTTGTGTGCCAAATGTCACCCTGACCTCTCCAACACCTGACAAACAGGCCCCCCACAGTATCATCAACTCAGGGTCTTTAACTCTAGGCTGACGTCTGCAAACAAATTAACATTTTCACGCCTCAAGAAACTAACCAATCAAAATAGTTCGAAACATTCACCTCCCTTTAAAACAAAACAAAATCTTTAAATTTTGCGTCAACACTTTCGTACAAAACTAAAAATAATTCCAACCAACCTCCCTTGTTTTAGTGAAAAGGAGGAAGGAAAAGGTGTGTGTGTGTGTGGGGGGGAACTAAGACTCAGGTGTTAATATTCTGACACATTTTTGTCCCCGTAAGGAGACTTGAGGAGGTTAAATACGAAACTAAACTTAACTAGAAAAAGATGCTCAGAGGGCGTGGTGTTTACTGTGCTAATCCAGCAGCAACTAACAAAGGGACGCAACTGCTTGTTCAGAAACCTAAAGACGAGGGTAGTCCTCTCCTTGCACAGATGTGAACTTCCTTCGGTTATAGGTAGCTTTCAAATTATCGGAATGGTTTAATAATTCTTTACGTATAAACCATACAAAATCTAGCAATATGCATTCACATTTGACACTTTTGAAAACCAGTGGACGCCTTTTGAGATCAGAATAGCTCTGATAAACTCACGTCTGTTGGCCAGAGATTTTCAACCGTGTATTCTCTCACTTCCTAGAATAAAAAACTATGCCTCCGGTAATAAGTGCGCTTTGCCATCAGCAGTAATTGTAAGTGTGTGAACAAACTAATGTATTAAATAAAACTATTAGTCAATTAAATATTTATAAATATTCGTAAAGTGTTTTTGATGTTTGTAAATAGACAAACAGCAGCAGTATTTCAAGTCATACTACATGACTACAAGTCAACTATGTGAAATACATTGGCTACATTTACTCTTACAGACTTTCCCAGTGTTTATTTTTAAATTCTACCCTTGTCTGTGATATGTATTTGACAAATGATACCATAGATTGTCATTTCATAATAAAGAATGTGTAGATTTCAGTACATCAAAAACTCTCAATACTCCAATCTGTCTGGCTTCAAATCAAAATAGTGGCCAGATAAACGAGGTTTTGCGTTCTCTTCTACATTCTATGGGTTGAGTGGTCCCATCGTATGTTACATGTGTAGCGCCAGCTTCAGTTAAATATAGTCTATGCACATAATGTGCATCGCCAATTTAAATCGACTTTTCCAAAAACCTATTAGTGCTGTTGTATATCAATACTTGGATGTTACACAATTAAAAAGGAAAATGACACAAATGGATGCATTCTTTATTTTCATTATTCGAAGACATTTTAAAATAGCGATACGCTTTTTGTATTAGTTTATTCTTTGGTTCCAACTCCAAGTAAGATAGACTGAAAGAAGAAGGGAAAAATAATCAAGAAATTAAAGAAACATAGAAAGCTTTAACAAAATATTTATTTAAAGTTTGGAGAGTACGTTACTTGCCCGACGGGTTTAGAGATTATTCCTCAAATAGCGATCTTCAGCAGACATAGTTGAAAGTGAATTTTTGTGAGGACAGAGGTTTTAGTATTTTCAGAAGGTCTTGCAGAATGCAGACCAGGATGAATTTTGTTGAAATCATGTCATATTCGATTGTGGAAGTCAATGATACCTTACCTTACCCAGTACACAATATTATGACCTGATTATGTAATGATTTCATGGGTGGTCAGAGCCATATCCTAATGTCTTTAGGGCCCCATGGGCAGAGATTAATAATTATATAGTTGGGGGCCCTTGTCATAAGAACCTCTCGGGCCTTTTGCAAAAGTACCTCTTGGAACCAGATTTTTAACAGAGATTAATGCTGTAAGGTGACCCGCAGCAAATGTTTTTATTTGATATGATTGGTCATGTGTGACCCGCAGCAAAAGTTTTTATTTGATATGATTGGTCATGTGGCGGAATGTCTGAAGTAAGATTCATATTTTTGGTTCATGAAGGCCACAGCCTTTGATACGGGCGCAGGAGAAATGACTTGAGACATAAGGAGTCGAACCTGTGCCATGCAGCAGTGACTAGTGGGTTCATAAGTTACACCATCCCTAGCGCCACATGATCGGACCACCGACCAAAAGTCATAATTTCAGTCTCTCAGTCACTCAGTCACCGAATTGCAAGCAGGGCCGTACTTAAGGGAAGGCAAGCAGGGCGGCTGTCCGGGGGCTCACCACTGCTGAGCCCCCTCCTCCCCTCGTCTGGACTTTTTTTTATATTTTTCATCCACATGGAAGGAAAGTGAAAGAACTTGTCTGGAGTTTCGGGTTAAAATGATTGAACGGTTAGGGGGCTGTCTTGGAGGGAGGGGGGTGGCTTATTTTTCAAAGATTTTTTTTGTGGGGGGGGGGGAATATTTGCATGCGGAACCCTTTGATGTGTTTCGTATATGGTTCCCCAAATGCATCTTTCCTTAGGGCCCATAGAAACATAAGAACGTCTCTAATTGCCAGCACTAGAAAACGTGTCAATTAAAACAAACAAGCAATTAAGCCTGTTCCATTCTGGACACAGGACTTGTTAGCGCATTTTCATGTTATCTTTCAGTAAATATTTGTAAATTTTGGAAATGTTTATAAATTCAATTGTGTAATGCATATATCTGAAAAAAAGATATTAAAAGGACAAGTAAGTCATGTTGAATAACGGTTACAAAAATAAATAATGATTACGCCCCTTTGATTACCTTTTATTATTTATATTTAAAATATAAGCAAAACGGTACATAACAAATTCTTATTTTTTGGCCCTGAGAGGTCAAATCGCGAAATGGACTTTTGATGTACACTTGGCAGGCCAAGACCTACACAATGATATATACATCATGGATCTAGGACTTATGGTTGCTGAGATATAGGGCGGTCCATTATTAATATAGCTTATATAGTAAAAAACGGTACTTTATAAGGCCCCTTTTACGGCCCTGAGAGGTCAGATCGCAAAATGGAAAAAAGGCATTTCTTGGCAGGCCAAGACCTACACAATGATATATACATCATGGGTCTAGGACTTATGGTTGCTGAGATATAGGGCGGTCCATTATTCATATAGCTTATATAGTAAAAAACGGTACTTTATAAGGCCCCTTTTACGGCCCTGAGAGGTCAGATCGCGAAATGAAAAAAAGTCATTTCTTGGCAGGCCAAGACCTACAAAATGATATATAGATCATGGGTCTAGGACTTATGGTTGTTGAGATCTAGGGTGATGACAGACAGACAGACAGACAGACAGACAGACAAAACGGGGACAATAGAGCATTTTTTTTCGAAAATGCTCTAAAAATGTTAGGAGTTTATTGCAAAGGCACAACACGTGACTTCAAACGAAAGAGCTGCGCGCGCAGGTGGCGGATATGTTCTACCGTCAATATTTGTATTATAGAGGTCACCGGTGAGGTCACATTTCTTCTTTTTTTTTTATTTCCCCATTGCTGTTTTTGTTTTTGTCAGATCTATGTAATGAGCCACGTGCGTCAATGTTTGCTGCCATCTTGACCTAGTTTCAACTTCAGATTGTTTCATCTATTTATAGATATGATCTAAAGTAAACACAAATATTGTTCCGGTGTAACAATTTATTTGTGATTTGCGGAGCACTGTTATAACATTATCTCTGTTGTGTTGAAAAAAGCGATTGTTTTTTTTTTGTTAAATTATCTGCATGGGGTAATCTATACATGCATGGGCGTTGCTTGTGAGGGATGGCAGAGGCGACCATTGCAGTACGCGGGCTCGTGAGCGACGGCCATTAGACAGGTCTGAAAGCCGTACGTGACCTGACCACGGAACCTCCTATCTGAGCCACGTAAACGGTGTAACTGTCTTTAGTTTGTTTTTAAATCTATAATTAAGTTCAATGTAAGTTAAAATTACACAATAGACTATACAATCATCAAATGAAATGTATTTTTAACTCAATGGACAGAATAAACAAACGAACATGTCCTTATCTAAGTGAATGATAAGAAAATATTTAAAAATAAAATAATTAGTACTAAAAGAAATTTCCTGAATTTAGCAGTTTAAAGTCCAATAGCTTTCATAATGTACACAGGCCGTATAGTTTCTATACAGGGAAATACATTTTTGTTAATAGTCTTTATGTACAAGTTGTTGAAACCAAGGCTTTGTTAAACAGGCTTGCGTTGTGTTCCTTTCATGTGATGTATCTATTTATAGATATATTTCAATCTGACGTGCTCATATTGTTTCATCGTTTTGGATTACATGTGAGCAGGTCACCAGATTTTTCCGGTTTCTGTATACAACATGGAGTTTTACGTTTTTTTCTCCTAACAGATTTACAACACATTGCTGTTGACACAGACAGCAGACATGATGCTGGAACACACGGTCAACATCACTGAGACCACCACCCCCCGCGGGACTGAGCTGTTCACCTACACCAAACCGGACGCTCGGTTCTTCGTCTACTACCAGGTGGAAATCGTCCTCAGCATCATCACCATCATCACCAACGGCCTGACCGTGTTCGTCCTGGCCTGCAACGCCAAGCTCAGGATACGCTCTAACGTGTACTTCGCCTCGCTGGCCGTCAGCGATCTTTGCCAGGGGGCGTTCGGAATCGTGTTCAACGCCGCGCGGGTCCGCGGCCTGTCCTCCGGGGACTGGAGCCAGTTCGGCCACGCGGCGTCCGTGGCCGTGCAGTTCCTGTGGTGGCTGGCCACGACGTTCAGCTACTGCTGCCTCATCCTCATCGCCGCGGAGCGCTGGGTCTTCATCGCCCACCCGATGCTTTACCAGCGGCGCTGGACCGTGAGGCTCACCGTCGGGGGGCTTGTCGCGGCGGGGGCGTTGTCCTTCACGGGGAGTTACCTGGCCGTGGACAAAGACCTGGTGGAGGCCAACCTCAGGTACGTCTTCCCCTGCGTCCACACCCTGCTCAGCTGCCTCATCTTCTCCGCGTACTTCCACATCATCGCCATCGCCTACAGACAGCAGAAGGCCATCTCCAGGACGGAGGTGGGCTCCAGGCGCGGATCGGTGGACTCCGGGTACTCCATCGTCTGCAGGGCCTGGAGGGCGATCCGCATGGCCCTGATCGTCTTCGTCATGTACTTTTTCACGGTGAGCCCCTGGACCTACTTCCAGGCCGCGCGCTCGTGGATGGCGCCCAGCCCCGAGATGGAGGAGGTGTCCCAGGCCCTCAACACGGTCACGTGCCTTCACTTCTTCTCCAACGTCTTCGTCTACGCCAGCCAAAACAAAGACTTTTACGACGTCCTCAAACGATACTGGCACAAGATGTTTGGGTGTCGTAAACATCCCAACAAGACCCCGGATGTTTTCAAAGTGAGTGACTTTGCGATGCCTTGACTTTTTTTTTATCTACGGTCTTTCGACATCTCTAATTTTCTGGGGCTCACGTTTCATTCAGTAGACGGGAACCCTTATGTTTCATTCTTCAGAGTGGCTCCTATTTGATTAACTTCGGCAGCCGGGCCTGGAATATAGAGGCTAATGTGAGAGAATGGACCGCTCGTATCCTGTGAGTTATTTGTCACCCCGCCAAAGTGATGGGTCTGTGCAACAAATTGATTCATTTATTTACAATCTGAAACACTGCTTCCCTTTTCAGCAGACGTCGCTTGAAGCGGGGACACACACACACACACCCACACACACACATACACAACAATAACAACAACATCAACAACATCTAAACAGAACAAACAAATAAAAAAAGCTTACAACTCAGGACGTGACAATAACATGGTCAGTTCAAACCGTATCGACATTTTTTTCTAGACACACCTGGTCTGTCCAACGGAATCGATGACTATATCTACAACTACTTGTACGTGTAGATTATTTAGCTGTCTGTTTGGGCACCTGTGACTGGCCAAACTTTAAAAAAAATAAAAAAATTATTGTCTGTGTAACACTCGTGATTCATTCACAGCCTAAAGCCATGTAGCACTTGACCTGACAAGGGACAAAACAATTGTACGCCTTGGTCAAGCCCATTATGGACATGAGGGGGGTGGAAGGAGGGTCGCTTTTTTCACTGGACCGTGCAGC
>JAGDYQ010000329.1:192500-210000 GCA_021962125.1 Bulinus truncatus | reverse complement strand
CGTTGACACACTGCAGCCAGTAGATACACACTCGTTGACACACTGCAGCCAGTAGATACACACTCGTTGACACACTGCAGCCAGTAGATACACACTCGTTGACACACTGCAGCCAGTAAATACTCACTCGCTGACAGACTGTTGATACAGAGAGAGATTTCTAAAACAATGTGTTTGATCAGATACACATATAGAAGGAATACTGTACATCAAATTTAAACAAGATCTGTACAAAGCGTCCAGCTTAGTAG
The DNA here is from genome assembly GCA_021962125.1 of Bulinus truncatus. NCBI lineage: Eukaryota > Metazoa > Mollusca > Gastropoda > Planorbidae > Bulinus > Bulinus truncatus. Next base: position 209,749 of record JAGDYQ010000329.1, on the reverse strand, counting down.
ACCATCCTTAGGGAATGTTTAGTTTGGTACGTACAAACAGAAGGTAAGTTACCGGCCAGCTGACTGGGTCACGTGATAGCTCATTTGTGGCGGGTGGTAGGGCCAGGAGTTCAATCCTTTATGTGTGTGTGTGTGTGTCTATGAATGAGTCCATGTTCACGTTTAAATCTATCTATCTATCTATCTATCTATCTATCTATCTATCTATCTATCTATCTATCTATCTATCTATCTATCTATCTATCTATCTATCTATCTATCTATCTATCTATCTATCTATCTATCTATCTATCTATCTATCTATCTATCTAAATAAAACGGCTTAACAAGTAGCTGGCCCAAGAGTATCTGCTGATACAAATATATAAACAACTGACAGACATTGTACTAAATATATATTTGTGTGCCGACACAATGAACTAAGACGGTCTTTCCCCTTGATTCAAGATGGAGTGACAAGGTGAGAATGTCAACATTCGGTCACGTGAAGACAGACAACCCGTTCTCAGCCCCACCTCCCCTATTTGTCGAACAGCCGTCCATCTCTAATCGCGTCCACCCAATTTATCACCGAGAATTTTCTTTGGGCTTTTGAAAAAAATGGAAATGTACATTTAGTAAAACAGTGGAAAAATGGAAAGGTACATTTAGTAAAACAGTGGAAAAATGGAAAGGTACATTTAATAAAACGGTGGAACCTGAAAGGAGAATGTGAGGACGGGAAACAAGGGAACTTGTAAGGAGAATGTCAGGACCGAAAACATGGGAGATGAAAAAAAGAGGTGGCGGCAGGGGCGTCACAACGTCATGCATCTGGAAGGAAGCGGTTTAGACAGGGGCACAAGGGATTAATACATCGTTACTAGGGACGGCACTTCATGGGATTCATAGATTTGAAGAACAGAATAAAACATGTCCCCCCCACCCCCAGTGGACTAAAAGGATGGAGGGGGTGTGACAGCCTTCTAGGTCATAGAAAGCGAAAGTAGATTTTTTGGTACTTTGCTGGTAATACCAGCAGTCGTATATTTATGTGGAAACCTTTTAATTTTGATTTGCGTGACTAATCGTTGGAGGCAACATTCTCATGTCATGAAATATAAAAGGTAACACAGATGCCGTGCCTAGCTAGCGACAGAGTAAGCGGATCGCCCCCCTCCACCCACCCGCCCATACCATCCCATTAGTTACGCCACCGGTATAATGTTCGATGTCACTATAACCCTACTCGGAGGGGGCACAGTTCTCGTAGCGCCCTCTGTCCATCATCACCACAGCCAGCGCCCTATGTCCATCATCACCACAGCCAGCGCCTCACTCTGTCCATCACCACCACAGCCAGCGCCTCAACCTACCATGGCTGGGAGCGTAAACATCTCCGAAAACCCCATTCCCCCCCTCCCAATAAACTTTACAGATTCACTAGAACTGATCTGCTTGTCTCTAGATCCTGCCAACAGGTTTTATTTGGGGGAGGGGGGGTCAGTTTTCCAGAATGTCCCCGTCCCCCCCCCCTTGCGATGTCCGTGGTGGTATCAAGACAAGAAAGAGACGATGTGGCTAAATTCGCTAAGACTCGATCCCCTGACGTACACGCGGCTGAGACACACCCCTTCGCTAGCACTCCTTCCTTTTTGATTGGCAGATCTTATCACCACCTTACACGTGACAAGCGCGTTTCTTAATGTCAACGCGACCCGAGACTGCGTTGACCTGCCACGTGACACGACGTACCCAATGACACGCACAACACACGCCTCTGTTGTCCACTCCGTATTTTTCTCCACCCCCCTTTAACTTTTTCAAATGACGTTCAAATGTTCACTTAGCAGACGTCACTGCTATTCTGCAGCAGCAAATATACCCGGGGGTGGGGGTGGGGTGGTGTGGGGGGTGTCAGGAACGATCCACGTTAAAAGAAATCGAGACAATCCCCTGAATTACCATGAAGAATGAAGTTCCCTAATTCTGTATTCACGGGACAATATTGGCACAACGACATTCAGCACACACACACGCACACACACTGAGGACGAGGATGATAGATCAATAGACTCACAGACTGCGAGACATACAACACACACACTTCCACACAGATGACGAGATGGGTAGATCGATAGAGGTGATAGATTGATAGGATACACTGAACGACATAATACTCAATGATGATTTCTAATACAACCATATATATATCATTGTTTCAAACCAGATGATCTAGAAATACATTTTTTAATGATAAAAAATATTGATCACCTGCCGCATTACATTTCATCGATACAGATCGATAGTTATTACTCGAATATGCTGCTGTTTAAAAGAATAATGCATTTTCGTTAAGATGCAAACACTGTTTAAAAATATAACTACTAGGTTCACACCCAATGGAAGTTGTGCTAGTCAATGTTGTCAATTGAAGGTTTGGGGTTGCCCGGGGCTTAAAGGAGTTCTCGCCACAGGGGCGTTTTGATACGCTCTCTAGATAACAGTTATAATGACACGCGTATCTGATTTTTCTATTGCAATCTTTAAAGTAGGCCATCGAACTACCCACGAGTGGCTGAAATTAGCTCATCAAATAAGGTCACGTGATTGTCAGTGTATCTGTTATATAGATCGGTGCTTCAGTTCCACAGCTCTTAATGTAAACAACGAATCATACACACATTGCTATGGAGGTGATAATTGTACACAGCAGAATGAAACACTCACCTGGTCATGGGAAGGAGAGGGGGGGTAGAGAAGGCAATATACCTGTATTATGTCCTGGATCTCCGAGAGAAATTTCGGGCGTCTGTTTTAAAAAGAACAATGGGGTCCGAATTCAAATTTCTGCCCACATGGTTGTGATACTTGTGTGTAGCCTGTATTATAATTTCACTCAAATGAAGATTTCATTAATTCATCTAGGTGACCTGAAATATTAAGCTATAAATGTTCAATAAAGGCAATATTACTTGGCTTTCAGTTTGAAAGGTACACACAGATAGGCTTTTACAGCATTGACCCTAGCGGACCACTAGATCGCATAAATAACGCTAACTATATATTTTGCTATGTACGGAGTCTCACCAAATCTACTGGACAATTTAATGAATTTAATATTTGATTTATTTTGAAAACATGGTAACAAGTGTGGGTAACCGCTAAACGTCGAGGACTATTTGGGCTCTGTAGCACTGGACTAGTTGCAATCCCTCAGACCTGGTTATGCCCCCCCCCTCCACTTCTCGGTTATCTAAAAGCCATGGGCAAAAACTGACCATAAGTGACCATTATGAAGGTGCCCATGTTTACGTACGAATACTGCACGAGAGATTTATCTGTACGGTTAATGAATTCACTCAAATGAGTTATAATTACGGAAGTATATTTGATCAGTTTATAAGTAAAGACCCAAAGGTGGGGGGGGGGGGGGGGAGAACCTTTCAAAGTGCCGCATGGTACTGAATGTAACAAAATTTTAGTCATGGAATATTACGGTGAAAACAAACTGATATAACGGAATCTCAATAAACTCAATTAATATCCGCCAATAGAAATGACATGAATGACGTAATCATACCTGAAATGACCTTGACCCCAGTTTCCTGTCACAAAGATCGCGCATGTTTCCTGTTTAGTTCATTGTCGTCGACTTCAGACCAATAGTCTTGCTAAGTACATCTATTTAGTACTCTACTCAGACCGTACTGATGTACATGTTAAGGAGTGCAGCCGATATTGATTTTCAACGAATTTTTTTTGTCCTTACACAAATAGATGCATGACAGTTGCTCTCAATATTGCCAGGTTGGCTGCCTTACCGCCCCGCTAGTTTGGGCGGTATTTTTTCTGGACTCTTCGGGAGTTTTAAATCACTGGCTGGTTGGCGGGTTTTAGGCGGGATCAAAATTATTATTACATAAATAAAATAAAATAAAAAAACAAGCAATTTAAGTCTTTTCCGTTTCGGACAAAGGACATTTTAGAGCATTTTCGCCGGTAACGCCGAACGAAATCAGTATTTTTTTTTCGTGTTTTGATAAATAGAGAGGGAAGTAATCATGTTGAATAACTGTTACAAAATAAATAATGATTACGCCCCTTTGATTAGCTTTTATTATTTATGTTTAAAATATAAGCAAAAACGGAACCTAGGAAAGTCTTTTTTTCGGCCCTCAGAGGTCAGATCGCGAAATGAACTTTTGATTTACAAATGGCAGGCTAAGACCTACAAAATGATATATACATCATGGGTCTAGGACTAATGGTTGCTGAGATATAGGGCGGTCCTTTATTAATATAGCTTGTATAGTAAAAAACGGTACTTTATAAGCCCCCTTTTACGGCCCTCAGAGGTCAGATCGCGAAACGGACAAAAGTCATCTCTTGGCAGGCCAAGACCTACAAAATGATATATACTTCGAGGGTCTAAGACTTATGGTTGTTGAAATCTAGGGTGATGACGGACAGACAGACAGACAGACAAAAAGGGGACAAAAATTTGTGGTAAATTTGTCATTTGTACTAAATGGCGTTTTTTTTTGGGGCGTGCTGTTGGTGGGCCTTTGGCGGCCTTTGGCGGCTTTCCTGTTGAGTTTCGGAGGTTTTCGTTAAATCCTCTGGCAACACTGCTGTTCATTCAGCTCTGAACGCAGACGACGTAGTTCGCCATAGACTGATTTAGAATTCTGCAGCAGGTAGGGTAAAGTGTGTGTGTGTATGTGTGTGTGTGTGTGTGTGTGTGTGGTCACACGTAAGCCAGGTGATGCTCAAATACAAGCACAAGGATGGGATGAGACTTACCTAAGATTCTTAAGTCCACCCTGTCTGTCTGTCACTACATCTCTCCCACACCAGCCTCCCTTCAACCATCGACCACACCTTTCTACCCCCGTCACTTTTTAAATATATTCATTAGAGGGAAGTAGAAATAACGAATGGAAGAGAAAATGGGATGTAACTTGGGTGACATTTTCATGTCAACAGAATATTGAAAAATATTGAGAGTCGTTTCGACTGACCATATTGGACTGAACCCACGTTACATATCTATCTATCTATCTATCTATCTATCTATCTATCTATCTATCTATCTATCTATCTATCTATCTATCTATCTATCTATCTATCTATCTATCTATCTATCTATCTATCTATCTATCTATCTAATCTATCTATCTATCTATCTATCTATCTATCTATCTATCTATCTATCTATCTATCTATCTATCTATCTATCTATCTATCTATCTATCTATCTATCTATCTATCTATCTATCTATCTATCTATCTATCTATCTATCTATCTATCTATCTATCTATCTATCTATCTATCTATCTATCTATCTATCTATCTATCTATCTATCTATCTATCTATCTATCTAACTGTGTGTGATGGAAAGCGGCGCAGTTGACGGAGATTGAGAGGGGGCGCTAGGTTTGCTGGCATCGCCCTGGCCAGGCCCGTAACGTGCGGGGGGCCAGGGGGCCGTGCTCCCCTGCGTTTTGTCTGGCCCCCTCTGCTAATTTGTTCTACATAGTAAAATGTATTACCTGCTCCCCCCCCCCCATTGCTATTGCCTGGCCCCTGCTGTAGAAAGCCTGGCCCCTGCTGTAGAAAGCCTGGCCCCTGCTGTAGAAAGCCTGGCCCCTGCTGGCCCCTGCTGTAGAAAGCCTGGCCCCTGCTGTAGAAAGCCTGGCCCCTGCTGTAGAAAGCCTGGCCCCTGCTGTAGAAAGCCTGGCCCCTGCTGTAGAAAGCCTGGCCCCTGCTGCAGAATTTTCACGCTATGGGGCTGCCTGGCACATGTTTTTGCTTGATAAAATATGTTGAGTCAACTTTTTCCAACGGACGATGTGTTTGAAACTAAACACGTTCTTTATATTTTTTTTTTTAGCTTTTCAGATGGACACAAATAAGACATTACTAGTCAAAAAGCAAATTCAAACATTTAGTAACTAAAACTCTCATGTGTGAGGAACTGAAAGTGTTGGTAACTCCATAATTTGTTTCCAGGCATTCGTCCCATTACCAAAAAAAAAAAAAATGAGTAGGGGAGGTAAGGGAGTGACTGACCCATATAAAAAGAAAACCTTTAGTTCAAACCAACCAGTAGAAAAGATTTTTATATTTCGTTAACGTAACTAAGTAAATTTAGGAATTGCATTCACAGTCGGAAAACTGAACATTTTTTTTTACCCAAAAGGAACAAAAAATTACGTCACTAAGTAGAAACATCAAGGTACAGATAGCGACACACTAAGTAATTAAAGTCAGTAGAAGAAACGACAAATCGGGCGACTTGTGTACATTTTGGATTTGCTGATTTTCGAGAAACATTTTAAAGAGGTATTTAAACTTCAGTTCATTTATGTAACATTTATTAAACAGTAAGAGATATACATTTTATTGCGTTAAATTAGGTAGCTTATACAAGATTCCATGTAAAGCCAGTTTAGCCGTTGTGTAGATGCTATTATGTTAGTTTGTTATTGAATTAAGATATAGATACGCATGTGACTGCAGGAACGCTTCAGTCAGGGATGCAATTCCCCCCCCCCCCAACGTATACCAGGGTCACGCTCGGTCACAGCCATGGGCTATAAAATGGTAGCTGCCGTGGCAGCCCCGTAGCGTGAAAATTATACAGCAGGGGTCAGGCATTCTACAGCAGGGGCCAGGCAATAGCAAGGGGGGGGGCAGATAATACATTTTACTAAGTAGAATAAATAAGCAGGGGGGGCAGACAAAACGCAGGGAGGGCCGCCCCCCCTGGCCCCCCAGCAAGCTACGGGCCTGTACCGTGGAGACTCCATTTTGTGGACATATTTAAGGGTTCGAACACAGGCATTATGGTCCCGGTATCTGTCACCTTATCAGCCTTATGGCCCCGGTATCTGTCACCTTATCAGCCTTATGGCCCCGGTATCTGTCACCTTATCAGCCTTATGGCCCTACTGTGTACACCAGTGTGTGCCCCTACCCCCTGTCCAAAATGCTTAAAACAAAACGGAGATATTTGTCAATTCTAAAGTGACCCTAATACTGGTGCTGCCCCACATACTGTTGAAGTTCTCTCAATAATGGAGGGGGGAGGGCTATTTGTGTGTGTGTGTGGGGTGGTCCACCAGTAAAGTGCCCGAACAAGTCCACGTGTCAAATCGGCCCTGGCAGAGACGCAAGTTCCTGATATATCCACATTGCTCGATATATAACAAGCTACTTTACTTTGTGTCATTAACAACAGAAAATTTTACCTAAGTCCTTTTTTTTTTTTTATTGTATTCCAGATTTCTTCTTCTGAAGTTCGGATTACACTTTGACCTCTCTGACCCCAGTGACCGCAGTGCATCTATAAATAGATATAATAAATCCTCGGGTGATTACCTTTAACCGACAAGCCCCCTTTCAGTGTTTCTGATAAATTCAGAACATATTTGGGGTTACTTGTGTTTTATCCCCCTTGGCTGTTACAAGTTGTCGTACAATAACAAAAAAAAAGCAGAAAAAATATCAAACTAATCACCATGGATACCAGACTTCGTGCTTGTGCCACCATCTTGTTCTTAGCTTGTGGACAAATCACATCCGGCCAGTTTATCCCTTACGTGACCCAGAAAGTGGCCTCGCCGTCCCAGGACGTTGGCTCTATCCTCCAGCTGCTCTTCGGCAAACCCCAAGTCTTGGACAAGGCCGGGGGCCCCCTAACCGCCGCCCCCACCGCCCCACCGACGACGACGACCACGACGAAGAAAGTGAACTCGCTGAACTTCCTCAACCCAGACGGCTCGGTCAACAGGGACAGGTCCGGCTTTATATCATTCTACGTCTCCACACCGGCTTCCGGCCCGGCCGATCGCCAGCTGTTGAGGACGACCACAGTGAACTGGTTGGACCTCATCCTGAGACGGTCCCCGCAGACACAGACCGTGAAATCTTCTGGTAACCAGTAAGTCACGTGATTTTGAATCCTTTATCCATCTTTCATATCACTGTTTACAAATGAACATAAGCGTATCTATTATGGGGCCAAAGAGGAAAGGGGGGGGGGATAGTTCCCTGATGTAACAGCAAATCGTTTGACATAGTTGGCTAATGTTTATAAATGTAGTGAGTGAATTTCATAAATACTAAATCTCATTTCCAAACTCTGGTATTTTGTGTTATTCGATGCCATCCTCAAAATTAGTTTATTTATTAGTTGTCTTTGTGTCTTGGTTTCACCTCCTTCGTATTTAGAACTAAGACACAAAATATATGTTTTTTCTTACCCAAAGCTAAATGAAATTCGAGGAACATATGATTCAATGAAGCTTAGCCACTGAAAATCGCCAACTATTTAACTAATGATTGTAACTTGTCATATACCTATATCTGTAGCATGACTATTGTTCCGTAGTTACGTATGATAACCGATGAGAGAATTCACGTATTTATCAATAGTTGTTTGTTAATTGTAGCAATCGAACTTACAAATCAAAGACTTAACGACATTTTTTTGCGATAAAAATTTCACTGTAATTATCACCCTACATCAGATGTACGAACTAAATGAATACACAATGGTATTAGATGTTTTGTGGATAAATATAACTCTCTTCCGTTGTATTCCGCGGTTAATCGGCTCTGAGACTCTACCCGTCTACCGTGACAATGAATTTTCGCGAAGGAGGATTGTTTATCTATAAATAGAATATTTTCGTAGTAGAAACAATGAGAACATGTTTACAAATTTATACTGAGAGCTCTCAAGACATGAAGTAATATTATAGAATCACCTTAGGCTAGTGTTGCGAAATATGCTGAACTAGATAAAAGAGGGAAAAAACAGCATATCACTATCTATCTATCTATCTATCTATCTATCTATCTATCTATCTATCTATCTATCTATCTATCTATCTATCTATCTATCTATCTATCTATCTATCTATCTATCTATCTATCTATCTATCTATCTATCTATCTATCTATCTATCTATCTATCTATCTATCTGTCTATCTATCTATCTATCTACAGCCTTTAAAAACCACAATAATGTGAAGCCGCGTTATGTTGAGGGAAGGTAGTTGTTCAGATTTGTCTCGCGTTTTTTATTTCTGACGTCATTCTACAGTCAATGGAAAAGTTACTTGAAAATATTTAGAGCATTTTCGAAAAAAAATGCTCTATTGTCCCCGTTTTGTCTGTCTGTCTGTCTGTCTGTCTGTCATCACCCTAGATCTCAACAACCATAAGTCCTAGACCCATGATCTATATATCATTTTGTAGGTCTTGGCCTGCCAAGAAATGACTTTTTTCCATTTCGCGATCTGACCTCTCAGGGCCGTAAAAGGGGCCTTATAAAGTACCGTTTTTTACTATATAAGCTATATTAATAATGGACCGCCCTATATCTCAGCAACCATAAGTACTAGACCCATGATGTATATATCATTGTGTGGGTCTTGGCCTGCCAAGTGTACATTCCGCGGTTAATCGGTTCAAAGACTCTACCGTGACAATGAATTTCCGCGAAGCAGGATTGTTTATCTATAAATAGAATATTTTCGTAGTAGAAACAATGAGAACATGTTTACAAATTTATAGTGAGAGCTGTCAAGACAAGAAGTAATATTATAGAATCACCTTAGGCTCGTGTTGCTAAATATACTGAACTAAATAAAAGAGGGAAAAAACAGCATATCACTATCTATCTATCTATCTATCTATCTATCTATCTATCTATCTATCTATCTATCTATCTATCTATCTATCTATCTATCTATCTATCTATCTATCTATCTATCTATCTATCTATACCATCTATCTATCTATCTATCTATCTCTATCTGTCTATCTATCTATCTATCTATCTATCTATCTATCTATCTATCTATCTATCTATCTATCTATCTATCTATCTATCTATCTATCTATCTATCTATCTATCTATCTATCTATCTATCTATCTATCTATCTATCTATCTATCTATCTATCTATCTATCTATCTATCTACAGCCTTTTAAAACCACAATAATGTGAAATCGCGTCATGTTGAGGGAAGATAGTTGTGCGGATTTGCCTCGTGATTTTTATTTCTGACGTCATTCTGCAGTCAATGGAAAGGTTACTTGAAAATATTTTTTTTATACCAGAAAGCGTTATGAATGAACATTTTTGTTTACATTTTATTTTTATGTTCAATGTTTAGAGTAACTAATGTTTCAAGTAACTAGTGTTTCAAGTAACTAATGTTTCAAGTAGCTAATGTTTCAAGTAACTAATGTTTCAAGTAACTAATGTTTCAAGTAACTAATGTTTCAAGTAACTAATGTTTCAAGTAACTAATGTTTCAAGTAACTAATGTTTCAAGTAACTAATGTTTTAAGTAACTAATGTTTCAAGTAACTAATGTTTCAAGTCACTAATGTTTCAAGTCACTAATGTTTCAAGTAACTAATGTTTCAAGTAACTAATGTTTCAGGTAACTAATGTTTCAAGTCACTAATGTTTCAAGTAACTAATGTTTCAAGTAACTAATGTTTCAAGTAACTAATGTTTTAAGTAACTAATGTTTCAAGTCACTAATGTTTCAAGTCACTAATGTTTCAAGTCACTAATGTTTCAAGTCACTAATGTTTCAAGTCACTAATGTTTCAAGTTACTAATGTTTCATGTAACTAATGTTTCAAGTAACTAATGTTTCAAGTAACTAATGTTTCAAGTAGCTAATGTTTCAAGTCACTAATGTTTCAAGTAACTAATGTTTCAAGTAACTAATGTTTCAAGTAACTAATGTTTCAAGTAACTAATGTTTCAAGTAACTAATGTTTCAAGTAACTAATGTTTTAAGTAACTAATGTTTCAAGTAACTAATGTTTCAAGTCACTAATGTTTCAAGTCACTAATGTTTCAAGTAACTAATGTTTCAAGTAACTAATGTTTCAAGTAACTAATGTTTCAAGTAACTAATGTTTCAAGTAACTAATGTTTCAAGTCACTAATGTTTTAAGTAACTAATATTTCAAGTAACTAATGTTTCAAGTAACTAATGTTTCAAGAAACTAATGTTTTAGTTGGTGAATGTAGGTCAAACTCTGTTTACTTTATTGAACTATCGATCTTTCCATATTTACTTTTATCATACTACTAGTCCCTCCCTCCCCCACAATCTATCTATCCATCTGTCTATCTATCTGTCTGTCCTTCCGCGTTTCTCTGTGTCTATCGATTTATATAGTATGTCTATTTCTCTGTTATGTCACTTATGAATTCATATGGTGTTCCGTGTGACTTCGTAAATTATCCATCCACTTATCCTACCTTTACTTTCAAACACCTATCTTTGTGTCATCCATGAATCCATTCAAGTATACAATCACCTGTAATTGTATCATCCATGTATCCATTGACGTTTACAATCACCTGTCACCGTATCATCCATGTATCCATTGAAGTATACAATCACCTATCATCGTATCATCCATGTATCCATTCACGTATACAACCACATATCATTCAATTGAGCGATCCATCAAATCATGCATTAACCAATCAATCTCTTCATACATCCTTTTATACTTCATTCGTCCATCTGTCCATCCAGGCATACTTCCTTCCATTATCTGCAATTATATAAATTCATTCATCTATTGGTCCTTTGCACCCTTCAATCCATCTGTCCATTCACCCATCTCTGTACCCATCTTCCCATCGATTCATCTTCCTATACACCCTTCACTCCATACGTCCGTCTGACTATCCGACTGTTTCTACACCATGGTCTATCTGCACACATCTATATATCCAAACAGGCAAAGAAAAGGTTAAATTCTTAATAAGAATTCCAGTTCAGTCTTAAACAAGATATAATGTATTCAATTATTTTTCTTTGTGTGGATGTTGTTTCAATTTTGATATCAAAACATAAATTTTATGCTAAAAAAATTGTTTTGCATAACGTAAAAGTACATTAATAACTTTCAATGTTAAATTTTTCGCTATCAACATAGAGGCGTACCTAGGTTGGGGGAGGGGAGGTCCAAATTCGAAAGTCCTCTCGGGCCCCAGCTTGAGGGGGACCCCACAATTAATTTTTTTAATGTAAAAATTAATGCACATTATCTCATGGCGTGTGTCGAATGTCAAATGCAGGGGTCCCCAAAGAGGCCAAGCCCCCCACCCGGGCCCCACAAAATCCCTAGGTGCGGAACTGTATCATCAATTTGTTTTTATTCTAGCTCAATGCTTAAATTATTTATATCTGGAATAAAACCAATGTAATGGCTGACATTAATACAACAATGACACTAGGGAGCGACCGATAATTGGATCGGTATCGGACCGATATTGGCACTATCGGTTTATATCGGATCGACCGATTGTTGTAGGGAGCGAACGAGATTCGGACCGATATTGGCACTATGGGTTAACTATCGGACCGGCCGTTCTTTGGCTGCCGATACATTGTTTTTTTTTTCACAAATCTAGTAACTCTAAACTGGTTTCAGTCAAAATTAAAAAGATTAACGATGAAAATTATTTTTATTTCATCACAACTTTCACAAGTTAGTGAAGTTACAATTAACAATTAATACATTTTTATTTTTTTAGTTTGACATTAATTATTTACAACTTTATCTTTGTGTTGTGTAAAAAGTAAAAACAACACATTGTTTGTTATAAGTTTAATTTTAAACAATAAACATGCAGATGGTTTGTGTTTCTGCCTTCGGTCTTCCGGTCTGTCTTTTCAAATCTTTTGTTCTTCTAATCTTCTTCATCTGCCAGACACCCTATCATTATAGCAAAATATCGATATTGGTAAAAATGCTGGGGGAAAATATCGGTATCGGACTATCGGTAAAAAGGCATATCGATCGCTCCCTAAATGACACAACCAGGTACAATGTAACACATTTCATCTCTGTTATTTCATAATACCAATTTTGAAAAATTGATGTAAATGGTCCTGGTAGGCTCTAAGAGTCACATATCGTGACCTCTGGCTATAGATTGTACATCGACTGTCAGTCTGTTTTGTACTACCATCCAAAGTCAATCAATCCACCCACATATGCATTCATCCCTCTCATACATCCCTTTCATCCATCCCTTTTTTCCATTTCATCCATCAATCAATCCATCCATTCACATATCCAATACCCCACTATATCCAACATCCATTCATTAAACCAATCATGCATCCGTCATATCCACCAATCTATTTATCCAACCAACAATCCACCCATTCATCGTCCTACTCACCAAACTATCAATCTCACTCACCTATCCACCCACCAATCCACCCACCAATCCACCCAACAATCCACCCACCTATCCAACTACCTATCCATCCACCAATCCACCCACCAATCCACCCACCAATTCACCCACCAATCCACCCACCAATTCACCCAACAATCCACCCATCAATCCACCCATTCATTATCCAAACCATCAATCTTACTCACCCATCCTTCCATCCATATACCCATCAATCCACCCATCAATCCATCCATTCATTCATCCATCCACCTACACACTCACCCACACACCCACCAACTCCGCATCCATTCATCCATCCATTCACCCATCTATACATTACCTATATGCTGATACTTATCACTTGGGGCGTTGTCCATAAAGAAGTCAATTTTATCACCATTCACAGGTATCGATCTTACGATCAAACCCCAGCCCCTGAAGTCACCACCACCTCCACCACCGCCAAGACCAACAACAGAAACGAAGTCCTGTTTGTGACGAACGGGGGCGTATTCATCGTGAACAACAAGAAGGACGCCACTAAGAGCACGCCCCTGGCGCCCACGCAGAACTCAAACTTCAACCCGTCGACCAAACATCAAGAGGTGGAAGTCCACGACAAGCCGTTCACAGGGGTGCCCGAGTCCTGGTTTTCGGACCCACACGACGTCAGGAAGAGAGCCGCCCATGACAAAAGAACAAAGAGTCCCCACGGCACCGCGCAGACAAAGTTGAGTTCCGCAACCGGAAGTCAAGGAGGTAAAGTTAAAAAAAGCCACAGACGCAACCGGTAAAAATACAAAATTGAAATCTGCACGCTATCACTTCGTTTTGAATTAATGCCGCCATTTTGTATTTTTTTATAATTGACTGCTAAATTTGTGTAAATTACTGAATTATCTTATTTCTTTGATTTCATTTAGTTTAGTGAATCTAGTTTATTGTTTATAAGGGCAAAAACACAAAAATGAGATTTTTTTATTGAAAAAAAATGTGTATACTATTTAATTTATATAAAAATACAATAAATATATAGCGAAATGTAAATACAAATATTTTTTATGAACTTATTTTTTAAATTGCACTTTTTTTTTGGAGCATTTACTGCACGTAATTTCATAATTAAAGTATTTCAGGAAATAACATGAACTTAATGCTCTCCTCACATTGTAACTATTCTGTGTCATTTATTTGCAAATCGAAGATTTCTAAAGGTATCGATACCTTTCTTTTGATTATATCAATGGTGCCAGCAGGTCATCCGCGAAGGGAAGGCAACTGGAATATTTTGCGCGGGGCCCCAAGAGTTGGAGGCGTTGTCGTTTGATTTAATTGGGGGTTACTGGCCCAGACGGTCCCAAAAGTTTGTCAGGGGGGCCCAGAGTTTGTGAATGGGGCCCTAGCCTAAAGTACTATAACAATTAAAATATGGCTGCATTGCATGCGGAGCCGTCTTCACAGCATTGTAGGCCCTCGGGCGAACCAGTGCTCTGTGGCTCCTATGGCTACCATGGCAGGATTAACTTTTAGCTTAATAAGGCTACATAGCCTTGGGCCCTTAAAGAATCGGCTCTCATTAATCAAACTTTATGATTTTACCTCCAAAACATAATGCTAGAAATATTTTTTTTTCTACTTCTGAAAAATGCCATATTAAGTTACATGTGTGATGCAGTACATTTCACTGGTGATACCTCTTATCATTTCGTTTGCAAACTCACACCCTTATTTTTTTGACAACTATCCCACAGTGACCTAAATCGGGCCCTGAAGACCACTTACTATAATGAAATATATATGGTCAACTAGCACAGAGCCATATGCATTAAAAACTGGCCTTTATGGACCACGAATTACAGCAACGTGTCTACCAAAGTGTATAGCGGGTGTATTAAAGTTGCACACATACCACTTTGCTATTTAGTCGTATATCTTAGTTTTTAGCTCGACCGCCGTTCAGAAGTTATAAATAGAACTACTCTCGAACCACCAAATGTCCGGGTATAAATTGCCGGTTATCCAAGGGAGACTATTCAATCAATTAGCAGTGTCCACAGGTGTGAGTTGTCTGGAGGTTGACCAGTTCGAGCCCTGCGAGTACTACGGTCAGTGTTTCGCCAAGACGGACGAGAGCTGCCAGAACCGTAGCTCTTACATCGGGGACGAGACCCACAGACTGTGCCTGGCTTCACTGGAAGTGGCCCGGTCGACGGAGTCAAGGCCAGTAAGTCGTGGGTCATCTTCATCAAGGGTAGAGGCATGGCACTGGCGTTTAGCGATGGTTGTGGTTGTAGCTGGTTGTGGTTGTTAGGTGGTTGTAGCTGGTTGTTATGTGGTTGTTATGTGGTTGTTAGATGTTGTTGGCATTTAAACCGTCAACTAAAAAAAGAAATGTGGATTATTGTTTTTTAAAAATAATCTTTATTGAGATGTTGCGTCACTCAGAGTCGTTCTAGGTAAAGGCTCATTTGGGGCCGTATGAAAAAAAATTTGCGGCTCTAGACAAAGTAATATGGAGCCTTTAGGAAAGGATAAATAAAGAAGCCGTGGGCATATTTATATTAGGGGGGCCAAGGTGACAGCTCATTCAAGGGCCCTAGGTGACAGCTCATTCAGGGGCCCTAGGTGACAGCTCATTTAGGGGCTCTAGGTGACAGCTCATTCGGGGGCCCTAGGTGACAGCTCATTCGGGGCCCTAAGCAAAATTACTTTTGTTGACCCTAGGCAGAGGTTATTTGGAGTCTAAATGCAAAGGTACTTTTGAGGCTCCATTCTGTAAAATTCGCCGCTTGCCAATCTAGGGCCATTGATAATTTAATTTATGTTAGATATTTTATGTTACAGTGAAATAAAATTCCCAACAGGGGGCGCCACTAGCAATGGGGGACCTAGGAAGCCGCCTACTTTGCCTATCTATAAGAACAGCAACAGCATTGGCTGCACTTCACAATAATGGGCTGTGAAACTGTTTTCGCTTTGCTAAATATTAAGAACAAAATAATGTCTAAGTAAACTTTCTCTCAAGATATTCCAGTTAGAATCTTTTTTAAAACTCGTCCAGTTGTGAAATAGTTTAAAATAGAAATTCTCATTGTGTGACCTGACGCGGTATTAAAGAAACAAGATGACCAATCGAATTGCTACAACTTCTAAAACAAAAACATTCGAATCTCTCTGAATTCCCTATAACACTTCTAATATTATCTCCGGGAAACCTCTAAACTTTAACTTATTGAGTTGGCCAGTAGATTCATGTCCCAGCCAGTATATAATAGAGATGGGTTTGAATTCTCCGGAAGGCTGCTAAATAACCGGTCCACCTAGAGTAACAAAGGTTATAAGTTCAAGTGTCAGTCTAGTGAGGTCATCTCTATAACACCCTGGGCTGTATTATGGACACATAGTGGACACACAGCTGTCCAGGGTACTGCTGGCAGGTTTGATTCAGGATTAAGATATACCACACAGTTCATCATTTCAAATTCTGATATAATAAAAAAAAAGTGTAAGCCATTTTTTAGTACCAAAAAAAAAAAAATGAATTATTTTAGTAAACGTTGTCCAGGTAAATAAATAGGTATGTGACTCTTAACGTGAAAAGTATTTATAAATGGGTATGTATTTGACAGCATTATTTTTTTAAAAATATTTTTCAAAGGCTTCATTGCTCGCCGACCAAAATAGCTTAAACATAGTTTTAATATTGGAGCCAAAGGGGGGTGTACATCGAGCTAAAGTACATTTCTACAAAAATCAGCTAATTTTGTTGTGATAAAAATATTATTAACTGATGCAGGCATGAATAAAGTGAAATGAAAGAGATGTATATAAAGATTTGCACACATTTCTGGATCCACCATTCTCTATACTAAAGTAAGATAGAAAACATTAATAGCTATTAAGTGTGTAGTTAAAATACCCAACAGCTGGAATAATGAAAATACCAAACAGCTGTATTAGTTAAAATACCCAACAGCTGTATTAGTTAAAATACCCAACAGCTGTATTAGTTAATATA
>JAGDYQ010000329.1:165000-187500 GCA_021962125.1 Bulinus truncatus | reverse complement strand
GTAAGTTGACTTGAGATTCTGTTAAATTAAACAGATAATAAAGTGATATATCAAACAAATATTCTTTTAAGTCTTTTTAATATTTGAATCTCTATTTATTTTATCATTATTTGTTAATCTTTAAAATGAAGATTATTTTTAAAAAAAAGTAGCAATTTATTCGGGTTATTGACAGTAGATCATTGATCGATATATGTATATCGATCTATGATGACATGATGTAAAAGATAAATAATTTGAATAACCTTAGTGTAGATTTAGATTTCAGAATGAAGCCCAGATATATACGAACACCTGAACGCAATAAACACATTAACACAAATGACACATCAATACCCATTGTACACAAAAACATTTACACAATACATTTTTAAAATAGAAAAAACATTTACACAATAAAACATTAACACAATAAAACATTAACACAATAAACACATTTACACAATAAACACATTTACAAAATAAACACATTTACACAATAAACACATTTACATTATAAACACATTTACACAATAAACACATTTACAAAATAAACACATTTACAAAATAAACACATTTACACAATAAACACATTTACAAAATAAACACTTTTACACAATAAACACTTTTACACAATAAACACATTAACACAATAAACACAGACAACTATAACACGTAAGCACAGCTGCACCTAAGCACCTACAAATAAACGCATTCCCACACAAATGTGTGCATAAATACATTTACACAATTGACACCTCCTTTGGAACAAAAATTGACAGGCCTTCGGGCAAAAGATGGAATATTCTAGAATCGTCTTCACCATTACAAAGGTTTATCTGACATAGTTATTGATAAATGAGTTAAATTCAGCCCCGTAGCGTGAAAATTCTACAGCAGGGGCCAGGCCAATAGCAAGGGGGGGGGGGCAGGAAATAAATGTTACTAAGTAGAGCAAACAAGCAGAGGAGACCAGACAAAACGCAGGGTGATGGAGAATTTCGTGACTCAGATGTTAGCACTCATATTTGAGAGCTTTAGTGAGTGTCATGTTTGAGACCTGAGTGAGTGATTCAGAAATACAAGCTAGGAATCTTTAGGAATGACTTGAGTCGGTGATTTAGCAATATACACATTATAAACCTTTATGAATGATTTGAGTGAGTGATTCAGCAATACAAGCTAGGAATCTTTAGGAATGACTTGAGTCGGTGATTCAGCAATATACACATTAAAAACCTTTATGAATGATTTGAATGAGTGATTCAGCAATACATGCTTGAAATATTTAAGAATGACTTAAGTGAGTGATTTAGCACTGCATAATTGTGAGTTTTACTGAATGATAAGAACTTTAACCTCATGCACTATAAATAAACAAACATTTTAAACATTCAAATTATATTTAAAGTGTAATTTTAATGTTAAAAACATTTCGCTTTTTTATTGTTTTCAGTGTAAAAATATTAATACAGATGCATGTAAACAAATCAAAACCTAACACATCAGTTTTACAAAGATAACAAAATAATAAACTTTATGATTGGCAACAATGCATTTGTTTTGGAGATTAAATTATTCAATGTTTGAAAATATCAGTTTTCAACACAGATTAGAGATTATATATTTCAACTTTTCATTGTTTTTTTTTTTTTACGGAGAGTCAAAGTTCATTAAACTTAAAGATTAAAATATTTAGATTTAAGAATATATTATTTATAGGGGAAAAAGCAAATACTGGATAAATATGCAACACTGTTTTAAACATTTGTTTTATTACAAAAAACAAATTATAAATGGTTATAACAAATGTTATAACAGTGTTATATTATTATTGCATTATGGATTATATATATGTTGTTAAATGCAGAGCCGAATTTACAGTTTTATTAAAAAATTGTTAAAAAATTTTAAACCCCATTTTGAAAAATAAAAAAAAATATGTTAATTGTTTTTTTAATTTGTATATACTAAACATTTTAAGGTTCCTTATTTCGCAAGGGCCTAGTCGATGTCTGTAAATCCGGCCCTGTGTATATGCAGTTATGTGCCCCTAGGCCGTGAAACTTTAGGCCTACTGTCGAATTCGGTAAGGCACTGGGACGTTGACGTCATTGGATAGGATCGCCTGCTGACCGTTGGAGATACTCTGGCTGTGAGAGTCCGTCTCCTCGACGTCCGTTACGTAGTCATCAACAGCGTTCGGCAGGTCAGTCGTGGTGGGGGTCGTTGTGGGCCTGTACACAGTCCAGCGGCGCCATGCTGGTGGAGGCGAAGAAGCCCGGTAAGCCGCAGGAGAAGGTCTGGGCGTGTCCCACGGGTACCAATCATCTCGCGGGCGGTCGGTGGGCCTGGGGTGGTAGGCGGGTCTGGAGCGTCGGGCGTTATCTTCGTCGGAGCTCTCGCTGCTGGAGCTCTCGCTGCTGGAGCTGTCATCCCTCCGATGGCGGTTGTGTAACGTGTTTCTCGGGTGAAACTTCCATAAGCTGTAGACAAAACAAAAAAAGAGAACGCAACAATTATTCCGCATGACTGATATGGACTATGTATCATTTAAGTCATATGTCAGTCAAGTCAAATGTCAGTTAAGCCATATGTCAGTTAAGTCCTATGTTATATGAGTCATATGTCATTTAAGTCATATGCCATTTAAGTCATATGTCAACTAAGTCATGTCATTTAAGTCCTATGTCATTTAAGTGATATGTCATTCAAGTCATATGTCAGTCAAGTCATATGTCATTCAGTTCATGACCAGAAGCGCAACATAAATTGTGGCCCAGCGGGACCTAATCTAAAAGACATAATTCCTCACCCGTATCGTCGTGAGGCTTCATAGATATCTGTGTGATCCCGTCGTCGTACACTGTTCTGGTCGGAGAAGTCGAGCTGGGTCCCAGGTCGGGCGCAGCACACCACGGCCACCAACAGCACCACCGCGAGCACCATCAACATTCTGGTCATAGTGTCTTCTATTCAGCACTCATCAATCTAATTTTTTTTTTAAATAAAAGGTATATTAAAAAACCGGTTATCAAAGTTGACAATCATACAATCATACAATCATTGAGCCAATCGATTGATCAATTGAAATTAGAAAAAAAAATTAAATTAAATTAAACATAAAAAATTCAAATATGTACACAATTTTTTTAATATCGTAAATCTGGCTGTTTCATATTCAACAATGTGCTGTCCTTACACCGGGACATAAATCTGGCTGTTTCATATTTAACAATGTGCTGTCCTTACACCGGGATGTCATTTTTATAATTAAAAAGGAAGCTTTTTTCTATTCTCTGATCCACAATTTTCCGATATTACAGTATGTTATGCATGTATATAGGTTTGTGTTGAACTGCGGTTAAACTTGTGATTATGATGTATGTATATAGGTTTGTGTTGAACTGCGGTTAAACTAACGGCATAAACGAAAGTAGAAATTTGGTTGTGGGGAAGGAGGGGGAGGGGTGATTTCGACATTAGCGCATTTGATTTCGTTAAAATTGCTTCTGTCTGATGCAGAAACGACCGTAGTTCTATTAAAGCTTAAATGTTATTTTCTAAAGCGGTGGGTGCATTCTTTACGGTAAAGCATAAACAAAAAATGTATTTTGTATTTTGATCCTACGCAATCGACAGTTGACAAAAATGTGTGAAAAAAAACAAAAACACATTAACAACAAAACAAAAAATATACAAATGTTATTTGTGTTTACTGGTGACTAGGCTGGCTTGTGGTCTGACTTGTGGCATTCATAAAACAAAATTACAAACACAAACATCCAACACAGACTACAATAGCAAAGCACGCACATACAACACTACAAAAAAAAAACAAGACACACACATACAAACTACAAACACAAACTGTAAACAAAAAGAACAAGACATACATACATACAAACTACAAACACAAACTATAAACAAAAAGAACAAGACACACAGACATACAAACTACAAACACAAACTACAAACAAAAAAACAAGACATACATACTTACAAACTACAAACACAAACTACAAAAAAAGACATACATACATACAAACTACAAACACAAACTACAAACAAAAAAAACAAGACAACCACATATAAACTACAAACACAAACTACAAACAAAAAAAACAAGACATACATACATACAAACTTCAAACACAAACTACAAAAAAAAAACAAGACACACATATAAACTACAAACACAAACTACAAACAAAAATTACAAGATACACACATATAAACTACAAACAAACTACAAACAAAAAGAACAATACACACACATACAAACTACACACAAACTACAATATACAAGAACGAAACAATATGACATTGCTGACTTACCTAAGAACTCAATACGTAAGTGATGTATATCAGTGATTCCTGCCTTCAAACGCGAGTCAGATATAACAACAGATGTGGCTATTTCACCGGGCACTGTCAACAATGAGCTCAACAGTTCCAGGCACTGCACATTTACCGAGTCTGACCCCTCACCACCCAGGGATTCTCAAACATATTCAAATTTCAGCTGCAGCAAAGAATTTTTTATAATGCCAATAAGTTAAAGTTTATATTAAACTAAAAAAAATGACTAAATTCAATTGGACCTTTTATACAGGCACAACTGAATTTTTTTTTTTAGAATTCTGACATTATGGGATGTCCTTGGAGACTCGCCACGCCCCCTTTAGCCACTGTATTGCTGCCGACTATACTCTGCATCGTAGAGATGGACTATACTAGTGACGCTTCATGGGTCAAGCGTAACAGTTTTATGTTTGATTACTATAGGCAGGGTCGTATTTAGACTTGATAAGGCCCTAAGCTATTGGAGATATGGGGCCCTTTTTTTAAAGTCCAGATTTATATGTCAGTGCCAAATACTTAATAATATATGTGGTCATTGCTCACTCGAAGAGAGTGAGATAGAGAGATAGATAGATAGAGAGATAGATAAATAGAGAGAGAGATAAACAGATAAATAGATAGATAAATAGAGAGAGAGAGAGAGAGATAGATAGATAGATAGATAGATAGATAGATAGAGAGAGAGAGAGAGAGAGAGAGAGAGAGATAGAGAGAGAGTAAAATCGGAGTGGACACTTTCAATATTAAATTATTACATTTTCACATACAATATTTGAAGCTTTTTCACTTTCTTATCAAACATTTTCTGTCATATATACATATCAGTGCTTACCAATTTAACGTTTGAGAATCTGTCCTGATGGTATCATATCTTGTGCTGCGTTTGTTGTCTAATGGGATATTTAGTTTTTTGAAGATATTGGAGGTGTCAATTTTCTTTCCGTGAACTGCCACATCATCTCACTCATACAACAATACACATACATACATACACAATATGTCTCTCTCTCTCTCTCTCTCTCTCACACACACACACACACACACACACATCATCTCCCCACACTCCCGCTAAAGGCCCTGGCCAGAAGGAGAAAGGTGGGAGGGGGGGGGGCCCCATGAGCACCCCAGCCCCATTCTACCCCCATAAACAACCCATAAAAAAACAATAAAAAAAAACAACCAGACAACACAAATACACAGACACACACACACACATACACACACACACACACACATACACACACACACACACAAGTACACACACACACAGAGACACATACATACAGACACACGCAAATGCACACATGCTACACTACGCATTTTAAACACACAACCCAACAACCCAACAACCCAACAACCTAACCTTCAATCAGAGAAAGGATATATAGCATAGATTTTTAAAAAATGAACACCTGGGGGTTGGGGGGAGCGATTAGGGAATGCTTCAGGTGGGGGGGGGACACCAGGTAAAGTGGAATTGGGAGACATTAGACTGTTGGGTCCAGGCTATAGAGCAAATGTCAAACGTACGATTGTGGGGTGGAGGGGGGTGGTAAAAAAAAATTGCAAATCCCGGCCCTCGTAATATTCTTTGTCAACGGGGCCCAAGTGAGACAGTTTAGGTAATTGCAAACCGAAAGTCCCGAAGCAGTGAGTGAGGGTCCTGGGGCCCCCTCCTAGTTTGCCTGACAATAAAAAAAAGTCTCCAGTTAGGGCTGCCACCCCCCCTGCCCGAATTAGGTTCACCCACCGGGGAGCTTCTTACGACACGTACAGACCCCCGTGGCTGTCATTTCCTAGCACTGTGTTAGGCCCAGGGCTCTAATGACTGTTGGGCTCCTTACAGGTGTTCTAATTGAACCACCTTACTTCGGGCACCTTAGTGGAGGCGATCACCTTTACGTTTCATTTTCAACAATATTTTTTGTAAATTCCCAATTTCTACTTGGCCACCTCCACTGGTTGCAGGCTTATGCTAAACAAACGAACTCATTAAGTTGGGAATGTTTACAAACAAGCAGCGTTTGTAATTTAATACCTAGTCGACACTAGTTATCATAACATTGAAGTTTTTCTCTGTGTGTCTGTGTGTGTGTGTGTCTGTGTGTCTGCGTGTGTCTGTGTGTGTGTCACTGTAGTAAAAAGTCACAGGTTAGTAGTGTCACTGTGCCCTACCTCCAATTTAAGTAACGTCTAAATTAACTCACTGGCATTGTTGTTATGATTTTGTGTTTGTAGGGTGTTGTGGTGTTGTGGTGTTGTGGGGGTGGGGGGAGGGCGCTAGGACTGCCGGGGGGGTATAGGGCGCCTCAGTTGTTTTTATCTTGTTGTGTGTAACATGTTAATCCCTTTAAATCCAGGGACGTAGACTGCAGGTGGGAGCGTGGTTACTATCAATAATATTGACCCTCATATGAACAATAAAGTTTACCTATTGTCATTAGAATTTTTTTTTTTGAAGATTTATTTATTGGAACGGCAGCTCAAGTGGGTAATGGACAGTATTGTATGCATGTCTTCATTACCAAGGGCCAAATAGAATCTATTGTGTATTGTACAGCATCAAGGCCCAATAGGCCAAGGAAAACGTACATTCTGGGGCCCTAAAAAAGATGCACTTAAGGGGGCCCTGAAGACTATCGATTGTAATTGACGATCCTGGACATTTGTGACTGACAATTTGCCTCTCAACATCTATGCCAACTAAGTCATTTAATCGTGGGGGCGGAGGGGGGGGGAGTGTCACTGGAGATGAGCCTGATTGCTAGCAAAGTAGTCCTGTCGTAATGTGAACCTAACCCAAATGATTCCATAACATACCAGTAAACATCTATTGACTCGCAAGATGTTTCAGAAAATTGGTATTTGTTAAGTGTCAAGGTAAATAAAAGTCATGTTAGACTCTACTAAATTGTGTTCTTGTAAATTATGTCTTGTGACCTGGCACCCTTATTTATGATGGTAAAGTTCTCCCCTTGTTTGTGTTTATTCTATATTTACAGCTTATGTTAGACGTGTCTAAAGTGTTTCAGTCAGCAGTCAATTAAAAACTGTTTCAACTTAAACCATGTCATGTGATCTCTGACGTCAGTTCGTGCATATACCGAAACCAAGACGAGGCTAATCAAATTACAGGTTGCCGAAGTTCTCAATAAATAGAGTGTGATATAATCTATTTAAAGAAAGTGACGAAATTCTTTATTTTTATCACACATCGAAACTAGTAACTGAAACAAAGACACGTTGTTCGAGTCGGAAATGTCGTGTTCTATTTTTAGTCAATATACATAGAGTTCTCGGAGAAACGGGTATTTCCAAACTGCTGATTTGAAATGGAAGTATCAGTATCTATTTTTAGAACATAAACTAAACACTGTTTCCCGTATATAAACAGATGATACTGTTGGTAGAATTCAAAACTAAACAATACTTCACCTGATTATGTACAAGTTTAAGTGTCAAAATAATTCGGAAATGGATGTAAAAACAGTAATTGGAATAGTAGTCTGTCTAGCGATAATTTGTATAGCCTTGATAGCTTGCTGCTTCATTGTAAGTATAAGATAATTTAATCATATTAATTTAGTAGCAATAATAACACTAGTATCCCCCCAACAAAAAAAAATCACAACACAGGGCCCAGGAACCCAACACCAGGGCCCAGCCCCCCACAACCAGGGCCAAGACAAAAAAAAGGGAGAGGAAAATAAATAATACTATTAACAACAAAAAAAAAGAAGGGGGGCACCCAAAAAAACGGGGGGGGCCGCGCCCCCTGCCCCCCCCCCGCACGCTACGGGCCTGATAGTAAATCTGTTTGTTTATTTTGTTTAAATATGTAAAAAAAACATGAAAAATGTTACAGTGAAAATCAACAGCAACATGCTATCTTGTTAATATTGCTACTATGATTAGATTATATAGGGCTAGGCAATACATAATGTCTGCATATTTTCTTTTTTTCAAGTCGAACATTTTATTACAAAATAAATCTATATAAATAAAATAAAAAGATAATATGGATGAAATTATCGCTCAGTAAAGGGTTCAGTAATTTAATATATGAGGCATAATACGAAGTTTGATTTTAGTGGTCTGCAGTGCAAGAACCCCAGCACTTTCACAGTGCGCTTTATTCAATTTATGGTGCGCAAATTTGTGTTAATACAAGTGTGAAAAACTTCAGTTCCTACTCTTCATTTTGTTATATTTTCCACAAATATGTTGATGCTTTAATTTTTGTAACAAAATATTTGGTTTTGTAAAGAGACTATGTGGACACCATGTATATATACATATATATATATATATATATATATATATATATATATATATATATATATCATTACATGGTTTATATTTACCGCTATAAGAGAAATGTCTTCAAATATTTACCGGTTTTTTTCTTATTGATCGTGAGTGATCGTGATTGATTGTGATTTACTGATTTATTTGTTTACATTTTTTTTTCCAGAGGCGACGCAGGCGTCAAAATGAGATCAAGGTGAGCCAATCAAAACAACAACAAAGATTAATTCTAAAAGAGATAGTGAATTTAACAATTACCTTGTTTGATACAAACAATAACATTGAGTTTTATTAACACGCATGAACATTTGGTTGACATTTATTGGACATTTAATGGACATTTAATGGAAATTTAGTTGATATTTTTTGGACATTTAATGAACATTTAGGACATTGACATTTAATGGACATTTGGATGACATTTAGTGGAAATTTGGTTGATATTAGTGGACATTTAGTTGACATTTAATGGGCACTTAGTTGACATTTATACAAATATTATATTTTTTTATTTTTATAATTTTTTTTGGACATTTAATTGACATTGAATGAACATTTAGTGGACATTTAGATCTCAGTTGGGCCACCCATTCCTTTTTCCCTAGACCTGGGGTAGGCCACAACTGGGGCCGCTAAGAACAATTTTAAAAAATGCTTTACAGAGCCGCAACGTAAAGCGAACAAAAGTAAATAAGTCAATGTAAACAATGTAAATGAGTCAATGTAAACAATGTAAATAGGTCAATGTAAACAATGTAAATAGGCCAATGTAAACAAAAGTAAATAAGTCAATGTAAACAATGTAAATAAGTCAATGTGAACAAAAGTAAATAAGTCAATGTAAACAATGTAAATGAGACAATGTAAACAATGTAAATAGGCCAATGTAAACAAAAGTAAATAGGTCAATGTAAACAATGGAACATTGCGAGCTTCAAGAAATTCAACTATTGCCCTAAACCTTCAAGATTTTTTAGTAGGGTAATAAGTGGCTAATTATATCATATGCCCCCCACCACCCCGGGCACTTGCTCTGGGGTAGGGGACCTCAAGAATGTAGTTGACAAATTATGTCTCAATTTTTTTGTTGAGTAGTTTGTCATCAAGGAGGTTGTATTCAACCTCCTTGGTTGCCATGGAAACACCACATTAAGCATGTGCGAGGTTCCATATCTCTGTTAAAAGATTGATCTGAACGACGCCCCTGTTAAGTGGTACCTTGATGTGACCGCTCCTGCTCTAAACCCCCACCCCTCACCCTTTTTTTCGCATCCAACGGTTATCATTTAATAAAACGGAAGCTCTGTTAAACAATCGTATTGATTTTATTGAATAGTACTAATAGCAATGATGTTGACATTATATCACATTTATTACATGACAGTCACCTGCTGTTCAAACACACACCAGGAGTGACGACGTTGTGCTGGACATAGTGGACGGAGATATTGAGGTCGACGGCGGCCCGCGATCTAAGCGGAAGCCGACCCTGGATCTACACGGCATGTCCAGACAACAGGCCCTGCAGGAAGTCCCACAGTTCATTCAGAATGCAAAAACAAGTGAGTGACACATACCCTTGTACGGTGTGATTAGTTCTTCTAGAGCTAATGTAATATATGATCAGTTCTTTTGAGACAATATAATATATGATTAGTTCTTCTATAATAGATGATTAGTTCTTCTGAGTCAGTAGAACATATGACTAGCACTTCTGTTTCTATATGAAATTAACTATTTCTCTTGAGTCTATGTAAATATGACTGATTCTTCTGAGTTAAATTAAACTGTGATTAGTTCTTCTGCGACAAAAAAAAAGATTTGTTCTTCTGAATCTTTATAAGATATGAAAGTCCGTATAAAGTATTAGTTCTGTGTGAATGGAAAAATATGATTAGTTCTTCTGGATCAGTGAGTCATCGGTGGTCTCCATCATGTCATTCTCTTTGTTTAGGGAACGAAGAGTTCAGCAACCGATAAACAATGAGATTTGGTTTTAGTTTTTATAAGTAACCATATTTATGTTTGTGTGTGAGTGCGCGCGCTTGATTTCTTTTGTTACTCATGCTATAATGAAACATGTGTGTGTACCACTACCACCACAGGGTATCACAACGAAAACGGAAGCAGACACGTCAACATTATAACGGGCCGAGGTCTACACAGTGAGAACCGTTTCCCAGTGTTGAAAGTCGAGACGAAGAAATTTCTAGAGAGAGTCGGGCTGAAGTAAGTCTTGTGTTGACTTCACATTTATGTAGTCCTGGTCCCCGCACACTCCCACACCCTCCCACAACCTTCCGCACCCTTCCGAACCCTCCCACACCCTCCAACAACCTCCCGCACCCTCCCACACCCTCCAACAACCTCCCGCACCCTTCCGCACCCTTCCGAACCCTCCCACACCCTCCAACAACCTACCGCACCCTTCCAAACCCTTCCGCACCCTTCCGAACCCTCCCACACCATCCCACACCCTCCAACAACCTCCCGCACCCTCCCACACCCTTCCGAACCCTCCCACAACCTCCCGCACCCTCCCACACCCTTCCGCACCCTCCAACAACCTCCAACAACCTCACGCACCCTACCACACCCTTCCGCACCCTTCCGAACCCTCCCACACCCTCCAACAACCTCCCGCACCCTCCCACACCCTTCCGAACCCTCCCACACCCTTCCGAACCCTCCCACACCCTCCCACACCCTCCAACAACCTCCCACACCCTCCCACACCCTTCCGCACCCTTTCGAACCCTCCCACACCCTCCCGCACACTCTCACAACCTCCCGCACACTCTCACAACCTCCCGCACACTCTCACAACCTCCCGCACACTCTCACAACCTCCCGCACACTCTCACAACCTCCCGCACACTCTCACAACCTCCCACACACTCTCACAACCTCCCAGAACCTCCCGCACCTCCAACAACCTCACGCACCCTACCACACCCTTCCGCACCCTTCCGAACCCTCCCACACCCTCCAACAACCTCCCGCACCCTCCCACACCCTTCCGCACCCTCCCACACCCTTCCACACCTTTCCGAACCCTCCCACACCCTCCAACAACCTCCCGCACCCTCCCACACCCTTCCGCACCCTTTCGAACCCTCCCACACCCTCCCGCACACTCTCACAACCTCCCGCACACTCTCACAACCTCCCGCACACTCTCACAACCTCCCACACACTCTCACAACCTCCCGCACACTCTCACAACCTCCCACACACTCTCACAACCTCCCACACCCTCCCACACCCTCCCAGAACCTCCCGCACCTCCCACAACCTCCCGCACCCTCATTAACAGTGAGGAAAATATTTCTTAAAGTCATGACCTATAAATTTAACACGTGTCATGGTACAGTTTCTCAAACTAAGGTTTTCAGCAGCGGTTCTGAATTTTTTTTGCAAAGTCGTGGAACAGTTAAACCTTAAATCTCCCCCCCCCCCCCATGTTATAATACATCAGCTTGAAGCTTTTATGAGATCAACAGATTAATGAAAATTTGAACATTGGTAAATGAACTCAGTTTTTGAAGAAAAAAAAATCACTGGTGGAGAAAAGTGACTTAGTTGATCTACTTTACGACCTCCCATGCGATTTTCAATAAATTATAAACCGTGAAAGACAATGTGGTCCAAGGACCACCAGTGTTCAGTGGACCACACAATGAAACTCAATGTTAGGAGAAAGAGAAATGGGGTCAGCCAGTTAAATTATTGTGAAATTTAGTTAGTACAGTTAATTTTAATTGGTCAGCTGTCATTAATGATATATTTCTTTGCTTTACAACAGGTTTTTCTCCAATAGCAAGGGTGGACAACTAGTGGTCGATCTTAAAAGTTGAATGTTACATCCCTTTTATCTGTTCCTGTCACAACTTTTGTTTTACCAAATCTGTGAAAAAAAGATGCGCTACTGTCTCGGACATGATGAATATCACACCCAAATACGTACTGACCAACGGTCAATTTATAGAGGCCATCAGATGATTGCGTTTGAAAAAACGATAATCGTCAATGCCATTGTCAGATTTGCAATTTGTTGACACACGATAATTGATGACGTCATTTGTCTACCTAACACAACTACGGGGAGAATACTCCACATGACTCTGCAGTCTCGTTGTGATTAAGTAACTTGAGTGATTCAGTTGACGACAAAATCACTGAATAAATTATAAATTGTACAATATTTTTTACTTTTACTACTCATTCATAAAACAATTATTATTTATGTCTTTTATAAAAAATGGTTTTATATAAAAAAATACAATAAAATGTTTTCATATTTTTCTAATTCTTATTTTGTGTATTTTTTAACATATATCTCCCTCTTTCTCCCTCCCTCTCTCTCGCCTCTCTCTCTCCCTCTCCCTCCCTCTCTCTCCCCTTCTCTCTTGCCTCTCTCTCGTCTCTCTCTCCCTCTCTCCCCTTCTCTCTCTTCCACTCTTTCCCTCACCTATCTCCCTCTCTCCCCTTTCTCTCTCCCTCTCTCTCGCCTCTCTCTCGTATCTCTCTCACCTCTCACCCTCTCTCTCCACTTCTCTATCTCCCTATCTCTCTCGCCTGTCTCGCCTCTCTCTTTCGCCTCTCTCCCTCTCTCTCCCATTCTCTCTCTCACTATCTCTCTCGCCTGTCTCTCTCCCCTTCTCTCTCTCCCTCTCTCTCCACTTCTCTCCCTCTCTCTCTCCTCCATCTCTCTCCCTCCCTCTCTCTCCCTTCTCTCTCTCCCCTTCTCTCTCTCCGTCTCTCTCTCCGTCTCTCTCGCCTCTCTCTCTCTGGCCTCTCTCTCTCCACCCTCTCTCTCTCCCTCTCTCTCCTTTGAAAGCACTATGACGATAACAGTGCTCTGACATAGTTTCATTTCGTATCGATACTTCACAATATCAGTATTGGTAATAATTAATCTGGTGTTTGAGATTGTCAAACATTTTAAGAGTTTGGGGGGAGGGGGCAGTAACAGAAGAAAACTATATAGGCCTATTTATAGACAGAGAGAGAAAGAGAAAAAAAAAGAGAAAGTAAAGTGAGAGAGAAAAAGAAATAAAGAGAAAAAGAGGGAGAAAAAGAAAGAGAATAAGAAAGAGAGAGAAAGAAAGAGAGAGAGAGAAAGAAAGAGAGAAAAAGGGAATAAAGGTAGAAAAATATATGGGCTTATTTATGGACAGAGAGAGAAAGAAAAATAGAGAAAGAGAGAGAGAGAAAAAAAAGATAGAAATTGAGAGAGAGAAGAGAAGAGGAGAGAGAGAGAGAGAGAGAGAGAGTCTGAGAGAGAGAGAGAGAGAGTTAAAAGAAAAACTAAGTATTAAGTGTGTAGCTGAGGTAATACATTTTACTAAGTAGAACAAATAAGCAGAGGGGGCCAGATAAAACGCAGTGGAGGCACGGCCTCCTGGCCTCCCCCCCCCCTGCACGCTACGGGCCTGCTAAATAGTCGGAGGTCTAAACAATGTCCACACAGTTGACTTTAACTTCTGTGATTGTCGTACAGTCAATGGGTTTCTTTTGACACCAGCAGAGAGATCGAAATTTTATAATCAAAGGGAAATAGACGTGTAATTTCTCTGTAATTTAGGTGGTTTGGTTTACTTCCCTTAACTTTGTTTATGAAAGTGGATAAAAAGTATTGATAAAGCGTAAACCTCTTTTTTTAATCTTATTATAGAATGATATAAATAAGAATAGTTTGATATACATGTATATTGAGGGCCCCCTGCCAAGCGCGGGGCAATAAGTCTAAGTCCGGCCATGTATATATGCAGCGCCTCGCCTAGATGCAATCAGTATTTTGCTGCCTCCCTTTCCTAATTTCCCGCCTATGATATGACTGCCACCCGGGTATTTCGCACCCTTTTATTACGGAGCGGCATTTTACAAGTATAAAGATATACTGTGAAAAAATGTTGAAATTTTAACTGGTTCTATTTAATGTTGATTCTTACAATTACAAAGATACTATCAAATGATTACTACTGACAGATGATGAATACTGACAGATGATGAATACTGACAGATGATTAATATAGACAGATGATGAATACTGACAGATGATTAATACTGACAGATGATGAATACTGACAGATGATGAATACTGACAGATGATTAATACTGACAGATGATGAATACTGACAGATGAATAATCTCAAAGAAAGTTCGACAGTAAAATAAAACGAGTTATTAAATACTTTAAAACGTCCAAAATAGTAAAGAACATGACATGACTACATTAGAGTCCAGACGGGCACATCTGACGTCTGCTGTTTCCGTCTACAACAAGCAGTGTGAAGTGTCACATGTTGTGAAATATTCAGCGGCTAATAAAAATATTTACACAATTAAACGAAACAAATGTAGTGTAGTGTTCCTGTGGAGTACAAGGTGTACTGGTTGATGAAAGGGCTGAATGAAGACTTTGATCAGACTAGAATTTAGAACCATCTTGTTGACAATTGTTTGTTCTGCCGTACACTGACTAATGCAAACAATGACATCGTTTAGACTTTCATATCATTTGTCTAAATATTGAAGTGAAATGACCATAAGCCCACATAATGAATAACAATGGTTTATATGTTGAAGTGAAATGACCAACATAAAAAAAAAACAACATGGGTCAAAATTTTGAATAAACATAAGCGTTCATATAATCAACATTAGCAAAAAGGGGGGGGGGGTGTATTAACTCAAATGGAATGATTTGGATGAGGGATTTTTTTAAAATGAGTAAAGGAGGGTGGGGGGGGGAAGTGGGAGACCTTAAACAAAGATACCTGTCATACCTCCTCCCCCCTCCTCCCCCAAGTTTCAGTGTTTAATTTTTTTTTTCGTTGCTATGACTACCAATACATATAGATGAAATAGCTCATATGTTTATTAGCCAGGGGAGACCAGTGACAGAACCTAAAGGGCATGGGTCAAGAATAACAACAGGTTGCATGTCGGCACTTAACACTCTCAACTAATGACCTACTTAACAAATGAAATAAACACCTGGCTAGTAGTTTGATGTTTTCATCACTGGCCAGCATAGGAGAAGTGATAGTAATAACAACATATCATTACTAGACAAAATGACTGAACACTTGCTTGTTACTGTGTTTAAAACATTATAGTCCCAATTAAGGAAATATTGAATAGCCAACCAACCCCACAGCGTGAAAATTCTACAGGAGGGGGCCAGGCATTATACAGCAGGGGCCAGGCAATAGGGGGGGGGGGGCAGGTAATGCATTTTACTGAGTAGAACAAATAAAGAGGGGGGTCCAGACAAAACGCAGAGGGAGCCCAGCCCTCCTGCCCCCCTCCCCCCGCACGCTACGGGCCTGTATCAAACTGTGGTCTATTAGTCCAAGCGCCGCATAGACAAACACATCTCTAGTATAGTCTTACTGCATATTAAAGGGCAGTTAATAAATCATATTGTAAATTAAGAGTGACATCCCTTGTTGCTAGTCATAATAATATTACTACACTTGCTGTTTTTAATGACAGGCCTGACATACAAATTTTACAGAATGCGCTCGCCAATGTAACTTGATTTTTTCAAAAGCCGCCATATTTGTGTATTATTCTACTGTCTATCAATATTTAGGTGCTAAACAATTAAAAAATAACACAAATTGCAACTTTTTTTACATTGGTGGATGAGTTTTTAAATAAGTTTGTACAACACAATAATTAATTTTTTTCCCTACGTGATGGACCAGGTACAAATTCATTTCAAATCTCTTATCTTATTACGATACTAAACAAGTGAGTTTAAAGAACGCTATTGTTACTGAATACCGTCACACCCCCCTTCCTTCCCGTGATCCCACACATTGATTAGTTATGACATGGAATGCCATTAGAATGACATGAAATGACATGGACTCAAATGAACTGCCATGGCGTCTGAATCAAACGTACGGCGTATGACTGGTGCCATCTGTTTTAATATAAACAACTCACCCCGTAATCCGGTGACGTAGGTGGCTATTGTCCACTTCTGTCCGGCTTCTGAATAGAAAAGAAAACCCGACCGTCCACCATAGCGTCCAGAAATGATATCAGCCCCTACCTATCACACCCCCCACCCTTTTCTTTAATGTTTTGCGTTCTTGATCCAGTCTTTGAAGATAGCCGCCTTTAGTTGGGACCCTCGCTGACACGATAGGAAGATAATCACCTACCTGTACAAAAAAAATCACCAAACAAGACCGATTCATTAATGACACATTGCCCCCCCCCCATAAGTAATGTGTAACAACTAACAACAACAAGGTGTCTCAACCGTCAAATATTTATTTTACCTGTCGGCTATTGAGTCGGTTCAATCAAACGTTCGATCCACGACTCACCTCATCCACAGGTGAAGTATGTGACCTTTGTCCACAAGTCAGGTCATAGAATAAAAAATATGTTCACCAGAAAGTGTTCTGAAAGAATCAAACCCAAACCTATAGACATCTCGCTGTTTAAATATTAAAAACAAATTTTATTAATAAAATAAATATAAATGCAGGTATATATTTGGTTAATTCATCTGGTGCAATTTGTGTCATACTAATATTTATTTGTATCGGTCATTGATGTCCCTCGAGCTAGAGGTCAGTTCAGGTCAACTGACATTCATCGTGTGACCATTTCAAACGGACCGGCCTTCCTTCCCCCCCCCATCCCCCGCCCTCTACTCGGATCAGGACTAAGTCACTGGTGACGTTTGATTACGTATGTGTGTGATTGTGAGCATGTATTTATATATGAGTGTCAGTATGCAAATATATATGTGTGTCAGTGAATATGTATGTATATATGTGTATGTGTTAGTGAGTGAGTATTATGTTTGAATGTGTGTGAGTGAGTATGTATCTATACATGAATATGTATGTGTGTATGTGTTAGTGAGTGATTATGTTTGTATATATGCGTGTATGTATGAATATATATATATATATATATATATATATATATGTGTGTGTGTGTATGTGTGTATGTGTCTGTATGTATGTGTGCATATGTACGTGTGAGTGTATGTGTGTGTGAGTGAGCGAGCATGTATGTATATTTGTGTGTGTATGTGTGAGTGTCTCTGTGTGTGTGTGTTGGTTTGAATGTATGAGTGAGTGAGTATCTATGTGTGTATATGTATGTATGTGTGTCTGTGTATATGTCTAAGTGCCTGTGTGTGAGTATATATGTATATATATGTGTTTATGCGTATTTGATTAAGTATGTATGTATACGTGCGTGTATGCGTGAGTGTATGTGTGTGTGAGTGAGTATGTGTGTGAGTGAGTATGTGTGTGAGTGAGTATATATATATATGTGCGAGTGAGTATATATGTATAAATGTATGTGTATAAGCTTGTGAGTATTTGTGTAAATATGTGTCTGTATTGTGTGTGTGAGTGAGTATATATGCATATATGTGTATGTATGTGAGTGAGTGAGTATGTATGTATATATGTGTGTATGAGTTTGTGAGTATGTATGTAGATATGGTGTGTGTATGTTTGTATGTGTGTGTATTGTGTGTGAGTGATTATATATGCATATATGTGTGTGAGTGAGTAAATAAATGTATATATTTTTGTTTATGTCTGTAGGTATGTGTGTATATGTGGGTGTGAGTGTCTGAGTATGGATGTGTGTGAGTGTGTGTGTGTGCATGTGTGTGAGTGAATGTCTATGTATATATGTGTATGTGAGTTAGTGAGTAGGTATGTGTGTATATGTATGTATGAGTGTGCATCTCAGATATGAAATATGTTTATTCAAATGAAGTGAAATTCTAAATACATGTATTAATTTTGTTTCATTTCTTTCTTTTAATATATAAAAAATCAAATAAAATTTTGTATTAAATGCATATTAATTGAAATATTCAAAGTGTAAATTAATATGGGTGGATACAAGGTCTGGTCAGGTGGGCGTATGTCGATGGGGTGGGAGGGGCGGAATGCTTTGTTAGAGAAATATGAAAAGCGGCTAAGTTGGTCAGCTTAGAAATTGACCAATACGGAATGTTTGGGCGTGACCACCGTAAAAATATCCAATGTGGTCAGCTTGGACGCGACGGGACCATTCGAAGCTTTCTGACTACAGAGATCTCTTGGTCAACACTGCGATTTGTAATCGTGATACGGATAATTTAAGGATGATATTGCAAGGATTTTGTTTCTTGATTGGATAAATAAGTCGAAATGAAGAACAGAGAATGGCCTTACCTTGACCTTCATGGAATGAGGCGCCGAGTGGCCAAGTTCAAAGTGACCACTTTCATAGACTATTATCGAAAGAGTAAGTTGAGATTTCATTTGATTTTGTTGCGATGGTGATTTAATATATTCTGTATAAGATCGATACATCAACGTGTTTTGTTGTAAGCTCTGTGCATTTTCGTAATTGGATTAATTCGTTTGTTTATAAAAGTGAACAATCTTATGTGCTTCATGTTATGTAGTTAGTAGATTAGCTGGATGTGCAATTAGTGTCATAGGTGTATTATTAAACGTTCATAGTTTTTTTCTAAGTGGATAGTTTCGTGTTTAAGTTTTAACTATTTAAAATGCTATAATCCAACCAACGTTTCCCTACAATAAAAACAATTAGTACAATTTGACATTTAAGTAAAATGGTGTACTGTACGATCAGGCCCGTAGCCGGGAATATTGGATTGGGGGGGGCGAAACATTTTTCGGGGGGGGAAGAAAGATCGGGGCGGATCTAACAACTTTGCCGGGGAAGGAGCAAATATTTTCATTGTTGAAAATTGGTAAAAAATATTTCGATAATTTAATATTATTACCTAAACTTCATAACGGGGGGGCATGCCCGGCCCCTGCCCCTAAATCCGCCCCTGGTGGGGTAAAATTTCGGGAGGGGCGAATTGGGGCGGAAGCGCTACTTCGAACGGAGAGTTGTTTGGGGAGGGGATCTCGTGAGTCCCCTCCCCAAGAAATTTTTGCATTCTACATCTAATTGTTATTTTAGTACCAATTGTTTAGTTATTAATTAGAAATATATATTTTTAACTACGTTTCAATAATCATGCATGTCGCAGTTTTTAAAAATAATTTAAATAGTAAAATTTAATGATCAAAATTTATTAGGCTGACAATTTCTTTTCCTTTATAAATATAGACCAATAGTTCTGCTACACAATTGTATACAAATAATAGTACCTAATTTATATAATTATACTTTTTTTAACTCAACCCGGAAGAACAAAATGCAAATAAAGCACTTATAAAAAGAAAACAAAACAGATCTATCAACAAAAACATCCAACTATTCAATTTAAAATAAAATTAATTCTCTAAAAATAAATTTCAAATTAAATAACATCACTCAGAAATCACGAGTTTGTACTTTATTATTTTATATACATATATAAAAATGAAGTCAGAAGCTTTTATTTTATTAACTTACTTAAGTTCTATTTCCTCAGAAGATATCAATATATAAAACTAATAAAGTTGCGAACAGGCATCGACAGAAATTTCGGCCCCTCTGATATTAATATTTTAAAAGTTGATTGCCACTCAGTCTGTCCTAAACACCCGCCTGGTCCCCCCACTCTCGGCACTCTCAAACTTATATTATTATATTTAAATTTAAATTTTTAGCCAGCCCCATAGAGCATGGGGTTCCTAGGTGGAGTCCCCCCCACTTAAAAAAAAAAGAGGAAAAATAAAAAAATAAGCCTTTTCTGGGTATTGCTCCTGCTACTTTGACTCTACCCTGTTTCACTAATTTACCTAAAATCTTCAATTCAGATTTCTTTAAATCTTTTTAAATGCAAGCAGGAAAAGATTGCTTAGACCTTTTAACATTATCTATATGGGTGAGATTTGTGAGGGTTGGTTGCTCTCACACACTTTGAAGCCAAATCCAATTGCCCAAAATACCCAGAAGGAACTTCAATAAGATTCAATCTTTTATCCCAAAAATTAGATAATATATTAAGTATATATAAATCTGAATGATTCCAAAATATTAACTTTTAAGTTTTATTATTATTGATTCATTAAAGAAAATGATTGATTTTTATACGTTATTATTAAAATAGTCAAAAACTCAAATCATCACGGGGGGACCTCATCATCAGGGGGTGCCCAGCCCCCCTCTCGGGCCTGTACGATATTAGTTTTCCTAATCCCAATGTATTACAATATATTGTTTTGAATATATTTCACATTTACAACCATTTGGACATTTGTGTGTGTTCCTGGGATCATACTCTATAGAAAAAAATATACTAAACTAAATACCTTTACGACTATGTTTCATTCTTGATGCATCTTTATTCTAATTTACATCTTTATTCTAATTTACATCTTTATTCTAATTTACATCTTTATTAAAATGCACGTCTTTACTCTAATTTACATCCGAATTCCAATTTACATATAACCAATTCTAATTTATTTATGCACTAATTTCACAAAAGGTTTTTCTGAAACAAACAATTTACTTTTTTAATTTTGCTCTCCATATCCATGAAGATATAACAATTTACTTATTTTATGTTTCCACCTTTGTTAGAAATATCAGATTCATATCTCGATGTGTGTGTCTATCTCATATGAATATTTTCATGTTTACCTAACAAATGTTCATCTAGCTTTTTTTTCTGTGCGTCTTGGGTCGAACGCACTAACACCCTCTTAAACCACTAAAGAAATTCAATCTCGTGTACGTACACAATGTCGTTAGCTAGAAGATGATACAACTTCGAGTAAAAATATAAAATATCTAACGGGTAACGTCGGGGATTACACTTCTGGTACGTAGTAAAAACTGCAAAGTTTAAATTGCGAACAGGTCATTTCTATAAACAAATAAATATATATATTAATAAATATATAAATAAATAAATAAATAAAAAAAATATAAATAAATATTTCATGCTATAATAATTTTTTCCAACAGGATATGAATATGGCGGAGGTGACAGACGAGTTGAAGTTGTAACTGGCAGGGGTGCACACAGTCCCCGTGGATACCCCGTTCTGAAAATGGACACAATCCAATACCTGGAAGATGAGGGCTATCGGTAAGTTGGTCTTAGATTTTGTTGACGGAAGAATATATTAGTTGTGGGTCTAAAATTATGTCCATTGTCGGAAGCAGGTATTAGTTGTGGGTCTAAAATTATTTCCATTGTCGGAAGCAGGTATTAGTTGTGGGTCTAAAATTATTTCCATTGTAGGAAGCAGGAATTAGTTGTGGGTCTAAAATTATTTCCATTGTCGGAAGCAGGTATTAGTTGTGGGTCTAAAATTATTTCCATTGTCGGAAGCAGGAATTAGTTGTGGGTCTAAAATTATTTCCATTGTCGGAATATTATTTTAGTTGTATCCAATAATCACTCACATTGTAATATACTAGTTGTGGTATTATTACAGGTACAGACTAATATACCTCGTGAATGTCCACACATGGTCATCGTCCTATACAAACAATGGTTATATAATAAATGACCAATATATAAATAGGCGTGGTTATCCTGCTGGCTGAAACTCGCGCCAACCGGTTTAATCCAGTTTGCCCCACATTGGTATTGAACTCCATCGCCGACACAACTTTTAAAAAACAACTTTAAGTCTTACTAACAATTTGTTTTCATAACGAGGGTCACACTTCCTCATCTCCCCTCCCCCCCCCACCCCCACCCATTTCAGAATGGAAGGCAGTGGGTGGGGAGGTAGGGCGCTGAGCTAAAGTCCGAGTGGATCTGTTCCAGTCTTTCAATGTCCCTTTAAAAAGAAAAATAAGAAACTAATATATTTTACGTCAACATTTTAAAGATTTATTCCAATATGTTCAATCCACACGTATAGTGGTGTTACG
>JAGDYQ010000329.1:0-160000 GCA_021962125.1 Bulinus truncatus | reverse complement strand
CTATCTATCTATCTATCTATCTATCTATCTATCTATCTATCTATCTATTTATCTATCTTATCTATGTCAAAGCGATACACTGCTCTTCAAAAAAAGAAGCGTGACTCCAGTCTATTCAAAGAGCTCTGTGATAGAATACCGGCACTGGTCGTTAATATTAAATGAAATGACATCGACTGAAATAGACTGACATAGACTGGCTTTAAATGACATAGACTGACATGAAATGATATTGACTGACATAGACTGAGATTAAATGACATGGACTGACATTGACTGACACAGACTGACATGAAATGACACCGACTGACATGAAATGACATCTACTGACATAGACTGACATTCACTGACATTAAATGACATTGACTGACATATACTGACATTAAATGACATTGACTGACACATACTGACATTAAATGACATTGACTGACATATACTGACATTAAATGACATTGACTGACATAGGTTGACATGAAATGACATAGAGAGACGTTGACTGAAATGGCGGATGCAGTGGCGTAGTGAGTTTAACTAGCGCCCGGGGCACAATACCTTTTTAGCCGCTCCCCCCCCTATTTCGATAACCTTATAATATTATTTATAAAATATAAAATTTGGCGCCCCTTTGTGATTAGCGCCCGGGGTATGATACCCCCATGCACTCCCCTCTATACGCCACTGGACGGATAAATCAAACGGAGTATGACAGCCACCATCTGCCTTAAATAAACTCACAACGTAATCCAGTGACGTAGGTGACTATAGTCCACTTCTGTCCGGCTTCTGAATAGAAAAGAAAACCTGACCGTCCAACATAGCGTCCAGAAATGATATCAACCCCTACCTATCACACTCCCACCCTTTTCTTTCATGTTTTGCATTCTTTATCCGGTCTTTGAAGATAGCCGCCTTTGGTTAGGACCTTCACTGACAGGCTACAAAAAAAATAATTTTTGTCCCACCCCCACCCCCCGCAAGTAATGTGTAACAACAAACAATAACAAGGTGGCTCAACTTCACAAAAAACGTCCTTTGGCTCAAATGTGGGGTATCGGACAGTTGGACCACAGGAAGTTATAAAACGACAGAGACAGACATTTCTTATCATCATCTCTGAAGACGAATCACTTACTAAGTGTGAAGGAAAATTTGGAAGTTCTGAGATGTATTTCAAACATCAAATTCCATGCATAGACCTGCATGGCAAGAAGCGACGGTTGGCTGATGTGCAGATATTTATAGAGCATCACAGATATCGTGAGTACTCAGTTCTCTTATTTCGGTCTCGCGACTTTCCTATGTTTCTGTATTGCTCATTTCTTTATTACTGCTGTGAATTGGTTGTAATCAGCAAAAATATCAGTTTTCTTGGTGCATCAATGAGATGTGAAATTTGTCTATCATATGTGGATTAATAACGTCTGCAACTTGTGTATAATATGTAGATTTATTACGTCTGCAACTTGTGTATCAAATGTGGATTAATAACGTCTGCAACTTGTGTATCATATGTGGATTAATTACGTCTGCAACTTGTGTATCATATGTGGATTAATAACGTCTGCAACTTGTGTATCATGTGTGGATTAATAACGTCTGCAACTTATGTATCATGTGTGGATTAATAACGTCTGCAACTTGTGTATCATATGTGGATTAATTACGTCTGCAACTTGTGTATCATATGTGGATTAATAACGTCTGCAACTTGTGTATCATGTGTGGATTATTACGTCTGCAACTTATGTATCATATGTGGATTAATAACGTCTGCAACTTGTGTATCATATGTGGATTAATTACGTCTGCAACTTATGTATCATATGTGGATTAATAACGTCTGCAACTTGTGTATCATATGTGGATTAATTACGTCTGCAACTTGTGTATCATGTGTGGATTAATTACGTCTGCAACTTGTGTATCATGTGTGGATTATTACGTCTGCAACTTGTGTATCATGTGTGGATTAATTACGTCTGCAACTTGTGTATCATATGTGGATTAATTACGTCTGCAACCTGTGCCCAATGCAGGCTAATGTTTTTTTTTTTCAATTTCCTCTTCAAATCGAACCATTTTATTCTAAGGTGTATGTATATAAGTGAGTGGTATTATTTTAATTTAACGTTGCTCTGTGTAAGAAATTCAATCAGACTATCGTTTGATGTGTCTTTATTATACAAGATCAGTTAGCTAGATTGCTAAAATTAACTTCATAAACCTTTGGGTCAGTCTTTAATACATTCTGAGAATCTCCGAAGCCATTCAGATGAATCAATTAATGAGCATAGTATGGGACATAATTCATCAGTGTTTTGATTTTGTTTCTAAAGATTTCTCATAATTTTATGTGAAAGTTTAAACATACATACATTTTAAACTAAAAGTTTAGACCAGAGTTCAACTGTGAGCAGCACCGTAGCGTGAAAATTCTACAGCAGGGGCCAGGCATTCTACGACAGGGGCCAGGCAATAGCGGGGGGGGGGCAGGTAATAAATGTTACTTAGTAGAGCGAATAAGCAGAGGTGGGCCTAATAAAACGCAGGGGAGAAGTCCGGCCCCCTGCCCCCCCCGCACGCTACGGGCCTGACTGTGAGGTTATCACAAATAGGTCAATCTGATCATATGGGTCTAATTAATTTATGCTATGAGAATAAAAAAAACAAACAAAACATTTATCGAATTGAGGCGCATACAGGGCGCCATTGACCAGTGCCATAGCGAGCTTAACTCGCGCCCGGGGCACGATACCTTTTTAATACCTTTTTAGCGCCCCTCCCTCAATTCGAAAAACATATAATATTATTTGTAAAATATACCATTCGATGCCTCTTTGTGAGTAGCGCCCGGGGCGTGATGCCCTCCTTGCCCACCCCTCACAACGCCTCTGCCATTGATATTTTAACAGGAAACAGTATTCTTAGTTTCGATATACAGCAGATCTACTTGAGACTAAAAATATTTATATACCTACTGATACCTTATATAAAAAAAATCTTGACAAGAAACTTTCATCTTTTGATCGTACAGTCTTCAGATATGAACGTGGCAGCAGACGGGTGTATATTGTGACCGGGAGTGGCGCCCATAGCAAAAATGGCATCGCCGTTCTCAGACGAGACACAATTAGGTACCTGGAGGAATTGGGACTGAGGTAAGTTGTTCTATAGACTGACACTGTGACAGATAATTGCTACTATGACAGCGCATACACCACTTCCAATTCTTGTGTGTGTGTGTGAAATCCATGTAATGATGAGATGAAATCTCTTAGACGGTTTTTTTTTGTGCCCTTCATTCATCCCCACCATAGCCGACAGTGCAATGACCATGGAGGCACCACGGGAGATATATAACGGAGACATTAACTATGACCTGAAATATCCATTCGATATTCATTGGATCTCACCGGGAATCGAACCAAGGATCTTTACCGCACGACCAGCCGTCCACAGCTCCAATTCTTATCGCCAGTATTGTTCTCATGGGACTTGTAGTACACCAAATGTCAGCACTAGTGTTTTAGTGCTTACATTTCAAGGCTTTGGGTTATGGTGACTAGGTTGATGGTGACTAGGTTGATGGTGACTAGGGTGATGGTGACTAGGGTGATGGTGACTAGGTTGATGGTGACTAGGTTGATGGCGACTAGGGTGATGGTGACTAGGTTGATGGTGACTAGGGTGATGGTGACTAGGGTGATGGTGACTAGAGTGATGGTGACTAGGGTGATGGTGACTAGGGTGATGGTGACTAGGTTGATGGTGACTAGGGTGATGGTGACTAGGGTGGTCGCTACAGGCTACGTCCCTGAGTGGGGGATCCAGCATTAGGGGACGGTTTTCCCGTTCGCAAACTTTCTCTCCTCCCTTTCAGACTGCCCGTGGGTGGCGTTTTAGTCGTGGATCCAATGGGCGGCCTGCAGATGAAGGGTTCGATACCTCAACGACTCTATTTGCCCTTGTCACACGTCTCGCCCCTGTGACAGTTGAAACCACGGACATGTTGAGGGGACTGGTTCTTTCAAGCGTGTTTATTTAATACACACACCCCATCCACACTTTACATCCGCCCGCACACCCCACCCACACTTTACATCCACCCACACCCCCCACCCACACTTTACATCCACCCACACACCCCACCCACACTTTACATCCACCCACACACCCCACCCACACACCCCACCCACACTTTACATCCACCCACACTTTACATCCACCCACACTTTACATCCACCCAAACCTTTGTACTCCTAGGTTGGCGACATTTATTTTGCCCCATCCCCCTTCCCCCACCACCATCCTCCTCCTTATCTCACCCTACCACAAAGATTTTAATGTTTTCGTCTCCACAGCTTGCTGTCCTTTTACATTTCCCTTAAGGAATTCAATTCATAGAATCTCACGGAACTGATTGTGGACATAACGAATTATTTGTCGACATTACATTCACTCATCATACCTAGACTTGAGAAAAGAATTGTTGTTATTTCAGTATTTTTTATTTTGGTATATTTCATCTACGAATGTTTACATTGACTCTTCCCTGTAATGTCTGTAACATTGCAGGTGTCATGACCTTTAGGACCCACATTCAGAACTTTTTCCGGGTGGTGAAGATGGGGGGCGGGGGGGGGGCGCTTTTAAATTCACATTTAATGTGAACTCATTGCAGCCCCATAGCGTGAAGATTCTACAGCAGAGGGGGAGGGCAGAAAAAAATGTTACTAAGTAGAGCGAACAAGCAGAGGGGGGCCAGACAAAACGCAGGGGGTCCCACAGGCCCCCCCCCCGCACGCTACAGTCCTGACTCATAGTGAGGAAGTGTTCTTTAATTGGGAGTTTGGTGACTTGATTCGCCATATTGCGGTAATCTTCATTTATTGTTATTATGATAAATAAACCCACTTGATCTAATTACAGTTTTAATATGTTGCCTTGTTTCTTCTTCCAGATACCAGC
The DNA here is from genome assembly GCA_021962125.1 of Bulinus truncatus. Taxonomy (NCBI): domain Eukaryota; kingdom Metazoa; phylum Mollusca; class Gastropoda; family Planorbidae; genus Bulinus; species Bulinus truncatus. The sequence continues at coordinate 155,032 of JAGDYQ010000329.1, read as the reverse complement.
TAATCAACTTAGGTGGCCGGTTACTGGTTGACCTAAAGGAGAAGAAACCATCGGGGCCCCCTGGACTCGGCCCAGCCACAAAACCATCAGCCCCAGGGACTTAAACTGATGCCGGAAATATTCATGTACAATGCAGTATTCCTGTTGGAACTGATAACTGATATGGAAAACATACCTATGTGTGTGTCCACGGAAACCCAGACGCACGTCTGTCTGTTCCGTCCAAACAAGGAAAGATAAGTCGCAAATCTTTCTGTATATTAAACAGCCTTGCATGACCTTTGACCCTACATGGCATCTGACCATGTGTATTGTGCTAACAACATAATCCTTCAATGTGGCGCACATTCTGCACGTCGTCTGCACAGCACGCACATATTTATAAAGGCATATTTATAGCTGATTCCTACAGCTGCTACCCACTGGAGCCGCGGACTTGCTTCAGCCGCCCACTCAAGCTATGTGCCAGAAGTTTTGGAACCCAGCCATGGTTTATTGTAATAATAATATTATTCTCTGAATTGAGATCTTTTAATTTTTGTTATAAATATTAATTTCATTTTACTTATGTAATTGTAATTGGTGTATTCACCTTTGACCTATGACCGGGGCATGCATGATTTATTATTTATGTTCATAATTATAAAAGTGTCTAGATTTGCAGATTTCCTATAATAGTAGTTTTTTTTTTTTACGAACTGTGATCTATCATTTCATTTTATTTATTGAATTTTGAATATTACAGTTATAAAACTATTTGGTTCTTGTTGCCCTGTCATTTTATTCTTTAAAATAAACATTTCACTTTGATGCTTTTGATACGTATGAAATAAATATTTTTTTTTAAAAATTATATTTCATTTAGTTTTCTTTATAAATAATTCATGAATTAGATATTTGATGAATTAGATATTTGATGAATTAGATATTTGATGAATTAGATATTTGATGAATTAGATATTTGATGAATTAGATATTTTTTCTTTCCTTATTTTGTTTTTGCATTCAGAAAAATCTGGCATGGAAAACAAAACTTCAGGAATATTTAATAATTTACAAACTGGTAGGACCCCCCCCCCCACACACACATAATATTATGTGTAAAATATACCATTTGGCGCCCTTTTGTGAGTAGCGGCCGGTGCATGATGTCCCTTTGCAACCCCCCGCCCCCCTCTACGCCACTGTAAAGAATGACTAGAAGCTAACAATAAATATAACACACGGTGACTTTACAGATTCCTGGTATTGATTATAAGTCTTTTTAACCAGTGAAGTCCCTGTCCTAAATATAGGAGTTCATCTGAAAAATAGCCAAAGAGCTAAGTGGTCTGAGAACTATCTACCTATGTACTGACCAAAGGGGGAATAATTTGACAGAAGTCTTCAAAATTAAGAGTGACGACCCTTGATGCATTTTAACTTTAGCTATCTTTATTGTCTATCGCCTACTCCCTCACCCCCCCCCCCTCCCAGAATTATCCAGAATATCAAAAATGTTACATGTAAAAAAAATTAGAATAAAATAGATGTCTAGAAATTCTAAAACACAAAGACTTAGGCACATTCAAAACAGTCCGTATAAAACTTATTGATTTCTGCCTGGTATGATGAAAGAAATAAAAAAGACCAGGATGCCAACGGGCCCAGGTCGAGAAGACAGCCAGTGGCAAAGGGCCCAGGTCGAGGATACAGCCAGTGGCAAGGGGCCCAGGTCGAGAGGACAGCCAGTAGCAGTGTTCATTGTCCTGATTCAGTTGAGACCCTATGGTTCTACGGCAGTTCAAATAGATGAACAGGGTGGGGGAGTTCATTGCTAAGGAGATGATTCATATCTAGAACATATTACGAGAGTTATTTTTACGAAAAGGTAAACTAGTTGACAGTCTACCAAACACCTCTGGCAGTAAAAATTCACTTCAGAATAAATCCTTGCATCCCAAATCTTTACCGTACAAATCCTTGCTATACAAGTCACTGCCGTGTAAACCCTTACTGTACAAATCAGTAGTACAGTACAAATATATTCTAACAACTGGTACATCAGTTGTGCTCCATTATGCTACTGATACTGAATGCTGCCACACCCACTCCGAGAAGTTCCCTTAGCCCCACTGGGCCATCGGGGCAGATGAAGTGTATAATTCATCTGTTTCTATAACCTCGGCATATGAAGGGACTATCACCAGGACCTAAAAAAATCTCAAGGTTCTCACTGAGATTCGAACCACTCTACACCACTCGACCACCCGTCCCCTTGATAAAAAATAGTGTATCTACAATATATAGTTTACTAATGGACTGACATGACCTCTGGCGACCCCCCCCCCCCAACTGTTTTAAACAAAGAGGTCGTCATGTCTCCTTGTGACGTGTGTAGGTATGGTTTGATTTTCCACCATTTCGTTTACAAAAAATCTGGCAGCAAAGAAATACAGGTGGATGTCCCTCTGGATGCGGAAGAAATGAAGGGCTGTATTGGTGAACGGATCCAGCAGGAATGGATGAGGAATCACCCAGATCATGACAAAAACGACCCCTATTATAATCTTCCCAGACAAGCTCAAAATATTATCTTCAGACTCAGAACTGGGCACAACAGACTAAGACAACACATGTTCCGAAGGCTAGGCATTGGAAACAGTGAGGACTGCCCATGTGGGATGTCTCCAGAGAATGCAGAACATGTTCTCCAAACATGCCCTTTACATTATACAGCTCGCAACAGGTTCTGGCCACAGATGACCTCCTTCAATCAAAAACTTTATGGGAGCGAGACGGACCTGGATGCCACCGTACAGTTCATCATAACTATAGGCCTGGCCGTTTGAAATCCTTCATAATCATATATCGAGAACAAAGAAGAAGAAGAAGTTTACAAAGGATCGAACCCTTAACCGTCACCGTCCCCTGTCTTTCTTCAATGACATTAATGACATTAAACAATATTTGACATTAATAACAATATTTGACATTAATGACAATATTTGACATTAATGACATTAAACAATATTTGACATTAATGACAATATTTGACATTAATGACAATATTTGACATTAATGACATTAAACAATATTTGACATTAATGACAATATTTGACATTAATGACATTAAACAATATTTGACATTAATGACAATATTTGACATTAATGACATTAAACAATATTTGACATTAATGACAATATTTGACATTAATGACATTAAACAATATTTGTTTTACCCGCCTAAAACAATCTGACATGAAACAATCAACAAGTACACAATGCCTATATAATAACATTGTCATATCTACTTCTTGATAAGACGTAATGACTAAACAATAATGAAACCAACCACATTGATCTGCCGTCGTGTAGCGAGCAGCGTACAATGTAAACAGATAATGGCTCAAAACGGAAATCATCTGTTTTTAAAATAAACAACTCACCTCGTATAGTAGCCATTGTCAACTGGTCAGTTCATCAAACATCGAAGCAGTTGTCTGCCCACTAGTGTCCACTATACTGCCCACATTAGCATTTATCTGCCTCTGGGTAAAATTTGAATAAAACATGAAAAATGTATTTCAAGTCTCCCAAGACTATTGAAATCAGTCTACACGGAATCCACTAACTAAGCAGAAGATAGAATGATTGTACTAAATGTATCCTTAAGTCATAATGCAGGAGGTAAAGGGCTGATGATAAATCGAGATGACACACGGGTCGCCGCGCTCACTGCTTGGAGATTCAATCAAAAGTTATTGAAACTCATATACCACAACTGTCCAAAATTTTAAAAAATAACCAATTGCAATATAAACATTTTCACGATATCCTACCTGGCAGGTGTGATTTTAATTTGTAATATTTTCTTCCATTTTCTAGGGGGGGGGAGGGGGTTTGACCCAAAGATTACCGACGGGTTGATTTAAATAAAAAAGTACATATCCACCAATTTATAATTAAAAAAATACTTGTTTCATCATACGGGCACTGTTGGATACCCAGAGACGTACCTAGGGTGGAGGGAGGGGGTTCTAATTCAAAAATCCCCAGAGGGGGCCCCCAAAATTTTTTTCACATTAAATATAAAGCACATTATCTCATCTCATGGTGTCGAATATCAAAATGCAGGGGCCCCCAAAGAGGCTAAGCCCCCTCCGGACTCCCAGATCTCCAGGTTCGGCACTGTGAGTACCGACCAGCGGCGCATCTCGATTTAGGTATCAAAGGGCGGTATTTGTTTTTTCATCCGTTGGCTACATATTTGCATACAATTAGTATTTAGTAACACATTGTGGTGAGATTTGAAACAAAATTAAACAAACCACATTTGATGAATCTCCCACAAAATAGTCAGGTGTAAAACAAATGGGTATGAGGGGAGGGGGGTAGGGGAGACATATGGGGGTACGTTCCACGAAAAGGACCAGATGGGTCATTTCAGAAAGTGACCGACTGAAGATACATGGGCTTGACCAGCCGCATTGGATCGCATATAAGAGTCGCTTTGTAACCGTGGACTGGTCAGTTGAATAGTTCTATTTTCACCTGAGTACATTTTCCGAGACAGTATAGTGAAGAATAGTTGTATTTCTTGAAAATTTATTTAACATTTCTTTTATTTTTGAGAAGGTAAGAACATTTCTTTCTTAATGGGCCTTTACTTGTTTTTTAATATCTTATGAACATGTATTTGTATTGACTTTAATTCTTTAAATTTATCGAAATAAATATTACATAGCGTATTATCTATTTATTTAATTTTAATGAGATCAGATTGAAAATAACTAGAAATAGCGATTTTTTTTAACAAATGAGGTAGAAGATGTTTTTAAATTGGGAACATGTAAACGTTTAATTATGTCAATTATTTAAGCGCTGAAGTATAATTATTGATTGTTTTCTGCCTACAAATTTCAACATTTAGTTTTAAATGATATGAAAAAATATTGATAACCTCCCCCCCCCCGATGACGTTTTCATTTCTTTCAATGGCGTAATGTTACACTAGGCAATCTTTTATTATTCCCCTAAAAAAAATAAGTAAAAATAATAGTGATTTATTATTATTATTATAATCATGACATTTTTTCATGTTCTAAGATGAGTAATAAAGTCAAGGGAGGCCATTCACATGGCAACGAGCCAGAGTTGGATCTGCACGGGATGAATCGTCACCAGGCGGTACCCCGTGTACGGGAGTTCCTCAACGACCAGAAGACAAGTGAGTACTCACGTTCTTAAATGTCGTGTTTTTAACTTTGATCTTTTGGGGTTTATATTTTTAGTTTGTTGAGTTAAACATATTAATCATGCCCCTTAGTTAAAAAAAATTAATGTTTCTCTAAGCCCTTAATGGGTAAACTTGGGGACTTTCACTAGTGAGGTTCGAACCCAGGGCCACTCCGGTTACAGTCGAGTGCTCTACATCACACCGCCACCAGTACCTCTTGGTTGTCTGGTCTCTAAATATCAATTTCGGATTTTATTTTTGTTCAAGATTTTTGTATCGGAAGTTTTAGTCATAAACATATTTACTTTTTCTATGCGTAAAGATTTTCCATTCTTAAACTCTGTGATTGACTCATGGTCACGCATTGATTCTTAAACTTTGTGATTGACTCATGGTCACACATTGATTCTTAAACTTTGTGATTCACTCATGGTCACACATTGATTCTTAAACTTTGTGATTCACTCATGGTCACACATTGATTCTTAAACTCTCATTGATTCTTAAACTTTGTGATTCACTCATGGTCACACATTGATTCTTAAACTTTGTGATTCACTCATGGTCACACATTGATTCTTAAACTTTGTGATTCTCTCATGGTCACACATTGATTCTTAAACTTTGTGATTCACTCATGGTCACACATTGATATGATTTTTGGGTTTTATCATCTCGTTATTTATTTATGGAATTTCTCATAAATATTGTTTGGCTATTTATGTAATTGTTAATTTTCATATTTAATTTATCCTAATTAATGACAAAAGTAAGTAAATAAGTTATCTTTTTCTTATACAGAATTTATCCAGAGAAGGGGGCCCCGTTGGGTCAGTGTGATCACAGGAAGGGGGGCCCACAGCCCCGGTGGAGTGCCCGTGCTAAGGACCATTGTGATTCGATATCTCAAACAAGCTGGCTTTTTGTAAGTTGGTTTTATAGGATAATATCTTCGCAGTATTTGATTTTTAAAGTGGGTCATTGTGTCCATGGTATCAGTGTCGATGTCCTGGGACTATTTGTCATATGGTGACTTCTGTTTACCCCCTCCCCCCTTAAGCAAATTATCGTTATACGAGCGAGGAAAGGGGGGGGGAGACAAAACACGAGCACCTGTCAGGGATCCCTTTGTTTTTAATTTCTGGGGGGGGGGGTTGGTTGGGGCCCCAGTTATCAGAATTTGTCTCAGGGCCCCCAAATTTTCTAGCGGCGACCCTGACTTGCGGCTAGGACTTCGCGGTGTTGATTGATTACCCCCAATAAGTCACGTGTCTCAAATAAGATCCAATCATATTTTCCCTTGTATATGGGATTAATTTATTTGAATTGAACACTTTAGTCTGTTTGATTGGCTGATTCCACCTACAGATATATTTTATATTTTTTGTGTTAATGTTCATGAGCAAGATTCACTTATGTTTTGTCTTTAGTGGTAATTAATATATTGAAATTTTTTTGTAATTGGCCTAATGTTTTTTTTTATTAATTTTGTTGCAGATACAGGTTGAAGAATAAAGGAGGCCGACTGCACGTGGATCTAATTTGAAAGCCACGTGACGTCTCGTGCATGGCTCCAGCTACAAGGATCGAGTACTGCTCTGGAAGGTTCTACCGCTCACAGGGACATTGCTGCTCTTGCAGCAAGTATCGCTCGAAAGCAGTTCCATGCGATGTTCCAGAGTTGACATGTTTGCCATAACGTCCACCTGAGCTGTAGGTGCCGTTTTAAAAAGTGCCTGTGACCAGCCGTAGAGCCTGGCCGTGTACTACTCACAGTGCCTCTAGTGACTGGCACCACCAGGCCCTGACACTGTTATACTTTCGAAAGATGTGTGCTTAAGGCTATCTTTCAATCTAGTGCGCACTAGCTGCAGGTAAACTAAAACCACGTGATTCATATAGCCAATAAGAGCTAGACGACAATATGGTTGAAACGATTCCTCCCGAGTAATGTCACCTGGTCACGGGTACGGTCAAGTTTTTCATCAGGTTTTGAACGTATGTCAATCTAACTATCAGTATGACTTGTCGCATGGCTACCTGAAGATCTACTGGAAGATAAACGCAATAAAAATGCAATAAGACAATTCTTAAATAACAATATAAAACTAATTATGTGATTGCTATTGTTGATCATTTTATGACTTTTTCTGATAAACAGTATAAGCATTGTTAAATATTTGATTATTAGTTCTGTCTAAAGGGACATAACTCTAGATTCCTTCATAGCCATGTGGTCTGAAAAAAATAAATAAAAAGGGGAAATAATGCAATGGTCAGCTCATGACTTAAGAGTGATGACCTCTGTGGTCACGTTTGTTTGTGTTACTAAATCACCACTTTTAGATTCCTCCTGACCAAAAAAAAAAATGTCGCACCAAAAAGTCTTGAGAGTTTACAAAATCAAACACAGATACAACATCTTCATATTCACAGATACAACATCTTCATATCACAGATACATCTTCAAATCACAGATACATCTTCAAATCACAGATACAACATCTTCATATCACAGATACAACATTTTCAAATCACAGATACAACATCTTCAAATCACAGATACATCCTCAATTCTCGATGTTGTCTAATTTTTTTTTTTGGATGAAGAAATGTTTCTGTATGTTTCACTGAAAATGATTTTCTAAATTTATCTGTCGATAAATATTTATGAATCCTTAGTTTATTGTTTATTTTTAATGTTGATGAATTAAATCATAAGAAGTTCAGGTATAGTTGTAAAAAAAAATTATTTCTACCTGGTTTTTTTTTGTTTTGTTAATAAATTTAACACCATCTTTTTTTTTTCTTTCTACATTTTGCTTAGCACAAAAAAATGTGTGTAAAGTAAACAAACGGGTAATAAAATGTGTGTAAAGTAAACAAACAGATAAAAAAATGTGTATAAAGTAAACAAACAGATAATAAAATGTGTCTAAAGTAAACAAACAGATAATAACAAATTTTGCATTTCTGCACACACTGACATATGTGGCATTTTATTCATTTTAAATAATGTTTGTTTTTTTTTAATTTATTTGAATATCTGATAATTTTGGCTCATAAAATATGTGTGTGTGTTTTATTTAAAATGTCAAAACTATTTTAATTGTTGCTAAATTTTATTGATTTTATTGATTTTGTGTTATAATATGTAATTTTTACCGATGTTTAATATAAAATAAAATGTACAGCATATCTCAATAAATGTTTTTTCTTCTTCTTGGTGTATGATGATTTTTTGTAAATCAAAATAAAAAAAAAAAATACAAATTATGGAAAAGATATGTCAACAATAGTGGCAAAATGTATTAAATGTTTATGCATTTCTAATTGAATTAATGTATGATAAGGGGTATTTGTATAAGTTATAAACCAACAAAAACGTAGTTTAACAAAGCAACCCACTGATAGTAAAAAAAAAGGCAAATAAAACACAGCCTCGTAAGATTAATGATAAGTGATCAGGCTACATGCACTTCTTGGGGGCCACTGTGCCCCTAAACAATGTGTGCTATGTAGGCCCTCACCAGTGGGCCCCCCTCTGTCTGTATATCAATGATAAGTGATCAGGCTACATGCACTTCTTGGGGCCACTGTGCCCCTAAACAATGTGTGCTATGTAGGCCCTCACCAGTGGGCCCCCGTCTGTCTGTATATCAAGGTTACCCAAACTTTAAGCCTTTAGAATAAAACGTGGAGTCATGGTGCCTAAAGTCAAATTCAGAATTAATTGTATTGCACGTTGAATCTTTTTACAGAGCGAAGATTTTGCAGATTGTTTATTAGTAATTTAAAAGATAATATAATAAAATAAATTAGTGCATTTTTTTTACAAAGTTTTTATAGACACAAATAATCTCAGGTTAAAGTCACAGTCAGTTTACTGCAAGTTGTTTAAATTGATTCTTTAAACTTTGGCACACATCCATTTTTTTATTTTTGAGATGTTCAGTACAAATTTTGGAAGGCAAATTAAGACGTCTTTTTTTAAAATGTTTCTAAAGAATTGGGTTAGCTTTGTATTTAAATGACATTAATGAACCGAGATGAGTAACTTCTTTTACCAAGTATATTTATCTTAGTATACATCCCTTCATCTATCCATCATTCAATCCAACAACACACAATCAACCTATCTCTCATAGTGAAATCAAACAAGTTGTTAGCAAGACGTACATCTTGTTCGTAATTACTCCCCCACACCCACCCACCCCGTTGTTTACATTTCTCCCAATTGACCATTGTTGGGATGTTGTTACACTGGACAATGGTCAACTACAGCAACACCAGACGATACCACCTGACCGGTGATTTGATCCAGCTGCCATATCATGTCATAAGTAAGCAACTGCTCAAAGACCATGTTTATCTTTATTTTTAGCGAGGTCTGGTGCAGGACCCAAGGGGGGGGGGGAGGGAGTGGAGAGGAAAAGGGTAGGGGTCGCAGATCGGCACTTAGGTCACCGTGACTTGGACGTTGTCAGAGCGAGTCTAGATTTGCAATGTTTTCACTTTGTTTGTTTGATTGTTTTCATACCTCTTTTCAATAGCATCTCATTCACAAGATTTTCACTTCCATTCTTAACCGCCTTATTAGACAATGATCATTGGTTATCAGCATTTTGGGTCACGGAGTTATCAAGCCACTCATGATATTCTGTATTGATTAAAATATTTTGCTATTTATAAAGACAAATTGAATAATTTGACCTATGACCTAGATACGCATTCTGTCCTTGGAAGAAAAGCGACAAAACTAATCAACGAAGCTTGGAGTAACACTAGGTACACAGAAACACACTCACAGGCACACACACACACAAACGCACGCACACACATATACACACAACCATACACACGCGCATAAACGCACGCTCGCACACACACACTCACACTGGCCTGTTGTTAGTTGTGACTTAAAAAGGGTTAGGGGCAGGGGCGCCGAGAGCCAACAAGGGCCCCAAGGGCAGGACATCATTGCGGGCCCCTTAATAAACAATGAGTCGTGAAAAAATTGACATTGTCGGGGCGGCCGGGCCCCCTTACAGATGTGGGCCCAGCCCCGTAGCGTGAAAATTCTACAACAGGGGCCAGGCATTTTACAGCAGGGGCCAGGCAATAGCAGGGGGGCAGATAATACATTTTTACTAAGTAGAACAAATAAGCAGAGGGGGCCAGACAAAACGCAGAGGGGCCCGGCCCCCCGGCCCCCCCACACGCTACGGGCCTGTGTGGGCCCCCTGGCAATGACCCCCCCCGACCCCCCTCTCGGCGTGCCTGGTTAGGGGCACCCTATAGTCGTGCTAGAAAGTACTTATGTGTAGTTTTTTTTCTTTAAATGCCATGCTAGGTTTAAGCTACTATTATTATCTTCACTATGCTGAGTTTTGGTGACTATCACAGATATACATTCAAAAGTGAAACCGAGAATGGGGAAAACCCAAAATGACGATTACAGGGCTAAAAATAGCTTGTTTCTTTCCCTGAAAGCTCCCACATATTTGACCATAATTATAGGCAGTCTCAAATAAACTAAGAAGTCTGTAGATTTATAATTATTAAGAATGTTTTAAGTAAACAGAAGGCTGTTCAAACCATTATCGTTCATACGAGATCACTTAAAGTAAAAGAAAAATGGAATTATCTTGGCCATTTTCGTGGGAAATCACTCTGGTGATCGCAGGGGTAGTGTTCGCTGTAGTTATGATCCTAGTAGTACTTTGTTGCTGTTGTTGTAAGGTAAGTCTAAATCTTATACATTCAGGGACATGCTAGCGTCAAACGACGTCATGGGTCCTGCGGTCCGGGGGGGGAGGGAATTGCATAAATTAAAAAAAAAATTGAAGACAAGAAATACATTTAGTAAAGGCAATAAAAAATATGTTATTAACTGTCAATTATATATGAAATGTAAACAATATTTGATTCATTTCTTTTATCATTTTTATCATTTAACTTATATAAGCTTTAAAAGCAGCCAAAATCTCGCGTAAAAATGAAATCCGCCCAAAATGTCGAGAAAACCGCCAACTGAGCCTTTGTTTTAACAACTGCTCGTCTTAAGCCTTTTTGAGCCCGTGCGCCACTAATTACACTTGTAACTTTTTTATTACTTTAAAAACGAGTTTTTTTTTAAAGAGTAGTGTTAATAAAATCATGATGTCCTTATCGATATCGATTAACATTTATAATATAAAGTAACATTCTTTTATTAACATTAATGCGTTTTTATTATAGTTATCACTGGGTTATTCCTAAACAAATTGCTCAAATTTGTTTTTTGTTTAAATTGTCTTTAACAGAAAAAATCCAAAGGTCGAAAAATCTCCCAGGTAAGTGAACTGTTGAAATAGAGGTGAAAAAAAACTGGAATTAAATTTTGGTATATCTGATGTATATATATATATATATATATATATATATATATATATATATATTCAATGCACGTTTGTAAATTAAATAAACATAATTAAATTTATTCACAGTCTTATACGAAGATACGCCAAGTTTCAAGAAACCCCAAGGTAATAATATGGTTACTGTACAAAGTAATTATGTTGTTGATGTAGATAATGATGTCTATAAATGATCTGAATGGTGTATGGTTTATCTAAACAACTTTTGTCAACATTTTTAATGAATCTTTTACACAAAAAAATTATAAGTTTCAAAATGGTAAATATAACCAGGGCTGACCCTTTGCTATCTATCTATCTATCTATCTATCTATCTATCTATCTATCTATCTATCTATCTATCTATCTATCTATCTATCTATCTATCTATCTATCTATCTATCTATCTATCTATCTATCTATCTATCTATCTATCTATCTATCTATCTATCTATCTATCTATCTATCTATCTATCTATCTATCTATCTATCTATCTAACTACCTACCTACCTACCTACCTACCTACCTATTTACCCCACATATGTACCTCACATATGTACCCCACATATATACCCCACACATATACCTCACATATATACCCCACATATATACCCCACATATGTACCCCACATATATACCCCACACATATACCCCACATATATACCCCACATATATACCCCACATATATACCCCACATATGTACCCCACATATGTACCCCACATATATACCCCACACATATACCTCACATATGTACCCCACATATATACCCCACATATGTACCCCACATATGTACCCCACATATATACCCCACATATATACCCCACATATGTACCCCACATATGTACCCCACAAATATACCCCACATATGTACCCCACATATATACCCCACATATATACCCCACATATATACCCCACATATATACCCCACATATATACCCCACATATGTACCCCACATATATACCCCACATATGTACCCCACATATATACCCCACACATATACCCCACATATATACCCCACATATGTACCCCACATATGTACCCCACATATATACCCCACACATATACCTCACATATATACCCCAAATATATACCCCACATGTATACCCCACATATTTACCCCATATATTCCCCACCCAATATATAAAACAAAAACTACCTACCTCGCTATCTTGCAACCAATCAATGAACGATTTGTTGATTTCACTACATCTGACTACATCCACCAAGTAATAAACAATAACCATTCAACTAATGTAACAATTTATAAACGTTCATTTTTTTTGTTTCTTTAGCCTAAAAAAATTAAGAAAGAAAAAAAATCTTCCAGAGGCGGCATCCCAGTGATTGACTTACATGGGAAGTCTCGAAAATCTGCCCTACAGGAAGTCCGAGAGTTCATTCATAAACATAGACAAAGTAAGTGGATCTTGATTCACTGGTCTGTCCGTCTGTCAGTCTGTCTGTCTGCTGTAGATAGAAAGTAAGCTTATCATAAGTCTTACGTCTGTCTGTTATTTTGTCCATCTGTCTCAGTGCCCGGAGCACAATATCTTTTTAATACATTTTTAGCGCCCCCCCCATTCGAAAATCTTATAATATTATATGCAGTGGCGTCACTAGGGGGGTGCGGGGGGTGCGGACCGCACCGGGTGACACCCTCACAAGTGGTGACACCAAAATGCAAAATATCTCGTTTTAGGCCTATATTCTTATTTTGTAATTTAAAATAATCCAAAGCCGTATTTAATTTTTAAAAATAAATAAAAATATCTCCGATTATTAACAGCAAATGACTTTATAAGGCTTCGAAAAAAAATTAATGCCAAATATAAAAATATCTCCGACTATTAACAGACACTGCGTACTTTTTATTATTAGCTATTTTAATGAAATTATTGGTATACTTGCACTGACCTATAGATATCCATTATTTATTATTCTATTGTCGTTGTAAATTTATTTATAAATTTTGCTAAGAATGCTGTATGTCTATGGGGTGTCATGAGAGGGGTGACACCATGAGTTACCGCACCGGGTGACACCAACCCTAGTGACGCCACTGATTATATGTAAAATATAAATTTGGCGCCCCATTGTGAGTAGCACCCGGGGACATATGTACCCCCTCCTAGCTACGCCTCTGATCTGTCTGTAGATAGAAAATAAATCGTAAATTTCACGTGAGTCACGTCTGTCTTTCTGTCTGTCTGCTTTAGATGAAAATTTTGTTGTTAAATCAATTAAAAATAAATGAGTGCGCTAAATATGAGCATGAGTAGTTAGTTTTGTTTGTTTTCTTGTATCCATGGTGACAGATTTTATTGACTTTAGTTATCGCCCATATTCTACATGAAAGTTGTCTTTGTGTTTGTCTTGTAAACTGACATTAGACCTTTATTAAAAAGAGTTTAATTAAACATTAAAAAATAATACTTTTTGTGTTCAAAACAAGGCAGTAAGAAAGCTTATATCATCACTGGCCGAGGAAATCACAGTACCAATAAATATCCGGTACTAAAAGAAGACACGAAGGAATTACTGAAGAATAAAGGATATAGGTCAGTGCTACTGCTATTTTCATTGTAAATAAGCTCTCTCTCTCTCTCTCTCTCTCTCTCTCTCTCTCACTCTCTCCCTCTCTCCCTCTCTCTCCCATGTCTCTCTCTCTCAATCTCTTTCACACTCTCACTCATTCTCTCTCTCTTACTCTCTCTCTCTCTCTCACACTCTCACTTTCTTTCTCACTCTCTCTCGCACTTTCACTCTCTCTGACGCACTCTCTCTCTTTCTCTCTCTATATCGCTTTCTCTCTCTCCCCCCCTCCATCCCCATCCCCACCTCTCACTTTCTTTCTCACACACTCTCACTCACTCTCTCTCTCTCTCTCTCTCTCTCTCTCTCACACACACACACACACTACTTTCTCTCTCTCTCTCTATCGCTTTCTCTCTCTGTCTCTCTGTATGGCTTTCTTGCTGTCTCACTCTCTCTCTCACTCTCTCTCTCTCTCTCTCTCACACACACACACTCTCTCTCTCTCTCTCTCTGTATGGCTTTCTCTCTCTCTATGTCTCTCACTCACTCACTCACTCACTCTCACCGTCTTTCTTATATATATACATATATACATCACTGTCACGTGTACAGAAGTTCGCTAATGAGCGCCCTTAAGCCACCAGTGCACAGGGGCCGCCCAGTGGTCCAGTGTTTGTGGCTGAAGCTATCCACACCTGTCCAGTGTTTGTGGCTGAAGCTATCCACACCTGTCCAGTGTTTGTGGCTGAAGCTATCCACACCTGTCCAGTGTTTGTGGCTGAAGCTATCCACACCTGTCCAGTGTTTGTGGCTGAAGCTATCCACACCTGTCCAGTGTTTGTGGCTGAAGCTATCCACACCTGTCCAGTGTTTGTGGCTGAAGTTATCCACACCTGTCCAGTGTTTGTGGCTGAAGCTATCCACACCTGTCCAGTGTTTGTGGCTGAAGCTATCCACACCTGTCCAGTGTTTGTGGCTGAAGCTATCCACACCTGTCCAGTGTTTGTGGCTGAAGTTATCCACACCTGTCCAGTGTTTGTGGCTGAAGCTATCCACACCTGTCCAGTGTTTGTGGCTGAAGCTATCCACACCTGTCCAGTGTTTGTGGCTGAAGCTATCCACACCTGTCCAGTGTTTGTGGCTGAAGCTATCAACACCATATATATGCCACATGAGGACTAAATGTGAACTTCAAATCACACCACTGTACACTTATCACTTTCTCTTGACACACTTGATGCACAGAGCTCATTTATTTCACCTGCAGATGTAGACGGTGTTACATTACACATACAGATGTATTTGACGGTGTTACATTACACATAAAGATGTATTTGACGGTTTTACATCACACATACAGATGTGTCTAAGGGTGTAATCATGTATCGGATTATTTGTACATCATACATTAGCTTTTTTTAATCGTGCTACATTGCTAATATTATTTTTTTTTCTTTCAGCTTTTATGAGAACAGCAAAGGGGGACAACTGGTAGTAGATCTTGAAAGTGGGAATTCATTTAACTCCCTTGATAATATCTGCTGATTCCACCAAGCCTCTGTCAAGTCACGTCAGCTGTTGTTCACGCGTAAACAAATGAACATAATGTAATCTCAATTTTAATAATCTATTTGTATGACTGTCCTTAAGTGTTTTTAATAATGTTCGCATGACGTAATAGAGACATTCCACCATGTTGTGCTCTTTATTACAACTGTCATGCGCAGATTTGCCCCAGATTCTTGGGTTTCCAGCCACTTTGGCGGTATTTTTCGGTACATCTGTTGGAGTTTTAACTCACAGGCGGGGTTGTGGCTCGTTCAACATCTTATCTTATGAAAATATAAAAATACTAATCTGGCTGATTTTTTTGGCGGATTTCTTATTGAGTTTCGACGGTTTCGGTTTAAACAAAAAACTGGCAACACTGGGTTGAGGTCAACTGTGAAAGTTCAGATCAATGCAAGTTTTGGTTGTAGCGACTCCCGCCACCCGTGTCCCTCGTGGTGCCTCCATGGCCAATGCACACCCAGCTATGGATGCTGAGAACAAGGAAAGTTGCAACAATCTCGCCATCAGTGGTTCATTAGGGACCTATCATAAATATGTTTCCGGTAGACTGTCATAACTGCCAAGGTTGTTAATTTGGAACATTAATAATAAGTTTATACATGCTATTTTGATTGATATGTTTTATTATTTATCAAGTTTGTTTATCATTTTATATATACTGATATACTTTTATATTATATATACACATGTATAAATATACATTTTTATATATTTTAAAATCGTTGGCCATATTTTCATTTTTTTGTGAACGATTCATTCCATTTCATTTTATTATTGAACAAAACAAGACATACTTCTCAACAGCATGTCTCCACACACACACACACACTTGTTGAATCGGGCCTCAAGTGGTTCTAGTTTCAGAAAATTGCCGCTACAACACACAAGGAGGTTGTGTATAGCTTTAATGCTAAGAATTTAGAAAATGTGTTCATGATATACATGTACTGTAATGTATTTTGTTGATTGAAACTTTAGTACAATAGTGTTAAAGCACAAACCATCAACAGTATTACAGTATAAACCAGCTTACACGTTTGCATTCTGCAATGGATAATTTTTTCAAGGACAATAAAATTGTTTTGACAGTTTCTCCTTTGTTTATTTTTCTTATATCTTACAATGATGTCTAGTTTTTGTTTATTTACAATGTATACACAATTTTAGTCCCCATCGCAAGTTGTAAAAAGTCAAGTTCCCTTAAGCGGCATCGGGGCAGATGAAGTGTAGAATTAATTACTTTCTGTAACTCTTGGCATATGAAGGGATTGTGTGGTTAGCACAATACCCCAGCCGCCTTTACTTTTCCAACTTAAGTCAGGTGACCATTTAAAGCTGGGTGGACGTGTGGGACTTAACCAACTTTCAACAAGACCTGGAATGGTTCATTTGAATATTAGGAATGACCTCAGGATTCTAAGGTCGACAGTCGAGCATCTACGACCATCCGTCACAGTATCAACAGTTGTTACCGCCCCTTAAACACGTTTATCTCCCCCCCCCCCCCCGACTTCTTCTTTTCTTAGCCATTGGCCAGTTCTATGTTTACATTTTCTACTACTAATAGTTGCCCGTAGTATTTTTTCTTTCAATGAGCTTTGTTTTGGTTTGTCTATTCGCGATACAAAGTCATGCACCAGTGGACAAACACGTTTATTTGGCTTGGGAATTACCATATAGAACTCACTAGCCAATGCCTTGTTTACATTCATTATAACAGAAAAATTAGCTTAACAGTAATTGATTAATAGTATTTTAATTCGTTGTTGTTTTTAATCTTTTTTTTTGTTGCCATTGTAAGTACACAAATAGACATAAACTCTGGCTATGTCAGATATAGGCAAAGTAGGCTACTGCCCGTTTGGGAGGGGGGACATCCCCAGGGGCGCCGAGATTCAACAAGGGCCCCAGGGCAGGACATCATTGCGGACCCATTAATAAACAATGAGTCTTGAAAAAATTGACATGGTCGGGGCGGCCGGGCCTCCTCACAGATGCGGGCCCCCTGGCAACGACCCTCCCCCCCCCTCTCGGCGTGCCTGGACATCCCCTTGCATGTTTGATCCTGATCGCACTACAATTCCTCTAGATCATGTAAGATAAATCTTTCAATGGGTGACACAAGTAATCAGGGCTCGATTTACCGCCGGGGATACCCCCCTAACTCATCCCCGTCTCTTTCTATATATCCCACCGGATTCCCCATAAATAAGATAATAAGATGTTTCACCTAAAGGAGAATAGTTTTATTGCTGATAGTAACTCATTAAAAAATTGACAAAAATTTGCCTTTAAAAACTTGGAACAGCCCCCCCCCCCCCCCCCAAAAAAAAAAATCCTGGCTACGGTACTGGTCACCACAGATTCCGTGGTACTCTTTGGTGGCGGTGGGTGGATCTTTGGTGGTCACCATCTATGGTGGTCACTGAATAGTGAAGAATACACAATAAGCAAAGGGATGCTACTCCGTTCAATAACATTGTCAGCAGTCTCTTGTTTTAGGAAATAACATTCTCATTTCCGGCATTTTCAAACAAAACTATGTCTTGTCTTGTCAAAACATGTCTTATGGATGTAATCATATTTGTTGTTGATGTGTTACCATCGCAAATTAAAGTAATAATCAAGTTTCAGTAAAAAAAAGTTGGTCTTAGGCAGATACGGTGTATAGGATTCATCATTGGGTGTGTTCAATTTTATATCGAGGTCCACCACTGGCGGCGGAGCAGGGGGGCAGGGGCAGCGGCCCCCTAAATCTTTTAAGGGGCGCTGCCCCCGGCGAATTTCCAGTCTGCCCCCCTCCTAAAATTTTAACTTTTTAACTTTGTAATTCGATTTATTTCTTAAATTTAATATTTGAAAGAAATTATAATTAATTGACATTTTACAGTAATCACATTATTGAGAGTTGTTGTGGCATATTTTAAAACTAGTTGCAAGTACCCGGCTTTGCCCGGGTTTAAAATAATGTTTTCTGTTTATTTAAGAAGCGTAATTTGACGTTTAATTAAGATTTAAAATAAGACGCGTAAAAAAGGGTTTATTTGCATGCAATAAAAGGGTACATTTATCTTAAAGCAATGTGATACACAATTTTTTGCAGTTCTTCTCTCTCTCCCCTCCCTCCCTCTCTCTCCCCCTCCCTCTCTCTCCCCCTTTCCCTCCCTCCATCCCTCCCCCTCTCTCTCCCCCCCTCTTTCCCTCCCTCTTCCCCTCCCCTCTCTCCCTCTCTTAGGCATGACTGTAGCAAAAGATGACAATTCCTATGGATGAAGGAATGGAATGTAATAATGTAGTAAGTAATGTGATATTTGGTTCCCCGTACCGATCATATTTATAGTAAGTTAGCTATGTGGGAGAGAAGCTCGTAAAACCTGAAACAGGGGTAAAAGTTTGCCAATTTTCATGTCTTTGATATCCAAAATAATTAATTACAATTAAACTACAAATTGAGATGGAACGAAACCTGTTTAAGAACCTTCCCCATGTAATTTTGTGTACGTGTACCCAGTGGCGCAACTAGCAAAAGATGCTGGGGGGCCCTCACATATTGAAAAAAGACCGTTTGACAGTCTTTGTAACTTTATAACGTAAATTATGTATTGATGATTTGGCCTGGGGGGGCTCAAGCCCCTGCCCCCCCTCCCTGGTTGCGCCACTGTGTGTACCAAATTTCCTGTTATTTGGTTGTCTGGATCTTGAGTTTTAAGGGAACAGACAGACAGATAGTAAATACGTCCTATAAGTATAGAGAAGTATTGCCATCTATCGAATGACTCAAATGTAATTTTTTTAAAGAAATTACAATTATTTATTATCTTTTCATAAATTACTTTTCGTTTATTGAGTTTCCTTTCCGGTTTCATATTCATCATCATTCATGATAATTATCAGTAATTTTCTGATCTAATGTCACTATTAAATATTGTAAACAAAATGACATTACGAATCTGTTACTCGACAGAAGTGCTCAATGTTCATTTTAATTTTTTTTTAATATATTATTATTTAATAATATCGATTAAATACTTGCTACAGAATTACTATATTCTATTATTGAATTAAGGGAGTAAAATTTGTCTTTCAGTCATATTTTGTCTTGCCCCTCATTAAATTTTCAAGGGAGCGCCTTGCCCCTGTGAATTTTGGCTTGCCCCCTAAAATATTTCGTTCACTTGCTTGAGTGAGGTCCACCTTTGATCACTCATTTCCAATCATTAAAAAGTAAACATTTAAAACAAAAAGACCTAATAATATAAACAATACATCATTTTAAAACATTTTTAAGGCTTTATAGTCCATGGCTTTGTTTGCTTGAAACCATTACATTTTTTATCTATCCAAAAACATACTAACCTATCTAAGGACTTCGATAATTGATTAATTCAATGAAAAAATTTGCAGTGGGCTAGGCTAGAGATCAGCGCTCTTTAAATTAATATATCTGAGACTAATTACACTAGTCTAGTAGTATGCTGTGCATTAATTCTTTGCACTTTATTAATAAATTATACATCAGAGATATATTTCATTATTTTTTAATAGATTTCATATTCTTGTTGGCAAGTCAGTTGTTTATGAAATTATGTATATCATATATCATGTTTCAGACATGTTATCATTCAAATTCATGATCTATTCATGTCTTCAATCTTGTGTTGTGTACAACTATAAAAACGAGGTGTAAATACAAAACTAAATTGATGCAGGAGTAACTAAAAATTAACTTGAAACAGTATACTGCCATAATACTGTCCATTTTTAGATGTGATTTTATCTTTCTATTCTTTCAAAGTAATGATGTGATTGGAACACTTATTATCATATTTAGCACAATCAGTATCACTAATTACAAATGTTTAATATTGATGTTGAAATAGTTGTGTAGTGTCTTTGAGTGTATTTTTTATTGCAATATATATTTTCAGTGATGGCTTCCACTGTTTCTGCCCAAGCACAGCAGAAGTTCAGCAATCTCCGTCGAAGACTTGATCAGTTGGGGTACAAACAGTCTCTTGGGATTGAGTCCTTGCCTCTTGTTGAGAAATTATTTGTTGATTTACTTCATACGACAGACAGCCTCAAAAATGCCAAACTTGAACTCGCTAAAAAAGTGAATATATTTTTTTTATTATTATCATTTTTTATCAAAATAGTTTTAAGTAAAATAAATTACATATTAAAAAAGCATACTCTTGTTTTTTTTTCTTGTGATGCTACATTTACTTTCCAAAAATATTAAATTATTAGAACTTTTAGAAAAAATGTCTGCTTTTAAGAGATATTATTATCAAAGTATTTGAATATCTTGTACATAAAGACTTAAGATACATGATATGGCTGTACATACGAAATCTCTTTGATAGACTGAAGTGCACACAGATGTTGATTCTGCAATTGAGCCATTCAAAAGTGACAATGCCAGACTAATTAGGGAAAACAATGAAATCCACATGACACTTGTCAAACAGAAAGAAGAATTTGATGCAACAATTAGAGGTGAGATATTTTTTTTTAGTGCTCGACTACCAACTGGTAAGTCTGGCTCCAGCCCCAGTGAATGCCTGGACTATTCTTGGGTCTGATTGATTTCCCCCCAGTCCACCCATCTGAAAAATGGGTTATTGACATTTGAGGAAAGTAAAGGCTGGGTATTGAACTATCCACTAAATTTCATATTATGAGCCGTGGCTACAGAAACAGTTGAACTCTTCTACATCTGAGCCTGTATCGGCTTTATCAGAGAATATTGGATTTCTTTTTTTTTTTTTAAGGTTATTTTTGATTTTTTAAATAATTTAGAAAGTTTAGACTTGTGGTTTCATTGACTTGTCAGAACATCACTCTAGCCCAACATTTGAATCATTTTGTCACTATATATACAGCAGTTTTTTAAAAGCTGTTAAGGAGTTTTGAACTTACTTCCAAAAAAAAAAATTTATAAAATATATCTTGGCACCTTGGAAAATCCATGAAATGATTTCTTTAATTTACTTGTGAAAAAAATGATCTCTGATTTGAAGTTTCTAAAAATTGTCTCAGATATAAATTTGATAGCTTTAGGCTACAATTTATTTTTCATATAAATATTTAATGAAAGCTTTACGTTTATATTTATATAAATATTTCATGAAATTACATCTGACTAGCTTAGTTTTAATACAAATCTTTGGTACAGACATTTTTTTTTCATTAATTTTCTTCCCACAACACAAAGGATAAAGTAAAATTTGTTTTGTCAATTTAATCTATTCATATAATTTGAATCTATAAGTTTCGTAGCAAAATTCTGTTACATTAGAATAAAAAGCACATTACTATTAAATTTGGCTAAAATAAATTGATCAAGGTAGTCTACTGCACACATTTTTCTGATTCTTTACTGACCTCTCCACCATGTTGGTACTTCTATGCAAGGTTAAAAATAAAATTAGAAATTACTATTTCCTTAATAGAACCCTATTTACAATTTGGTATGTGTATTAACTGCAGTAAAAAATATGGTCCAATAATTTCTGACATAAATGTGTATAGATATTTTTTGTATTATTTTCATAACAGAATTGAAAGCATCACTGCGTGATTTAGAACACAAAAATGCTGACCTGACGTTCCTAAACAACCAGTATGTTCATAAAGTCAAGCAACTGGAAAGAGAATCTAAAGACAAATCTGAGACCATTTTGAAGCTGCAAGAAAAAAATTTTCATGCTGTGGTTCAAACTCCAGGTACATTTTCATATGTGTAACAACAGTAACTCAATCATAATATAATATATGTGTAACAACAGTAACTCAATCATAATATAATATATGGTCTTCTTTGTTATTAAGTAGTAAAAAAAAAAATTGTTCAAATTTAGTGAAACACTGTAATAAATTTATTATATTTAGGATAGTAAATACGTTCACTTCTATGGTGTCATATTGAGGAAAATTTTACTGTTTGTACTCTCTATATGGAATTGTTGTACTCTCTATATGGAATTGTTGTACTCTCTATATGGAATTTTTGTACTCTCTATATGGAATTGTTGTACTCTCTATATGGAATTGTTGTACTCTTTATATGGAATTATTGTACTCTCTATATGGAATTGTTGTACTCTCTATATAATTTTATTGTACTCTCCACTGTAAAGGCAAAAAAGGATTGAAGAAGTTGATTATTTTTTCATCTAATTTATTTTTCTAAACCCTATATCAAATATAATGCTGTTTAGTCGCCTTGAATTATTCTCTACTAAAAATGGTAACACAAATTGCCAATGATATGGTTAAGGAAATTTAAAAAATCAGGTTGATAAAAATCCCTGCTTTCAATTAACGTCTTAAAATTTACAAAAGAAGTCTTTTTTTCTATGTAAAGCTTTTAAAAATAAATTTAACTTAATTTATTCCTTGGGCCCACAAACTTTTTTGATGGATTTGTACAATAAATGAAATGATTTTATGGCACAATGTGTGAATGTACAAAGAAGTTAATTTATTTAAAAAGAAATACTACAAGGGGGGAGGGACTTAAAAACCAGCATTAACAGGATAATGATTTCACTGTAAATTCCCAAAAGCACAAAAATCTTGGACTCATATTACTGCCTTTGAAGTTTTCATATTCAGAATTTATACCTGACATCATTCATGGTGAATAAAAACAATAAGTCAGAAGTAGTCATACAGACCCTTTAGTTTTCTTTGCCTCCAAGAAATGAAAACATACTTTTTAAATTTTACAAATGATTTTTTTTATTTTACCCAGGAGGGAGAAAAAAGAACATTCCCTTCCGAAGACAGAGAATGGAAATAGATCAGACTGTTCCAGAAGGTGATAGTTTTGGATTTAGAATCCCTCCACCTGAAGATCCTTATGTCGCTGATCTGTTACAGGTGAATGAGTTATATATAGTCGTGTCCCATTACATAAACTTATATATGCATGCATATATAGTATAGCAGTGTTTTGCTGATAAAATCTTGTTCCGTATTTTAATTTTTTTTTTATATTAAAAATATCCTGTTTTGGACTTAAGAATTTAGGATAATATTCATTTTATCTTCTTAGGGGAGAATTTTTTTTAACTATAAATTGTTTTTTTGCAAAGACAGTTTTGTTCAATTTATTGCCAAAAGTATTCTCTTGGATCAATCATTTAGAAAAAAAATGTCTTCAAACCAATTGATGAGGTAATAATATCCATGATATTATATTAAACAAAATTGTCATAATTTGTTTAGGTGGCTGATGCCAGAATTGCTGAGCTGGAGGTCGCTGTGAATACTGCGGCAGACCAAAAAGAAGTCATGGACAGGAAACTTCAGAACTTCAGAGAACAGGTGAGAAGAATATTAATATTTCTTTATTTTTTTTTAAAATTATTTTTTGTGGTTTGAAATAAACTGCTGTCATTTAATATTTTGCTCAATTCATATCAAATGGTAGAAATTGAATTTCGCAAATTAAAATAATTTTCTGAACTTTCAAAGGCACTTGATAAAAAACATTTACACTGTATTTTTGGGTGTCCTTATTAAAACAACTGTCTGCGTTTGTTTTTGCACATTTTGTTTTATCAACTACTGAATTCTTTTTGTACTCTCTCAGTACAGTGGGTATTGGGTTAACGAACTGTTCGGACAGCGAACAAATCGGACAAAGAACAAAATTTGTATAACGAACAAAAACTAATTCTAACGAAAACGTCTCGGCTCTCGAAACACCCGACATCAGTGCTCAATTTGTCCTGAAAATGGATGTGCGCGTGCGCTGACACGTCATCATTCATACTACGTAGCAGTGAAGCAGCACCATATGACGCGTAGGGTAGTGTGCGATGACACATCGTCAATAGTGTACCATACATGTGGAGTTGGTTTATGTCCTTGTGGTTTTCGTATTTGCTTCTCTATAAAAAAAAACCCTGAAAATGTGAAACATTATGGCACCTGAAAAGAGTGGAGTGTCAAGAACTGTGCTCACCCTAAACACCAACCAAGAGATTATCACTAAAGTAGAGAGTGGACAAATAATGACTGATGTTACCAGGCAGTACGGCTTGAACAGGTCTACTGTAGGCACAATCCTAGCTAAAAAAGATATCATCAAGAAGACTCAAGCCGCTAAAGGAGTAACGAAAATTACATCTGAGAAGCAAAAAAAAAAGTGTCATCCTTGATAAAATCGAGAGTTTGCTTTGTTTGGATAAATGGACGGGAGGTGAAAAGAGATGTAGGCTAACTAGAATGGCCATCATTCAAGAGAAGGCTGGAGAAATTTGTGAGAAATTGAAAGAACTAACTCCAGGCTCGTCCTCCGAAAATCTAGAATTCAAGGCCACCACTGGCTGGTTTACACAATTTAAAAGGAGATCTGGCACTAAACAAGCTGATGTCAATAGGGTTGCTGGTCTCTACAACGACATTGCTATCAATCATTTCCTGAAAGTCCTGAAGGAGAGAGAAAAACCACCGACATTGGACATGTTCTTTTTTTAAAAAAAAAGTCTTTGAAATGATGAATAAATCAATTGATTGCTGGTAATAAAGTGGGATTTTAATTATTCAAGTGAAAAACTGGGTAGCCAACTTCATTATAAATGCATAAACCAGAATAGCGAACTTATGCTACAGCATACAAACATATATATGTATATATAAACACACACAGTATACATTGTATATACACACGGTGCAGGTCTTACAAACAGGAAATGACGCGTTACAACCTAACATGGCGTGAACTAAAAAAATTATTGCTCCTAAACAGATTGTGCTGGAGAGTTCTTGCTGTGGGCATTGGCTCTGCGAGGAGTCCAAGGAAATAAAGAAGCAGCATACAGGATGTTGTGTATACGTGACAAACTTACTTCTGCTGAACTGACCTTTCTTACGTAAAAAAAGAAAAATAATGAAAATGAAATCATGCACCCCTCCCCCCCCCCCAACCCCCTTCCCCTCAGTAGTTAGGCTGTCCATGAACTCTGTTTACAAGGTCAACGTTTGATTGGACCAATATATGATGGCTGTGCAACTAATGCCACGAAGATCATGTTTTAAAATGATTGCCACTTAAAAGCGCTGTACTGTAGGCGAATGGCCCAAGGGGGGGTAGATAACTGTCTTTGTATCCGGGATGCTGAAAACAATGCCCCCCCCCCCCCAAACATTTTTATTGTTTCTGGAGCTTCTTACTCTCCCAGATTTCTCCACCATCTCTCTGTTCTCATTTCACCAAAGCTTCTGCCTTGTGTTCTATCTTGAGTCACCACCCTTGTGTTTCAAAGTTATTTCCCTTTGAAGAGGTCCATCATGACAAGATTTAGTGGTGACTTACCTAGAGAGTAGCACAACTATTACAATGTGTGACCTGGGGTTGGGAGTTGGTTGCTTACAGACCTTTAGTGACGGACAAAGGGGGCGTAATGGTGGTGTGATATTTG
Organism: Bulinus truncatus; assembly: GCA_021962125.1. Classification (NCBI taxonomy): domain Eukaryota; kingdom Metazoa; phylum Mollusca; class Gastropoda; family Planorbidae; genus Bulinus; species Bulinus truncatus. Next base: position 128,870 of record JAGDYQ010000329.1, on the reverse strand, counting down.
GACTTTCGTCATATTCTGTTATTGAAATCTCTGGAGCAGAAAGTGTAACTTAATTTCTGTCATTCCTGTAACTGAAATGTATACCTTGAATGCTTTATCATTTGACTGTGTCGCAAACAAACGGGAACTTCGCTTGGACACGCTAGTGTTATGAACTCATTAGAATGACTGTGGATTTGAGTCATGACACATAGCTTGGTTGTGGTCTTCTCTGCCGCTGCGGTACCACGCCCCCTCTGCCGCTGCGGTACCACGCCCCCTCTGCCGCTGTGGTATGGCGCCCCCTCTGCCGCTGTGGTACGGCGCCCCCTCTGCCGCTGTGGTACGGCGCCCCCTCTGCCGCTGTGGTACGGCGCCCCTCTGCCGCTGTGGTGCGGCGATGTCCACAGTCTATAAACGACGCCGTCAATGTGCCAGCTCGTCTATTCTCAACCGCCATTATCTCGCACGATGGTTTTTTTTTTTCTTTTCTTGTTGGCCCACACTGTGTGCTGCTACCTGCACAGGTTCTGATCGATCAGCCAATCCATCGATCTGTCACCAAATCCGATCGGTTCTGGCGGTGGTACAAAATGTCGGTATGGGAGTGGGGGGGGGTGTCGCAGTGTGTTCCGGGTGATCTCCCCCCCCCCCATTCACACCTGGCCGCTGCCATAGGGTGGGTGTGTCATAAGTATGCGCTACTGCCTGTGCTGTTGTATGAGAGAGAGAGAGACTGCTACAAACTACACTATTCCTAGTTGTTGCTAAATAGAATAAAAGTATCTGGTGCTAGTCATGTAATCCCCCCCCCCTTTTAGATTACACACAGACACACATAAACAGTGGGCAGGGGACTGTACTCCATACGCCCGAGGCCAAAGTTTGGCCCGTCATGCTCTTTGATCCGGCCCCCTCACATCTGATTCACTTCAAACGTTTCGTCTCATTTACCTGATCCCATTCAACTACCTCTCGTCGTTCCGACCCTCCCGTCTAAATGACCCACGGTTCAAACAGTTTGCCCACCCGTCATCTAGCTCGTTGTTTACAGCCGGGGTGGACTTGGTGAATTTTGAACCAACTTTCACCCGAACCTGGGAAACAACACACCTGGTTCTCCATGCGCATCGAACCCGGGGATTTAAAATGGGCCCCATATCCATACACAGGTGTTGTGGGCTAAATGGGTTGACGAAACACTTCATCTAAGTGGGGGTGGGGGGGTTTAGTACAGGGACGGTCGGTCGATACCAGGCGTAATCCGGTTATTCACAGTTTTAAAAAAAAACACTTTAGATAGCCCGTCATTGTCAACGTTTGAAGATTTCAGTGAATGAAAGTAACTAACTAGTAAATGAAGATTTCAGTGAATGAAAGTAACTAAACAGTAAATGAAGATTTCAGTGAATGAAAGTAACCAAATAGTAAATGAAGAAAAACAACTGGCTCATTGGGAGCTGCAGGGAACTCGTTATAGGGCCATGCCGCATTGGTCACACCATGTAGTCAGTACTTTGCGTGGTGCTTTGATACTTTGCTCCGGTAGCACACATTGCTCTGGTCAGCACCGGCCATTGTTTTGAGCTGTGCTAATAACGTATTAGTGTGTATTTGTGTACAGGTCAGCATGGTTAACATTTAAAAGTCGACTGTCTAAATATCATTCTTCGTGTACATCGTCTCTAAACTTTGACTTAAAAAAATAACCGGACTGGTCAAAGTCTTTCAGAAATGACCGGACTGGTCCAAGTCTTTCAATAATCATTCCACTGGCACTTTATTATTCACCGTCCTTTCATTACATTATTGTATTCAGTAGCTACATTCTTGTGAACCTGAATTTGCCCCCGCAGGAAAATAGTTGCCCCAACTCCAGTCACGTGATCTGCAGTTAGCAGCCATTGGTGTAATTACCTAAAATAAACAATTATGATTGGCGGGATATGAAAAGTGTGACACAGTGAGAAGGGGGTGGGGCGATAACGGGAACTTTCTAAACAGTCCGAGACCCACCAGGAGAAATGTTTAGTGTTGTTGTTACACAAGTCCAATACAGAGATATTCATCCGTTAGATCACCAGGAGAAATGTTTAGTGTTGTTGTTACACAAGTTCAATACAGAGATATTCATCCGTTAGATCCAATAAACACCGTTTTTGTTTTTGTGCAGTGCCGTTTTTTAGTTCTCCTCCCCCCCCTTCAATAGTGCTACGGCCATGGAGGAGTCACCACGGGGGACATGTTTAGGTTTGTTTTCGTGGTCCAGCTGTAGAGAGAAATATAAAACGACCCACAAAAGATGGAGTACAAAAAGTGTCATTTATTTCATACATTATACTTCCCCGTTTACTCTTTACAGACCAACAAACTTGTAGATCATTGTGATACAGAGAAATACTCAATCACAAATCGATTCTCGATCCACTAATCACTTAGTCCCCCCCCCCCCCAACCGATTCACCTACAATTCCTCCTTGGCCCACAATTGGCTCCGCGACTCGCACTTTGAGAAACACTGAGCTAGTGTATGCACACAGTATTGTCAACAGGTGTGTGTGTGTGCAAGGGGGGGCGCTATCGATTGAAGTTCGAACTGGCCGTTTAGCGTCCCTCCCCCTTCACTCCACTGCCAATCGCTTCTTATCGACCACGGGAAGTAACTCTGATATCGATTGGAACACAGGCAGAAAGAAAGAAAAATAAAAAGGCGAGGGAATTTTTCTTTTCCCTGTCCGGGCATGTCCCACCAAGTCACAGACGACCGTGTTTGTTTTCTCTCTCTGTGTGTGTGTCATCTTTGGATTCTCTCCTGGAGGAGGCGCAGTGGGCAGTTGCTGAATTCTGAAGGTTGTTTCATTCTATCGGGGGCGATGTAATTATATGTATATGTAACTCTAATGACGTTTCTTTAATCACAGACGACTTGTTTATTAACTGAAAGTTTGTTGTTTTCTATTGGACTACTCAGCATTGATTCTATGGGCTCAGCCATTGCTGTTCAATTTTATTGGTATAGTTAGTCATTGATTGTAGGTTGTGCCAGTCACAAAGATCTTTAGTTAGTCATTGATTGTAATTTGTGATATTCACAAAGATCTTTAGTTAGTTATTGATTGTAAGTTGTGCCACTCACAATATCTTTAGCTAGTCATTGATTGTAGGTTGTGCCAGTCACAAAGATCTTTAGTTAGTCATTGATTGTAAGTTGTGCCAGTCACAAAGATCTTTAGTTAGTCATTGATTGTAGGTTGTAATTTGTGATATTCACAAAGATCTTTAGTTAGTCATTGATTGTAAGTTGTGCCAGTCACAAAGATCTTTAGTTAGTCATTGATTGTATGTTGTGCCAGTCACAAAGATCTTTATTAGTTATTGATTGTAGCTTGTAATTTGTGATATTCACAAAGATCTTTAGTTAGTCATTGGTTGTAGGTTGTGCCAGTCACAAAGATCTTTAGTTAGTCATTGATTGTAGGTTGTGCCAGTCACAAAGATCTTTAGTTAGTCATTGATTGTAGGTTGTGCCAGTCACAAAGATCTTTAGTTAGTCATTGATTGTAGGTTGTGCCAGTCACAAAGCTCTACTAGCGCGTCACTGTATGTAGTTTGTTTTCATTTGTTTAGACACACACACACATACACACACACATACACACATACACACACACACATACACACTCACTCAACGGGTGAGATTGAAAGTAACGGAGAATTGAAACTGCTGGATGATATAACTGTCTTCATTCTATATACTTCATTAATTTAACAATTAGCTCATAACCCATTTTCAATATCGCATAAAAAAATAGTACATGGAAGGGGTGGGGGGACATCATATTCATTTAAAGTTGGACATTTTTTAACTGCTAATAACTACTGACACTCGAGTTGACTGTACATTACTGTTCCTGGGCCCCAGCAGACGTGTTAACTTTTAATGTCAACCTTTAACCCCCCCCCCTCCTATCATCCCTAAGGTTTTGTTTTTGTAATGAGTTTGTCTTTGTTGTCAATCACCGAGCTATGCATTTTGGCTAAATATATAGTTCAGTGCTGTCAGTTTGTTTTCTTGATTGTCGGCACACAAGTATCCTTGTACTATAAAAAAAATCGTCTGTAATGATTTTCGCGAATGCTAAATTGCCTAACCGACTCCCCGCCGATTTTTTGTTTGTTTGCCAAGGATGGATTAAGGAAACTGTGCATAATTTAATAATCGTAAGCTTAGTTTAATGTTTCGGAGATGTTCCCCGCTGTTTACCCCTAGCATACAGCCTGACATGTAAGCGTGTTTTAAATACACTGGCAACCATGCCCGAACATGTTTTTAAAGCTCGCTCTGAATGTACCTACACATTGTGCCGGTGTGTGCTTTACGTCACATGACCCAAATATCGATTCTTGTTTCGTTTTTGGTGGAAGGGGTAGGAATGTATCCCCTCACCCCATGGTGTTCACCATAACGGCCCTTACAATCTTGAGTTGTTGTTTATTTTGTTTTTAATTGTTCTCAACGAATAACATTTTGGTTTAGAGGCTTTTGTCGCACTTCTAGTCTGTTTCTCAACCTTTTTCAAACTGAGTTTCAAAAATAAAATATAACAAAAAAAAACTTTGTCTCCTAGAATCTGACATGCCAGACCACTGGTACGTGTGACATGCCAGACCACTGGTACGTGTGACATGCCAGATCACTGGTACATGTGACATGCCAGACCACTGGTACATGTGACATGCCAGACCACTGGTTTATGTGACATGCCAGACCACTGGTACATGTGACATGCCAGACCACTGGTTTATGTGACATGCCAGACCACTGGTACATGTGACATGCCAGACCACTGGTTTATGTGACATGCCAGACCACTGGTACATGTGACATGCCAGACCACTGGTTTATGTGACATGCCAGACCACTGGTACATGTGACATGCCAGACCACTGGTTTATGTGACATGCCAGACCACTGGTACATGTGACATGCCAGACCACTGGTACATGTGACATGCCAGACCACTGGTACATGTGACATGCCAGACCACTGGTTTATGTGACATGCCAGACCACTGGTACATGTGACATGCCAGACCACTGGTTTATGTGACATGCCAGACCACTGGTTTATGTGACATGCCAGACCACTGGTTTATGTGACATGCCAGACCACTGGTTTATATGACATGCCAGCATACTGGTACGTGTAACATGCCAGACAACTGGTGAATGACACATATGCAAATGTGTAGGGCATTAAACTATTTATTGGTCTTCAGTCGAGTAACATCCCCCCTGCACTGTCACATCTAACTCTGCGCCATCAGGTCTCCTTACGGACCCTAGGACTGTCCCCAAAACTTTATCTAATAACTCCAGAACTTATCAAAGTAGACCGAGTACAGTATGTACTTGTGTATCCACTTGTCTAACTCTGCGCCATCAGGTCTCCTTACGGACCCTAGGACTGTCCCCAAAACTTTATCTAATAACTCCAGAACTTATCAAAGTAGACCGAGTACACTATGTACTTGTGTATCCACCTGTCTTTATATTTTTTATTGCTCCTATTTAACAGCTGTCCAACCGTGATGCTGAGATTGACCGACTGACCAGGATGTTGGAAGGTGGACGACCCAGCGACGTTGTGGCCCTGGAGGCCAAGAACCGGGCCAATGAGCGCATGATTTCACATCTCAACATTCAAGTGAGTTGCTTTATCTAAATATACCAGCTGTATATTCCTGTAGAGAATGTATGCACCTGCACAGACTGTATACACCTCTACAGATCTGCCTGCTGTCACCAATTTATTATGCAGTTTTATATTTGATTTGTTGATTTGGATGAATATGTTGTGTACAGCCCTAGGGCCAGCCATAATGTGATTGGCCCAATTTCTCCCAATATGGCCCCCTCACTCAGAACTGGGGCCCCACAGTCATGTAATCTCTAGTCTTGTTGTGTGTTCCTTGTAGTGTCTCACACCCAGTGAGGCTGGCCCTAACCCCCATGGAAACAATTGAATTATCAGGGGATGTATTGAATGACCTATATTATATCAGGGGATGTATTGAATGACCTATATTATTATACTGATGTGAGAATACTGTACTGGCAGATTGACTACCTACAGAACAAGAACAGGGAGTATGAAAGGAAACTGAAAGAGGCCAACTATGACCTGGAGGCCGTCCTGTCAGACAAGGACAGGGTGGCCAAGAAACTGCAGTCTGACAAGGCCATCATTGTGCAGGCGGCGGACAGAGAGATGAATGAGGCCAAGGTCAGTGGTTATATTGGTTTAATGTGGGGTGAATCCTCATGTAGTCAGGTACTTAAATAAAGCATCACAGCACCCTAGATACAACACACCACAGCACCCTAGATACAACACACCACAGCACCCTTGATACAACACACCACAGCACCCTGGATGCAACACACCACAGCACCCTTGATACAACACACCACAGCACCCTTGATACAACACACCACAACACCCTTGATACAACACATCACTGCACCCTTGATACAACACACCACAAAACCACTGATACAACACATCACTGCACCCTTGATACAACACACCACAGCACCCTTGATACAACACACCACAACACCCTTGTTACAACACATCATAGCACCCTTGATACAACACACCACAGCACCCTTGATACAACACAACACCCTTGATACAACACACCACAGCACCCTGGATGCTTCACACCACAGCACCCTGGATGCTACACACCACAGCACCCTGGATGCAACACACCACAACACCCTTGATGCAACAGCACCCTGGATGCTACTTACCACAGCACCCTGGATGCAACACACCACAGCACCCTGGATGCAACACACCACAGCACCTTGGATGCTACACACCACATCACCCTGGATGCAACACACCACAGCACCTTGGATGCTACACACCATAGCACCCTGGATGCTACACACCACAACACCCTGGATGCAACACACCACAGCACCCTTGATTCAACACACCACAGCACCCTGGATACAACTCCATCACAGCACCCTGGATGCAACACACCACAGCACCCTGGATGCAACACATCACAGCACCCTGGATGCAACACACCACAGCACCCTGGATGCAACACATCACAGCACCCTGGATGCAACACACCACAGCACCCTGGATGCTACACACCAAAGCACGCTAGATACAACTCCATCACAGCACCCTTGATACAACTCCATCACAGCACCCTGGATGCAACACACCACAACACCCTGAATGCAACACATCACAGCACCCTGGATGCAACACACCACAGCACCCTGGATGCAAAACAGCACAGCACCCTGGATACAACTCCATCGCAGCACCCTGGATGCAACACACCACAACACCCTGGATGCAACACACCACAACACCCTGGATGCAACACATCATAGCACCCTGGATGCAACACACCACAGCACCCTGGATGCAACACATCACAGCACCCTGGATGCAACACATCACAGCACCCTGGATGCAACACATCACAGCACCCTGGATGCAACACACCACAGCACCCTGGATGCAACACACCACAGCACCTTGGATGCTACACACCACAGCACCTTGGATTCTACACACCACAGCACCCTGGATGCAACACACCACAGCACCCTGGATGCAACACACCACAGCACCATGGATACAACACACCACAGCACCCTGGATGCTACAACCACAGCACCCTGGATACAACACACCACAGCACCCTGGATGCTACAACCACAGCACCCTGGATACAACTCCATCACAGCACACTTGATAAATCATTTTGGACTAATTTTGGTATTGCTGCATATTTAATGATCTAATGCAATTTTGTAAAAACATTTTGTATCTTTAATGAAATAGCACCACTACACCCTTACAATAATATTTTGTAAACTTCTATTGTCGACTCTAACATTAATCATACTATTGCACTATAAATATACCACATAAATGCCAAAGGCGAAAACTTGTCACATTTTCGTGTTTTTTTAATAATTGTATTACATGTCACTCACCATAGGGTAACTTTGAAAAAAAAATTCTCACAAACACCAGTCCATAAATTATATATGGCTTTTTTCTTTTCAAAATCTGTTAAGTACAAATTCTAACAAATTTAAGTTAATTTATCCCCACACAAACAGGATGAGCTGGAGAAGTCACGTTGTGAACTGGAAGATATGGACCTAACAGTGGCTCAGTTGAAAGCTGTAAGTACTTGGTCAGTTAAAAGCTGTAAGTACTTGGTCAGTTAAAAGCTGTAAGTACTTGGTCAGTTAAAAGCTGTAAGTACTTGGTCAGTTAAAAGCTGTAAGTACTTGGTCAGTTGAAAGCTGTAAGTACTTGGTCAGTTGAAAGCTGTAAGTACTTGGTCAGTTAAAAGCTGTAAGTACTTGGTCAGTTAAAAGCTGTAAGTACTTGGTCAGTTAAAAGCTGTAAGTACTTGGTCAGTTATTACATCCTAGGATACATTTTATTTTATCTCATTGATGGACTGTACAGTCATTCTGTGGTATTAAACCTATTTAGTAGTAATAGGGGTTTTAAACTGTTGTATCTTGGCAGCAGTCAGATTGAAAAATGTAAAAAAGAAAATATTTTCAGCTGTTGGGTAAAACTGAGTCAAAGCTCAGCGTGTTTTTTTTGAACATATACTTTTAACATTTTATTTAAAGCGATATTTATATTCATGGTTATTTAAATTTTCTATAAAATTTGGCTGTCGTGTGATTAAATTTAATTTAAAATATTTCATTAATGAGCTTAGGTACTAGGTAATGCGTAGGTTTACTATTTGTATACTTGATGTAGCTAGGGGGGGGGCGGCTGCTTGGAATGGAAATACTTGCAGTACTTGACGATGCTTTGCTTTATTTCACATACAGGAACAGAACCGGCTGATCAAGGAGCTCGGAGACACCAAGGCTCGTCTGTCCACCAGAGAGGCTGATATAGTCCGACTTGAAGGTCTGCTGGACAGAATCACAGAAGAGAAAAAACGTCTCGGACAGCGAGTCAACAAGCTGACAGCCAATGGTACATGTTTGTTATTGTTTCATCTACATTTGTATAGACGTTAATGACCTGTGGCATGTGCTGTTTTTTTTTTTTGTGCTACCATATTGTTTCACGACTTTTTGAAAGACATTTTTTTTATCTACCGTTGAAGCTTAAAAATGTATTTCAATTGGAAAATGTTTTTTTGTGCATTGGAGTTCTTGTTTTGGAAAATGTTTTCTTGTGCACTGGAGTTCTTGTCTTGGAAAATGTTTTTTTGTGCACTGGATTTCTTGTGTTGATTTTTTTTTCAAATTAGATTTTTTTTATTTCTGGTGATTTACTATTTTTGCAAGTTGGATAAAGAAAAAAATTATTTTCTGTTTTGAAAAAAAAAATAAAAACTAGCTACATCGCACACAAAGTTATAAAATATTTATTTGGTTTTGAAAGTTTGTAGTTGTCTCATTTCTCTATGCTGTCAGTCTGTGAGGAGATTTACTGTAAATGTGTTGTGAGGAGGTTTACTGTAAATGTGTTGAGTTTTTTGTAGTGGATTTGAATGCTCATGAGATCATTGCCTCTATGTTTGTTTACCCCCCACAGAGAAAGAACTGGTGCTGGAGATAGAGAGGCTAAAGAAGAAGAATGGGCCCGTGGTCAAGAAGACCAAGATCCCAAGTAAGCTGGACATGTTCATACGCAGCATCGAGGAGGACAGAGACTACTACAGGTCACAGTCGGAGTTGCTCGAGGTCAGTTTATTTTATTTGACTGTCACAACTACTGCACATTATTTCATATGAAGAGTTTTAATCTAGACTTGTCTAACTCACATCTTGGGTATTATGTTAATTTAGCTTTCAATGTTTCTCATATAAATATATGAAGCATTAGGGTATTGTGCTAGCTACACAGCCCCATAAGATGCCATAATATGGCTATAGAAACAGATGAGTTCCACACTCATCTTCCCCAAGGGCCCCACATGGCCCAGGGTTCACATACAATATGAAGTGCTTCGAGTCTGGCTTTAAATACTTTGATCTAAATATTTATATTGATGGATCACAATGTTAATTGTTTTTTAATATTTTGGACAGGCTTTACTGAAGGGTGAGGCTCCGAAAGGAAATTTGAAAACTCCACTAAGGACAAGGTCAGCTTCTTCCTCTAGGGCCCAGAGCCCAGTCAGGAAAGAGTCCCCAAGCAAATCTAATAAGAAGGTAAAATATACAGATTGTGCAATTTAAAAAGATTTTTCAAATCCACCTTTTTATGTAATATTCAATTTTTTGTATCAATATTTAGGTGCTACATGTGTTTCATTATTAGTGGACCTTTGAAAAAGTGGTGCACTTTCTTTATGAAACATAGTCTGTGGTATATCTATCAACCACATGAGGCTTGGCACAGTGATGTTATTTAGTTTTAAAATGCACATGCTAGTTAAACTAGTTTGAACAGGTTTATAAACTATCCCTTAGGATATAGCCCAGTATGAGGCCATCATCCGTGTCATGGAAGAAGAGAAAGACTACTACAAGAAAGAGTATGAAGCTCTTAAAGCTGCCCGCAGGTCAACGCCTCCTATCAAAGTCGTTCCCAAGAAGGTAAGGTGTTGACTGGGATCATCTAAGGTTTATACGAACTATTTAAAATATGTGACACTTTATGGAATGTGCATTGTGTTCAATTCAAAAGTTTGATAAATAAAACTTCAAAACTTTTTTTATTCCTTTGTGACAAGTGAAATTAAATGTAGTTATGAAAAAAGTTATTTGTTTGTATTAATTTTTGATTTAACTGAAATGTAATTTTGATGAATAGCGTTTTTTTGTTCCCATGGATTATTTATGTAAGGTTTGTTTAACCTGCTTTCATTATAAGTTTAATTTTGTGTTGCTGTCATTAACACGAATATAGAACCTAAATTACTGAGCGCATATTGCTTTCTACCTCCCTCCAGAGTGTTGCTGAAGAGGTTGAGCTGGCCAGACTGACCCGAGAAAGAGATGAGCTGAAATCTTTACTGGACAAGTTTGAAAGACACATGTCTGAGGTAGGGAAGTCATAAGTTGGAATAAAAGACAAGATTTATGTTTTAATAGACACAAGAGACATGCTTTATAGGCATGAGAGCCATGTTTTGTGACATTTTTTAATTTCCAGAACTAGAGAGTGAAAATACTTTTTTCTTTCTTTTTTTTTTTTTTTCGAAAAATTTGTTTTTGTTTTTAAAGTTTGCAACAACTTGGGCTAAAAACAATGTCAGGATTTGAAGTAAAATATTTTTTTAATTGCAGGTCTATAAATATCTGATTTTAATTTCTTGTTAATGTTTCTGTTTTGGAATTTTTTATAAGGGTTGAAATATCCATGACAGTCATTTATTCAGCTGTTTAATCAGATAAGAAATAAAATGTGGAAAAAAATTTTAATTCATTCAGATTCATTATTTTTAATTCTTGTTTAAAAAAATGACAAATCAGTATGGAAATCAATTAAGCAACATAAATTACTTTAAGGGAATGTATCCTTAAACAATACATTTGTTTCTGTACATGACATGTATTTCAAACTATGCCCTCTGCATCATAAAAATTATTTGATTTGATTTCAGATTCAGGCCAATGTGAAAGTGTTGACTTGTGAGAGAGATAAACTGAATACAATGTACGAAGAGGTGAGCATAAAACGCCAGTGACAACATATTGTATAACACTAAATGCAAACTTTTGTAATGTGGCATATTTCTCTCTTTTTTTTTTAAACTTTGATATTTTGTAACTAACTGGTCCAAATCAGTAAAAGTATTCTTTTGGTAAAAAAAAGATTTTTCCTATGGTGTGGTTTTTTGGGTAGAACAGAAATATTCTGCCAACTGATTGAACTAGTCAATGAGGCTTATAGTTTACATCAATAATTGTGTTGTGATAGTGAAGGAACCAAAACCGACTAGAGTATAGTAAAGATGAATTTCATTTTGTGTCTACTATTTCTGCCTGTCATCCCTACTTTTTAGGTTGAGACGTTTCTTATCATTCATTCGTATTGAAAATAATTCTATAAAAGATTTTATAGAAATTAATTATATAAAATATTTTATAGAAATTAATTATATAAAATATTTTATAGAAAATAATTATATAAAATATTTTATAGAAATTAATTATATAAAATATTTTATAGAAAATAATTATATAAAATATTTTATAGAAATTAATTATATAAAATATTTTATAGAAAATAATTATATAAAATATTTTATAGAAATTAAGTATATAAAATATTTTATAAAAATAATTATATAAAATATTTTATAGAAATTAATTATATAAAATATTTTATAGAAATGAATTATATAAAATATTTTATAGAAATTAATTATATAAAATATTTTATGGCACTATCAGATTTCACTTAAGTTATTGATATCTGGGGAAACAATTTTTAAATTACGTATTAATATATATATCAGAAATGAGTTTAATAATTTGAACAGTTTTGGCTGAAAGTAAATAAAGCCTACAAAAAGTAAATATTTAAAAAAAAAATTATTACAATGTACACTTACCAGATTTTATATCCTGAACTTGCCGACTAATTTATTTAGTCTATAGCAATTTAGTTGTTTTTTTGTTTTTTTTTGTAAAGCTGAAATTGAATTGTTAATACAAGTTTTTTGTCCAATGTGTCAGAGTAAAGAAGAACTCATGAAACTGCGTAGAGAGCTCATCTCTTCCCCAAAGCAGTCCAAGACTTCGCTGGCTGCCCAAGCCATTTTGAGGAGGATAGAGAATGAAAGAGATGATGCCATCTCAGACTTAAGGAGAATGACCACTGAGAGAGACAGCCTCAGGGAGAGGTTAAAGGTCAGTGCATCCTGGGTTTAAGATTTATTCTTGTTTACATTAAATTTTGGTTTATAGTTTCTTTTAAAAATCATGAGAAAGTCTTTTGTGGGTTATGTCCTAATTATATTAAATTTCAGAAGACATTTTTTAGGTAATTAAGTTTTCACGTAGCTGAAATACTTGTAAATATGCAGATGGAAAATAGTTTTTGTCTAGTAATAAGATAACTCTGTGTTGTTTCTGTAAATGTTGCATTATTCTTAACAATCTGAAGACAAAAGGATTCTGAAAATGTTCGTTATAAATTTAATGATGCTGCATAGAACAGTGTGTGTGTGTGTAGTGTCACCTAATAGCCCCACATCCCAGTTGTGTAAATTAATCATTCTGAACTTTCAAACATATTTACAATGAATTGGATATATTCAAAATTAACATTTACATGTCTGTTCAAAAATTTAGGTTGGCCATTAAGTCTAAATTTAACAAAACTTCTGTTTCTTTTTAAATCAGCTATGAAATTGTGTTATTTTGTAAAAAAAAAATTTCATGCTTGTAAAAAGCTTTTGATCTTATTTGATTTCTTCGTTTCATCAGATTGCCACAGAGACGTCACTGTCAGACCGAGCCAAGTTGGAGCAACAAGTTGAAGATTTAGAGACAACACTGCACACTGTGAGTACTATTTTATTTCTTGTCATCTGAACAGCACGGCTCACATTTGATGTGATTTTTTCCATTCAATTTTTTTGTAAATTACAGAGTACCAAGTTAACTTGGTTTTCCACATCACCGTAACATAACATTCATAAACTTTAAAAAAGTCTAAATATTTTATTTCTTGATGTTTATCAAATGTTACAAAGTATTAAATTGAACCCTTTTTTTTTTTTTCAATCTCTTCAGCAATATTTTGTGACAAATGTTCGTTGTTTAATTTTTTCTTTTTAATCTAATCATTCAATCTATTTCACTTGTTTTTTTGGGCTCACCCTTCAGGTTGAACAGGAGAGGAATGAGCTAGCTATCAGGATGAACACATTAAAAGACGAAATCAAAATTATGGAGGAGCAAATGAAAGATCAACTCATGCGGCTAAATGAGGTGGTGGACGAGGCTGTGAAGAATAAAACCAGCGCAAACCAGATGAGGTTTGTTTTAAGTTATTTAAAGCAAATCAGCAAAAAATATTTTTTTTTTTACATTTTCTTACATTCTTTTCAGTTTAGAGGTATTTTGTTTTTAAATTGACAAAACTGATGATTTTGTTGGGTGAGAATCTGTTTTAAAAAAAATATATACTCTACATGTCCATCTTTAAAATTGAATGGATAACTATTTTTTTTTTTTATCGCGTCATCTTCAAAAAATTTTTGTGACGTGTTTGTCATTAAATATTTGAAAAAAACTATTTAGAATGCTGGTTGAAGAAACAGAGAAAACTCTGGAAGATGCCACCAGGAGGTTGACGAGACGAGAAGAAGAACTTCACAACCAGGGGGAGAAAGTGAACAGTCTGGAGGAGAAACTGTTGGACTTTCAGAGGCTGAACCAGGTCAGTGACATTTTGAAAATTTCTTTTCAAGCAGAAATTTTTTGTTTTGATCATTTTTAAAAGTACATTTAAAAAAAAAAATTCCATCAAGTTTTGTTTCTCTAATTGAATGCTGCTATTTTTTTTTTGTTTTTGTTTTACTGACTAGAAAATTGACTAAGTTGGCAGCAGTTTATGATATTAGGAATATTCATTGTGAATGACTTGTGTCGATAAAAAAAATTACTTTTTTTCATCTACTATCTTTAAATTTATTCAATTCTAGACTAAACCAAATTTTTGTTTATAAAGTATCATGAAACTCACATTTAACATGCAATAAGACAACATTCGCATGAATACCAATATCTGTCCATTAATTGGAATAATTTGTGTCATTGAAATTTTTTTATTAAAAAAATTAGCTCAAAAAGTTAAATTACTGTCTTCATGTCTTTTAATTACTGTCTTCATGTCTTAGATCATTAATATTTTCTTCATGGTCTATGAATTCACTTTTATCATGTAATACGAGGTGACCACAGTCCAATAGTTGATGAATAAGTCTGATCCATTAGCAACGTCATACAACCTTTTTAGCTTTAATTCTTAAGCTACCAAACCAATATGATGACTTTTACAATCATGTTCATAGCATACATATTTGCCTTTTAATTTTAATATTTCTTTTTCATTTTGGAAATTTTTTGTGTAAAGTGGAAACATGGAATTATGTAAACAAGATTTATAAACCCATTTTGTAATGTAAAAGGTGAATTGAGAAACTGTTTTGCTTGTCCAATATTAAATACCAGAGTAACAAAAATTTGTTTAATCTGTTTTGTATCTGATAAGGCTACTACTATAAACAAGAAGCTGGTGATTTTATAATTTTTTTTGGAGAATTATGCATCAATGTTTTATAATCTCAGGTTCAGAGAGAAGAGATAGATGTTTTGAGATCGAATCTGAAGTCTATGGACAGAGAGAAAGATTCTCTCCAGGCAGCTGTGGATGAGAAAACAGAGAAAATCGCACATTTAAATAGTCAACTGCATGATAGGGTAAGGTGCTTGAAAAATGTATTTATGTGGGTAGGCCATGATGAAATTAACATTAACACCCTGAGCATATATGTGTAGGGCAGGACAAAAATTATGTTAACACCTTGTGGTAAGAGCGCATGGTGAAATTAACACAAACACCTTGAGAATGCCACAGTGGCATGTAATGCAAATCTCACAGCACTTGTCCTTGTTCATATTTTTATCTCCATGAAATTAATTCATGTGAAAGAAGTTGGCTGATAAATAAAGAACTCAAATCACTACCATCACTGGGATTCGGGATTTTATTTTAACTTTCAGATCTTAATGTAGAATTTTATTTACATAAAGCTGAAAAGGATATTCAACTTATGTATTCTATCAGTGTTAAACATTTTGGTTAGAAATCACCTTTATGTATTCTATCAGTGTTAAACATTTTGGTTAGAAATTTTTGGTTAGAAATCACCTTTATGTATTCTATCAGTGTTTAACATTTTGGTTAGAAATCACCTTTTCTTCTCTTTCATTTTCAGGAACGTTATATCGGTGATTTAAAATTGAGGATTGGAGAAGTAGAAGCTCAGCTTGAGTAAGTGATGAACTCTGCCTCATTTATAAGCTGAACCAGTGTGATAAACAATTTTAACTGAGACAATTTTTTTTTAAATTAAATAATTTTACCTCACCTTTTTTCAGACACGCCAATGAAACATTGAACCTCAAGGACAGAGAAGTGAAAAGTATGAGGCGGCAGCTAGACTCACTGTCTGAGGACCTGACTGAGACCTCGCGCACTAAAGATGTCGCCGGCAGAGAGAACCGCCGCCTGCAGGACGACCTAGCAGTCATGACCAAAGAAAACCAGGTTTGGCATCGAATCCTGTTCTTTCTTTATTTTATAAATATTTCAAATATTATCTTTCAGTTTGATTAGTTCTAGGTTTTGATCCAAAACTTCTCTTTTTTCCTAGAAACTGAATCAAGAACTGGAAGATGCCATTGAAGAGAAGGAAGCTCTCAAGACCCAAGTCCAGCAGTACATTTTGGAAGTTAGAAGAATAGAAGATACACTTAGTGCTAAAGTATGCTCCTTTTGTTTAATTGTTTTTTTTAATCACCTGATATGAATGGTTTAAGATGCTCGATGAATATTGAAAATTGAATTTCTTTAATGAAAAAAAATATTCTTAGTGATTATTGAAAATGAAATTTATCTCATCTAGATCCAACTAATGTGTTCTAATTTATTTATTTTGTAGATATTAACATAATCAAATTATCCTGAATATAATTTAGTTAAAGCATTAGTATTTTTATTCTACATGTATACATAGGTTAGTATTTGAAGTGGCTTTATTCACATTGGTTTGCCTTGCAGGAACAAGAGAGGACTGACCTACTTGACCAGTACCGCAGGCTGTCCGCCGAGGCTGAACAGTATCAGACGGCCAGCCATCAGCTGGAGAGCGAGGGATCAAACCTCCGGCTGGAGCTAATGACCAAAGAGTCTGAGCTACGGCGTTACCGAGATAAGGTGGACACTCTGGAGAGGGAGATACAGGAAGTTAGTTTGACGCAGCTTATTTAATTCAAACACTTTTCTCTTTTCTAATTGTAGTTGAAGAACTTCAGTAAAATTTCTTGTAGTTTTAAACTGTTGTGTATCTCGAGCCAGAGATTTAATGTTAAATGTCATAAATAAAGTAATGTTTAAATTTGGTTAGGAATTCTTATGAGAACTAATTTATTTGATGCCTTTAAATTATTAATTGATGGACTCAACATCAGGGAAAATTGTTTTCTTTAAAGAATTTCATTTATTGTGCAATGTCTTTATTGATAAAGTTGCTGTTAATTTTTCTAATGAATCATCAACCTGTCTACATTACCAAAGCTGTAAACGAATTGATCAAGATTGAATTTGTTTTATGTCTTCTGACATTACATTCGTCATAATTTTATCTTCTCAGCACCTTCAGTCCCATCAGGCGTATGAGATCCAGTTGTCGAACTTAACAAGGTCTGTGGCTCACCTGGAGGAGAATCTGCGGGTGACGGAGGAGGACAAGCAGGAGCTATTGTCTGATGTGGCAGCCGCCAGAGAACTTTGCTCCAGGCTAGAGACCAGTAAAGAGAACCTTAATAGACAACTGTCGGCCATTGAACTGGATAAAGAACAGGTTAGTCTACACTAGTAAATAAACTTATTCTGTGTCAGTTGAGTTAAACTTGTAAAATTATAATTTATTTAAAATGTCCACTTTTGTTGACTTGTATTATGTTGTTTGATGATGCCTTTAAATTATTAATTGATGGACTCATATCCTTAAGGATGTCGGTTAGAATATGCAAAGAAATTATGTCTGCACAATTTTTTATTTGCTGTCAAAAACAAAATAAGACATTTAGAGTATCTGCCTTCAAATCTAGGTTCACTGCATCTGTCACATAGCTAACCTCACATTAAAATAAATACATACATATGTCAAGTTTGTTGCAGTCACTCAGGTTAAACGGCAATTTCTGAAATTTCTTCTATCTTATCAATAAAGCTGGTTGAAAGTCCCTCTAGTCCGGCCAGTTTTAAATGGGTACCTGACTTTAAGTTGGGGAAGTAAAGGCAGCTGGGCGTTGTACTAACTGTACAATCCCTTTACATTCCGTGGTTACTGAAACTGATAAATACTACAGTTTATCAGATCCGATGGCCCCTTTATGGCTAAGGGAACTTTACTTTATATCATCTCACCTCAATAAGACATGTTATTTTAATTTCAGGTCCATTATCCATTGTAGTTTGAGAATTTCATCATTGAATACATAAACCATGCACTATTTTTTTTCCCTTCCGTAAAAAATAATATTTTTAAAATGTTTCCCCAGCTTCAGAATATCATCGCTGACCTGAGACAAGAGGCTGAATGCCTGAGGTCACAGATTGACCAAGAACGCAACCAGGTGAAAAGCCTGGAGACCATCCTGCAGGAAAACAGAGAGAAAGACTTCCACAGCCAGCTGTCAGCCCAGGAGAAGAGCACCGAGATCCAGATGTTGAAGGACCGTTTGTCCCTGAATGAAAGCAAATTGTACGTTCCTTTTTTTTCTTCTCCCTTATATCGAAGCCTTTGACCACTGGAAATCTTCCACACCAATATTTGTTTCCTGAAACTTGAAATTTTAATGTTAATAGGCAATTATCATTTGAATTTCATGTGTAAGGTTATGGTTCATTTATAAACTCTCCGAGAAAAGAGTAAAAAAAAAACATTAGAAAGGTTCACAGCTCAACTAATTATAAACATTAATACTGTATCACAAACATTAATACTGTATCACAAACATTAATACTGTATCGCAAACATTAATACTGTATCGCAAACATTAATACTGTATCGCAAACATTAATACTGTATCACAAACATTAATACTGTATCACAAGATGTGGAAAACCTTTCAACAAAATTAAAAAAAAAATTTTTTATCTGACCTGATGATGATTTTTTTCTTTGTTGTTAATTTTTCTACAATTGGAATTCTACAATCCAATCAGTCTGAACATAGAATTGTTTCCATTTGTTATTATGTCAGTACCTGATTTGATTAAATCAGGGAAATTTTAAATTCTATTTTGACAGCTTTTCTTATATCTGTGTTCTTCATGTTTATAACTTTGAAGATTAAAAAAAATCAACTTAGAGTTTATTAAAATGTCCACATGCATCTCCTTTTAAAAATGTCCACATACATCTCCTTTTAAAAATGTCCACATACATCTCCTTTTAAAAATGTCCACATTAGTCAAACTTTTGGACATTGGAATGACTGCCTTAATCCCTCCAGCATCAGTTTGGAGCCTCAAACATGGTTCAGTTCTCTCTTGTACAGTCTACTCAATGCCACAGACATTGCTTAGTTCTCTCCTGTACAGTCTACCCAATGCCACAGACATTGCTCAGTTCTCTCCTGTACAGTCTACTCAATGCCACAGATATTGCTCAGTTCTCTCTTGTACAGTCTACTCAATGCCACAGACTTTGCTTAGTTCTCTCTTGTACAGTCTACTCAATGCCACAGACTTTGCTTAGTTCTCTCTTGTACAGTCTACCCAATGCCACAGACTTTGCTTAGTTCTCTCCTGTACAGTCTACCCAATGCCACAGACATTGCTCAGTTCTCTCTTGTACAGCCTACTCAATCCACAGACATTGCTCAGTTCACTCCATTTATTTCACTCTTGTACAGTCTACTCGATGCCAAAGAGATTGGGAAGGAGAATCAGAATATCTAAATGCTTTACCTTTAATTCCTTCTAATTCCTTTTTCTAGTTGGGTCATAGAGTATGTCTAACTCTGTTCTTTTTGTGTACATTACAAAATCATTTGCTCTTGTTAAACAATGACCTATTTACCTCTCAATTTGGGCTGAAGGGGTTCACAAATACATTGTCAATGTTGAATTGAATAACATCCAAATCTATATGCTTCCTGAAGACCTATGGCTGTCATTCCAATTTTAGTTTATATCCCTTTTTTCAAAATGTAGCTATTTTGGTAAATCAAACCCACCAAGGCGAAGACGCTCGGAAAAACTGATATGTTACTTTTTTCACTTTTAAATTTTATTCATAACTAGTTGTATTTAGATTTCTTGTTGATTTACATGATTTGATTTCCATTTGTTTGTTTTACTTTGCACACAACAGGCAAAGTCAGAGCCGAGAAATCGCTTCCTTGCGAACTAGAAATGTGGAGCTCGAAGGGGACATTGAGCGTATGAGACGTCAGCTGACAAGTGAAAGATTTGAGAGGTCAGTGATCTCTTTGATTATTTAATGTCTCTTTATACAGAAAATATTTGGACTAATAAATATAAATTTATAAAGAGTAACAAGGATAAAAAAAACAAATTAGCGAGCTTCTTAAATTGAGTGCTTAAACTGCATTTTGAAAGTGGTGATTGTTAAATTTAAAAGTCCAATAAAAAATAAAGAACCCATTAAAAAAAGCACATAGCATTAAAAAAAAAAGTAAAACTGAAAGCATTGAATGTTGTATCTGTTAATTGTCAAATAATATTTATCTTCTAAGTATGTAAGAAAAAGTATTCTTGACCTATTTATTATTTTTGTTTTGTTTATAAGATCTTTCTGTTTAGTACATGTACTGTCTTAATTAAGTCATTTGAAGGGTTTTAAACTAGACTAGCCTGACTCACGTCTTGGGTGTGGCTAGTCTAGTGAAAACGCTTCTTTAATGAATACATATAAATATATGCAGCGTATGGACGTTGCGCTAGACACTGTGCCCTAGTTAGACACTGTACCCTAGTTAGACACAGTACCCTTGTTAGACACTGTACCCTAGTTAGACACTGTACCCTAGCGAGCCTCTTGACCCCTTTTTTTTGCCATGGCTACAGAAACATATTTATCTTCTCCATTGGCTTTTACTTAACTATGAAACGTTCACAGCTAGTCTGTCTTCATTTCTTAGTGCAGAGGCGTACCTAGGGTGGGGGGAGTGGGGTCTCAATTCAAAAGTCCCCCTGGGCCCCAGATTGAGTGGGGCCCCCCAAAAAATTTTTTTACATTAAATATTAAGTACATTATCTCATGTCATGGTGTCAAATGTCAAAATGCAGGGGCCCCCAAAGAGGCCAAACCCCCTGGGCCCCAAAATCCCTAGTTTCGGCACTGTCATAGTGGTCATTTTTTGTTTTCCATTGTTGATCTGCTCTCTGTTATAATTTTGTGACCCAGTGTTGTGTTGAGAGATGCCTTACATAAAATCTACCTTACTACTTTTACAGACATTCAGATGAAATATTCCTTTGTCTTCATTTCCAATTACAGTGTGTGTGATATTTAATAATACCCTGACCATTACAATGGTAGTCACTTAATTATATATAGGTCATTGCATTTGAAATTAGTGTTTTGGTGTTTTTTAATGCAGTTAAATAATTTCTCAATGTAACATGCTCAATAAATTCTGACCAAAATATAACCAGCAGTGCATCTGTATAAATAAAAAAGTCTTAGGTTCAGTTTTCATTTAATTTACAACAGACTTGTAACTAATTATTAATCAAACTTAATTGATTATTCACCCATTCCTTATTGTCTCCTTTTATAAACAAGCATCAGGTCGATGAGAGGCAAACTCTGGGTTTTTATAGGATTAAAAAAAAAAACCAACTTTCTGAACCAGAAATCAATTTATCAAAATGTATTCATCATAAGTAATTAAATAATACACATATGCTAACTGATTGGTGGGAAAGATGGCCGAGTGGTGTATATACTCAACTGTCAACCTGAGAGTCCTGGGTTCGATCCTCTGCGAGAACCATGGGAATTTTCCTAGGTGAAATGTGTTTCAAAAGTCGTCCCACAAGTCCACCCAGCTTTAAATGGGTACCTGACTTAAGTTGGGGAAGTAAAGGCGGCTGGGCGTTGTGCTAACCACACAATCCCTTTATATGCCGAGGTTATAGAAACAGATGAATTCTACACTTCATGTGCCCCGATTGCCTTCTAGAGCTAAGGGAACTTTACTAACTGATTGGGAGCCACACTAAACTCATCATAGAGCTCATCCATGTTATAAATTATCAAAACTGACTAAGTCAGCTGAGTAAAAGTGTCTTTCAATACTGTCTTGTTCAACCGACTTGCTGAGTTATATTTATTTACTGTTATTTTTATGCAGATTTTTTAATGCGAAATTGAAGATAAGTGTTTTGTTTTTTTTTCTAGATATTTTTTTCAGAAAAACTTTTTTGAAACTAACTAGTTTTAGTTATTGAGAAAATCTTTTCTCCAAAAATAACACAAAATAACGTACTATTACTAGTATTTGTGTCGCTAACAAAATTTATTCATGATAAATAGAGATAATATCAGCCTGCCATATTTTAATATTACAAGAG
The DNA here is from genome assembly GCA_021962125.1 of Bulinus truncatus. Lineage (NCBI taxonomy): Eukaryota > Metazoa > Mollusca > Gastropoda > Planorbidae > Bulinus > Bulinus truncatus. Next base: position 106,498 of record JAGDYQ010000329.1, on the reverse strand, counting down.
TTATCATTTGCCACTTAGAGATTTCCCAAACAACTTATGAATCATTTGCCTTTGTTTAATAATCATATGGCCATCTTAATGAAGAAAATAAAGAAGACAGACAATTTCACTGACAATGAAAACTGCAATTATAGATCGATTAGAAAATAGGGAAGGATCGACTGCCATTAGGAAACATTTTAATTTAGGCGAATCCACTATTAGAGCTATTGAAAAAAAATGAAGTCGCAATTAGAAAACCTGTTATTTCTGGTATGGCATCAAGTCCCAAACTGGCATCATATCGAGAGATGAGTCGCTAGAGAGAACAGAGAAGGTCCTGGTGATTAGAATTGTGGATCTGGATTATTGCTCAAAATATAAATTGTGTATTTAAATGTGTCACAAGCTAATATTTTGATTCTGTTAATTCCTTTAGAGACAGGGTTGTTCAGGAGCTTCGACGAAATGGGATCCAACCTCCAGTTATGATCAGCGACTATGCTGGCACCCGCTCTCTGAGCCCAGCCAGGTCTCGCAGCCCAGGTCGATCATTTAGTCCAACTTCAAATACTAGGCCAAGGTCAAGGTCTCGATCTAGATCTCCTAGTGTCAGGTATTTGACATACATTCTCAGTTTCGCTCATTTGATTTGAAACTTTTTTTCTGCTCCTCAAACAACCTATTAATGTCGTCTCTGCACATTTCTCTTACCTGCTCAGGTTTCGAGCTAGTCCAAACACGTCTCTACTGAACACAAGTCGCCGCAGCTACCTATATGATGATGACTATTCTGCTACCTCGACAAAGACACCATATTCCCAAGACCTTCTTTAAACTCAACTAGCCAATTAAGTTTTATCATCCATATTCAGCCTATTGATAGTAAGACGGTATTTTGATGAAGTTTTCGAGTACAGTAATAATTTTTTTAATGTTTCATTTTATTTTTGGTGATTTTAGACATTTTCTGTGATAAGCGATTTTTTTATAGGCTTCCTGCAGAAAATGTTTGTAAAGATTTAATTGCTCCTCATTAATACACTGGCAGGCTGTGATTATGTTCCATTACACTTTTTTTTTTTTCTTTAGCTTAACATTTACATTTTGAATTGAAATTTTGTAAGAAATGGTGTATAGATGTATTCTAGGTGTAATTATAATTTCACAAATCATTCATTGCCAGGGAAAGATAGACATGGCATGTATCATTATATTTTTTTTTAATGTAGGCTCTTAATATCAGCTGCATTGCATGTAAGAGAGACAAACGTTTAAAATACCCAAATAAATTAGTTTGTTGATATCCAAAGTATTTTATTATAATTGTTTTTTAAATTTAGTTTTAAAGATAAATATTTTTAAATATATTTAAATATCCAGCTAATTTTGCATCAAAGAATTTGTCACGGGTTAAATCGTAGTAAACAACAGTGAACACTTTTACTTGTAGTGACTTATGACATTTGACCTGTGGCTTTATGTGGGTCATACCTGGATGCCATTTACATCAAAATGTATCTATGAGACCTAGTTGCTAGTTCCATCTGTAGTGTACACGAACTTTGTCTGAAATGTTTCATTTCTTGTGATTTAATATTTCTAACCGACCACTTTTATTCTATGCATATGTAATAAAGAAAACGTCTTTTTTTTCAACAGTAGTTTCAGTACTCATCAGTATTTTAGGTCATTATAACAATATCTGTATTCTGGCTGAGTTTAATAAGTTTCTTTTCTTTCTTTTTTCAATTTGAGCTCTCATTTTTTTAGTTGGCAGTTTTTTTTTTTTAATGTATTAGTTTTAAGAAATTTGACTAGGTTTTTTACTTTGACAAACATTTTAGAAATCTAGTATTAAATTTATCTTTGAATTTCCTAAATAAGTCTTCCAAAAATTATAATCTGTTTTTAAACAATGTATTCTATTTTGATGTATTTTCTTGAAAAAAAAATTGAGGAAAGAAACTTGAACAGTCTGAAAATAAAATATTTCATACGTATCATTTGACAATTTTATTAATGTCAAAGTTTGTACAGTTCAGGTGAGGAACGCTTGTAATTCTTTCTGAGCTATGAATACTTCAGTCAAAGCCGCAGGCTGTGATATGGCTGTCACCTTGTATGTATTTTTTTTTTTTAAAATAGTCTCCAGTTATATCTTAAAGTTTATAATGTGAAACTTTACTTAGCGTTTATCTTCATAATAAAAAAAAAAAGGATTTTTTTGTACATATGTCTATGGGAAAGAAATGAAATAAAATATTCCTGTTCCCAAAAAATTTCAAAAGTATTACGCAGCATGTAAACATTCCGTCCAGTGTTTATTTATTTTGTTTATATTTTAAAACTGTCAGGTGGTCTCCTACTGAACATTTTTTATTGAATGTGGCCCAAATCAAAATCAACTTCATACGTTGCCTTGTTAAGGATAAATAATTTCAATTCTCTCTTTAATGTGCTACGTTTTATGAATTATAAATGGATAAAAAGATTTAAAAAAATTTTTAGATTATTGAAGAATATAATGAGTTGATAAAGTTCTATTTTTTTAACTGACCAGTTTTTTTTAATTACTCTGACCAGATCATTGCCAAAATGCACTGTTCAATTTTTTTTTTTATATTTATGAATATAATGGAGCATTCTCATATTGTGTCCCCCAAATATATAAATATTTATATTTATGTCTATTTTATATTCATGTATATATCCTTTCAATTGTAGTAAATAAATAAATTTTTAGATAAAATCATATCAGTTCAGTGTATTTTATATTGTCTCATTGTTTTATATTGTGTCTCATTGTTTTATATTGTGTAACATTGTTTTATATTGTGTAACATTGTTTTATATTGTCTCTCATTGTTTTATATTGTGTAACATTGTTTTATATTGTGTCTCATTGTTTTATATTGTGTAACATTGTTTTATATTGTGTAACATTGTTTTATATTGTGTCTCATTTTTTTATATTGTGTCTCATTGTTTTATATTGTGTGAGTGTCCATCATCTACAGTCTGTCTCAATCAATAATATTAACTGGATAACTCCAAAACTCTCATCCAATGGCACATCAAGGACTGGCAACTCTTAAAACCCTTTCCCTCAATGGCACATCCGTTTTATGCTAGAAATAATTTACTTCAATTCTTTCATATTAATGTATGATTAAATTATATTGTGCATAAATATATCATCATATATATTTAGACTAACATATTATTATTATTTTTTTTGGAATGCCAAATGAGGATAAAACATTTTTTATAATATTAAGCTGAATTTTTGTTCAGGAAACAGTTTTAAGTAGACAACAGGGGATTTACATCTGACTGTTTTAAATAATAATTCCCTTATATAGAGACTATGCAGATCATCGGGGTCACCTGAAGTAGAGTTCAAACTGTTTCTGCATATGTGAAGTCCCTGTAAGGATGACATGACATCTCTTAGATGTCATAAATCACTATGGGTCGGTTTTGCAGTGTCCTCCTTTCATCCCCACCATAACCGATAGCACAGTAGCCATGGAGGTATAACTGGGACATAACTTTCACCATGACCTGAAAAATTTCAACGAAGATCGAACCTGGGAACCTAAGGTCTTTTTCTGTTGGCTAGTATTGAGTTGGCTGGTATTGTGTGGCTAGTATTGAGTTGGCTGGTATTGTGTGGCTAGTATTGTGTTGGCTGGTATTGTGTGGCTAGCATTGTGTTGGCTAGCATTGAGTTGGCTGGTATTGAGTTGGCTGGTATTGTGTGGCTAGTATTGTGTTGGCTAGTATTGAGTTGGCTGGTATTGTGTGGCTAGTATTGTGTTGGCTGGTATTGTGTGGCTAGTATTGTGTTGGCTGGTATTGTGTGGCTAGTATTGTGTTGGCTGGTATTGTGTGGCTAGTATTGTGTTGGCTGGTATTGCGTTGGCAAGTATTGTGTTGGCTGGTATTGCGTTGGCTAATACAATGGCCATCATTACTTTCCCCAACACAAATTTAGTTTATACAGGGATATAAGCTTTAAGCCGCACCTTCCAGGTTGGAGCGCCCTATCACTCTGCCAAACCCCAGTGTCCCCACCCACAGGTCTACTACCTCAGTGTCCCCACTCACAGGTCTACAGTGTCCCCACCCACAGGTCTACTACCTCAGTGTCCCCACCCACAGGTCTACAGTGTCCCCACCCACAGGTCTACAGTGTCCCCACCCACAGGCCTACAGTGTCCCAACCCACAGGTCTACAGTGTCCCCACCCACAGGTCTACAGTGTCCCCATCCGATTCTATGTGTGCGAATCGTGGACACTGCAACATTTAAAAATGGACTGGCCGAAATGTAGCGACCCTACTGACGATCGCACCACAAAGAGAGGAAATAGAGAGACCTATACACCCAAATATAGTTACAGCATCCACCATCCGCACCAACTATGCACATGAAATTTCCAAAGTTTTCCCAGTTCCACCTCGTACAAAGACCAAACAAACAATAAGATGAACGGAAATTGTTTAAATAAGGAAACAAGAAAAAACCAAAATTAAAAAAAAAAATAAAAAAAAACAACGTAAATAATTTGTAAATAACTAACAGTAACAATATAAATAACAGTAACAATATAAACAACAGTAACACAACTTTTGGAAGAAAATAACTACTTGAAAGAAAACAACAAGTTTTTAATTACGATTCGAATATTCAACTTGTATACCAAACACCATGTTACCTTTATTAATGGCCTGCTACATCACCGTATTCGCCGTGAATAGTAAGTTGATGTCTCGGTGTACAGTAAACATGCATTCGTTGATCACTTGGACTTTCATGGTAATGTGAATAGAATTATTTTAGGTCACGTGGTTTATCAATTACTCTTCTGTTATGGCATGGAGTCGTTAGGTCATGTAGATTATGGCGCGTATAACTTTCCGCCTTATTCTCAGACTCAAAAGAACGCGCGCGCGCAATACAGGAGTCAAAAACAACACAACACAAATACACGTGAACACATAAAAACACACTCTGACACACAGACAAATACATAGAAATGCTTACACACAGCCCGATTGCTCCGAATCGAGCTCACACCTGGCAGGGGCCCACAATTTACATTTAGATTAATCAGTTGTTATTTAAAAAAAAATAGAAGAAGTGCCTCGCAAGCATACGTTAAATTGGGCCCCGCAATTCGTAAAGCCGCCCCTTCACAGGCACAGTTACACACACACACACACACACACACCTTTTCACAACAAACGCCATAGTTTTAACACAAACGAGGCAGTAGCCACACAGCTCGCGATTGTCTGCACGTGGATTTGGGCCGGTGTCGTTTTAATTGATACACCATATTTTGTTTTTGATTGACCGATATTGTGTACTTGTCAATCCATGAATGTTTGAATTTTTTAATCCATGTGTGACTGTGTATTTGTTTTTAATCCCATGTTGGCCACGTGTTTGAGAGTTTTTACTTTTTAACCCACGTATGTTTCTGTGTTTACATTTAAACCCACATTTGTTTCTGTGTTTACATTTAAACCCACGTATGTTTCTGTGTTTACATTTAAACCCATGTATGTTTCTGTGTTTACTTTTAAACCCATGTATGTTTCTGTGTTTACTTTTAAACCCATGTTTGTTTAATAACATTTTGTAGGTGAGTCTTGCCGCTTTGGTAATCATCTAAGGGGTATGTGGGTCCGAAGTTTTGACTTTCAGGACGTAACTTTCAATGAGGATGAGGTCACCGGGTTCAAGGTCAAGGTCAGTTCTAACGAACTGTCGAAGTTCAAATGTCACAACGTGAGCGGGGATGTCTACACCATGTGAGTGTTTCAGTGAGAGCGGGTAACGGGTTCAGTGTGGACTGTCTACACCATGTGAGTGGTTCAGTGAGAGCGGGTGACGGGTTTAGTGTGGACTGTCTACACAATGTGAGTGTTTCAGTGAGAGCGGGTAACGGGTTTAGTGTGGACTGTCAACGACCAGACATAGAAGTGTATATTTAAGTCACTGGTCTTTTTTTGGTTCCCCTTTGAATTCGAGCCCGTAGATCGCGCTTAAGTATACTGACCCGGTTCACAATCAAAGCGTCAACCAGCCACCTAGTAGAAAGATCTAGATACAGAGAGATGTAAACAATGGGTATAGATAAGTACAACCAAAAACAAAGACATTCACAGAGAAATAAAATCGCCATATTGTCCGATAGATAATTAAGGTCATTTGTTAGATGAAGGTACATATAAATAAATGCACGTCATTCTGTCATGTGACCGTTAGTAGGTCAGGGATAGGACAGTTCTATTGTTGCACGTCCATGTTTTCTATCCAGCTCTTTGTATGATGACCTTCACGACGTGACCCATACATAGTACACACGTCATTAAGTTGGTCAGAGTTAGTTACGGCGTGAAACATGTCCGAACCATGTAAGAACCTGTGACCATGAGTTCTAACTTTCCTTCACAAAGGTGTTGGCGATGTAACCGAAAGTATAAAGAGGGCTTGCTGCTAGATGCAGGCATTATTTTGTATTACTGTAACATCTACATGAGATTTATGTGCACAGTCGAAGGTGTCAGTTATGTGATCTATGTATGAACTATGGGGCAGCTGCCTTAGACCTGGTCTCATGTTCACTTGGTTATTCTATAAATATCTGGGTTTTTTTTACAGACGAGCAAATTTTGAAGACAAAACAGGGAAGACCATGTCGTACTACGAATGTTGGAAGTTTGAAAGACTCAACGGAAATGTTTTCATCATGTACGACCTGTCTGGTGAGATCTTATGGAAATAATGAAACATTATAAATACGCAGTGGCTACGGATACAGCCAGCTGTACTCCATATTTTTTTTTCGGGATACAGCAATTTTTTTTAATTTTTTGTTTTCGGGGCTAGGGTTAGGGTTAGGGTTAGGAATAGGGCTAGGAATAGGATTAGGGATAGGGTTAGGGATAGGGTTCGGGATAGGAGCAATATCTATAGCTGGACCCCGAAAAAAAAATAATTCGGAATCCAGCAATCGCGCATGCGCACAAAAAATAGCCCGTCTAGAGCGCTAGACTGCATGCGCGTTGGCTGTATCCGTAGCCACTGCATTATAAATAATAGAAACGAGATGCCAAGGGGAGTAACACTCGTAGTCAGTTGTGACAGCATAAGTTTTGACCTCCCCGTCACAAAAAAAAAAGCACTGGTCTTTAGAAAGAAGGGTTTAGGACATTGTTGGGAGGAAATATGGGACAGAGTGGAACTTAGATTGGGTCAGTAAGTGACCAGCTCATGAAAATGGATAGAAGGACACTTTTTTCCCCATTACTGTAGTGCATAAGTGATGGGTATAAATCATGCTGTGTTAAGCACTTATCGCAGTGAAAGTGCCAGAAATATTTTCTGAATAATGATTGAATAGTTTTTGAGTTGGTAATTGAAAGCCGCAGGCCGGGACGGGTGGTATGAAAACTAAAACATGTCTGCAAATCTGGGAAGTGTCCCTGCAGACGTCTGGTTTCAGCATCTAGACCCAACTTTTTTTTCAACCACTCCCCCCACCCCTTTTCCGTATACTCTTTGAATTTATATTTTCAGCTTTATAAACAATCTTGGGCATAACCAGTGGGGGGCCCACTACACTATCACACCTAGCATGACACGCATAGCCAATGGGGGCCCACTAGACTATCACACCTAGCATGACACTCATAGCCAATGGGGGGCCCAATAAAGCTACCACACCTAGCATGACACTCATAACCAATCGGGGGCCTCACTAAAGCTACCACACCTAGCATGACACTCATAACCAATGGGGGGCCCCACTAAAGCTACCACACCTAGCATGACACTCATAACCAATGGGGGACCCAATAAAGCTACCACACCTAGCATGACACTCATAACCAATCGGGGGCCCCACTAAGCTACCACACCAGGCATGACACTCATAACCAATGAGGGGCCCACTAAAGCTACCACACCTAGCATGACACTCATAACCGATCGGGGGCCCCACTAAGCTACCACACCAAGCAGGACACTCATAACCAATGAGGGGCCCACTAAAGCTACCACACCTAGCATGACACTCATAACCAATGGGGGGCCCACTAAAGCTACCACACATAGCATGACACTCATAACCCCACTTTTTAATCATTATTAAGCTCATTTGATTTAGTGTAACAATCTATATATAGCCTGTACTTTACATGACATGATAGTTTACAACTTTAAGTTGTCTTTAAAAATGTCCGCCGTGTCCGCCATAGAAACACGTCACTTCCTTAGAGAATGGATGAAAGAGAACCGAAGTTACTTCGACGAGCAAGTAGTGCCGCCGTTCAGTACGATCTGTCCACGAGATGTCCTGAATGAGCCCTACGCAATACTCTACAGGAAAGGTCAGTGGTCCGTCAGATGACGCAATACTCTACAGGAAAGGTCAGTGGTCCGTCAGATGACGCAATACTCTACAGAAAAGGTCAGTTGTCCATCAGATGACGCAGTACTCTACAGAAAAGGTCAGTTGTCCATCAGATGACGCAGTACTCTACAGAAAAGGCCAGTTGTCCATCGGATGGCGCAATACTCTACAGAAAAGGTCAGTTGTCCATCAGATGACGCAGTACTCTACAGAAAAGGTCAGTTGTCCATCGGATGACGCAATACTCTACAGAAAAGGTCAGGTGTCCATCAGATGACCAGTTCATTATTGTGACCACAGGCTAGCTGGGTGGAGGTTTACTTTTTAAGAATGCGTCATGATGGATCAAATAAACCGCTTTTCGGAGAGTATAGATCGCGACCTTCTTTCATCCCCGTGATCGCAATAGCCGTGGGGCACAGCGAAAGACATGGGTAGGTGGCTGGACTTATGGGATTTGAACCCGTGGTTTACAGTATAAAGCTTGGCCTCACAGCTTAACGTCCACCTCCTGATTGAGCCTAGGTGGAAGCGCCTTATGGTTGTGCCAAAGCAGGGCCCTTCCTGGTTGTACTAGTCTTTGCCCCTCCTGGTTTATCGAAGTGGGGCCCCCTACTGTTTGTCTATAGTGGGGCCCCTACTGTTTACCCAAAGTGGAGTCCCCTCCATGCTGTGCCAAAGTGGGGCCCCTACTGTTTATCCAAAGTGGAGTCCTCTCCGTGTTGTGCCAAAGTGGGCCCCTCCTGGTTGTTTAAATTGGAGCCCCCCCTGCAATGTATTCTTATCACCGGGGGTGCATAAACATAGAAGAGGGCTAACTGCTAGATGCATCCACCATTTTGTATTACTGTAACCTGTACACAAGATTAATCTGCACGGTGGCCATTAGAATACAATATTTATAAACATACTAGTTGTTTATGCACCCGGTCCTCGCATGGGTATTTATAAACATGCTAGTTGTTTATGTACCCGGTCCTCGCATGGGTATTTATAAACATGCTAGTTGTTTATGTACCCGGTCCTCGCATGGGTTACGCCCTCACCTCCACCCCTCCTGGGGAAAAAAAATAGGTCGCCGAAGCTAATATTGAGAATGTCAATTGAGAATTAAAATGCTTTAATATCTTAAACCGGATAATTTAAAAAAAAATATATAAATAACAACATCAATAAACATATTCATAACTGAGTGAGATGTCAAGTTGGGTTGTTTAATGTTCAAGGAAGCGGATTTCTAGGCTGAACAAACGTTCATACATTTGAATAAATAAACAGATGTTCAACATTGATTTGACACTCTGCTATTAACAAGTTACCACACTTATTGTTCACACAGATATGGCTGCAAAAGACCTGGGAGTTCCATGCCCACCCACTCTCGTCGGCCACTACACCCCTGATTTTGAGTGCGACGAGTCTGATATCAACTTCTGCAACCTGGACCACAACGGCCTTCTGTCGATGAAACACTGCAAAGGTGTGGCGGACGCCATGTTTGAGACAGGTGAACACGTGATTGTTGTGACCGCGCCAGGTAATAACTGACCGTGCACGGCATTGACCACGCCCAGCCTGTTGGTAATAACTGACCGTGCACGGCATTGAGTTTGGCTGTATTAAAAGACTTACATAAGCGGGCTAGAAAGACTTACCAGCAGACTTAGACAGACTTTCTCTTTAGACACAGGGGGTAAGGCTCACCAAATATGCAAAGACAGACAGACTTTCTCTTTAGACAGGGGGTAAGGCTCACCAAATATGCAAAGACAGACAGACTTTCTCTTTAGACACAGGGGGGTAAGGCTCAACAAATATGCAAAGACAGACAGACTTACAAACAGACTGACCACCAGACGGTATTAGATAGAACAGACGAACAAAACAACAGACGAGACAACATACAGATACAAAGAGATGAATAAAGTTGATCTGTCCAATAGTTAACTTATTTGTCCACACCTGTGTCCACAACAGGAGGTTCACTGACCTGTGTGGGTCACAAGTACAAGTGTCCGTATGTCCACGCCAGTATATTCCATCTGGACAGAGTGGACTGCTTCGTAAGTGACCACGTGATCATTTGTAATGTTGTCATTACTGTTATAGGTTTTCTAATTGTGTAGCACCTAAATATTGATATACAATAACAGTAGCACCTAAATATTGATTTACAATAACAGTAGCACCTAAATACTGATTTACAATAACTTTAGCACCTAAATATTGATATACAATAACAGTAGCAACTAAATATTGATTTACAATAACAGTAGCACCTAAATATTGATATACAATAACAGTAGCACCTAAATATTGATTTACAATAACAGTAGCACCTAAATATTGATATACAATAACAGTAGCACCTAAATATTGATATACAATAACAGTAGCACCAAAATATTGATTTACAATAACAGTAGCACCTAAATATTGATTTACAATAACAGTAGCACCTAAATATTGATATACAATAACAGTAGCACCTAAATATTGATATACAATAACAGAAGCACCTAAATATTGATATACAATAACAATAGCACCTAAATATTGATATACAATAACAGAAGCACCTAAATATTGATATACAATAACAGTAGCACCTAAATATTGATATACAACAACAGAAGCACCTAAATATTGATATACAATAACAGAAGCACCTAAATATTGATATACAATAACAGTAGCACCTAAATATTGATATACAATAACAGTAGCACCTAAATATTGATATACAATAACAGTAGCACCTAAATATTGATATACAATAACAGTAGCACCTAAATATTGATATACAATAACAGTAGCACCTAAATATTGATATACAATAACAGTAGCACATAAATATTGATATACAATAACAGTAGCACCTAAATATTGATATACAATAACAGTAGCACCTAAATATTGATATACAATAACAGTAGCACCTAAATATAGATATACAATAACAGTAGCACCTAAATACTGATACACAATAACAGTAGCACCTAAATACTGATATATAATAACAGTAGCACCTAAATATTGATATACAATAAGAGTTGTATAAACAATGAACACTTTCGACATATATATTCATTTAAAAAAAAACAACAATAACAATGAATTCTGAAACAACCACGTGGTGCATGCCGATTCAGCCTTAGAAAAAGTAAATTAAATTCTTTTAAGAGACTTTGAAGATAGGCTATAAGTGGATGCCCGATAAACAAATATCCACTTGTTTCAGGAAATGACATTATTGGTCTCTCTCTAAGTTGACAATTAACAGTCATGTCCACGGTCAAACCGTCGATGCGCATTCACCATTCTGTTGTGCTGCCCGCCATCTTACACCGGTAACTATTTATATCACCAGGTATTCCCTGAGACCGACATCCATAATGTAATGGAGGGGACGGTGTACTTTGGTGATTGTACCATGGTCGGTCGCTCCCAAGTGAGTTACCCGCTGAAGTTGGGTTTGATCAACAGGTGCCCGGATGATAGTCCCCCCATCGCCAACAGAACTCACCACTGTGAAGTAGAAGGTGAGGCACTGACCTAATTAAATCAATCAACCAGTTTGTGTTGGTTTGTAAGCACATAAATAGGTCATGCAGTACATACTCCTACTGTACATAATGAATTATATAATACAGTACATAATAAATTCCTTAATACAGTAAATGATAAAATATTAATACAATACATATTAATAATTGTGGGACGGATGCCCGAGTGGTGTAGATACTGGACTGTCGACATTGAGTCCTGGGTTCGATCTTCGGTGAGAACCATGGTTTTTTTTTTTAAAGTCGTGCCACAAGTCCACCCAGCTTTAAATGGTACCTGTATATAACCTCTTCATATGCCGAGGTGTTAGAAACAGTTGAGTTCTACACTTCACCTGCCCCCGATGGTCAGTTTAGGCTAAGTGAACTTTTTTACATATTTATAATTACCCATTAATAATTATTGAACTATAAACAATACGAAAAATACTTGATCAACGTGCTAACACACTGATATATCTGTATCTATTTATCTAATGTCATTCGTCTATTTATATATCTATCAAACTAAGTATCTTTCTAAAAATCGTATTTTTTTTTTACACTAAGGGCTCGTTCGCAAATGACGTAACGCAAAAAATGACATTTTAGACCCCCCCTTCCCCCTTGTCACAAAGTGTCACAAATTTTTCACCCCCCTTATGTCACGTCACAAGTTAAAAAAATTAAAATACCTCAAATTACTGATTTATTTTTCTTTCGTTATTTTTGGAGACAATCATTCTTTTACATTTTCCCATAAGGCATTAAGATGCTGATCGATAGAGAAAATTTCAATAGCCTCTTCTTCAAAATGTAATAACTATCGAAATTTTTAAGATACAAAATTTTCATAACGGTCAATTTTCAAAATTTCAAGTTGAGAAGAATTGTTATTTTGGCAGAAAATTCAACCAAATTTTGGATTCCCTCTTAGATAATAATTATTTTTTGTGACGTCACAATTTCACAGACCCCCCCCTCCCCCGTCACAAAATCCTAGACCCCCCCTCCCCCCTAAGCGTTACGTCATTTGCGAACGAGCCCTAACGTCATATTATTTGTATACGTAATATTTGTATACGTAATATTCTCATCATTTTTATTTTGTAGTAAATGGAAAGTTTACTTTTGTTGAATCATAAAAAGAAAAAAAAATATATATATATAGTAGTAGTATCATCAACTAGTACCATCAACTAGTACCATCAACTAGTTCCATCAACTATTTAGACCTACTGTTTATTTTCAGCATTTTTTTACAAATGATTTCATTCTGATATTTAAATGTAGCACCCACCCCCTCACCCCCCTTTGTTTCAAACAGAAATTGAACGCCATTCGTCCAATACAGCAGTCGCCACAAACTTCAACCAATGGCTGTGTCTGTTAGTGATAGAGTCGTCTACCGTCTTACTCCACGTCTGACCCGCGCGTCAACTCGTCAGCAGTGAATGAAATAATTATTACTGAAGTGGGAAGGGGGTTGGGGGTGGACTTGATAAATTCTAAAAGTGTGTGTAAGGTGGGGAGGAGGAGGAAAGGTGGGAGGGAACCCAATTTTGAAGTTGATTAAATTTTGTGACCGAAATAACAGTAAATAGCAGTAAACCAGTTCATCCAAGATAATATGTTTCAAAAATAATAATAGTCATTTATTTTCATACCTTAAACCATCTCTTTCTTTATAGACATGATTTAAGAAAATAAATTACTTCAACAAATAATAAATTATATTCGGACAATGAGACCTGAAAGTTTGTCTTCCTATTTCATTGTGTTGTGGGATAAACAGGAGAGTGGACTTGTGTGTTGTGGGATAAACAGAAGAGTGGACTGTGTTGTGGGATAAACAGGAGAGTGGACATGTGTGTTGTGGGATAAACAGGAGAGTGGACATGTGTGTTGTGGGATAAACAGAACAGTGGACTGTGTTGTGGGATAAACAGGAGAGTGGACTTGTGTGTTGTGGGATAAACAGAAGAGTGGACTGTGTTGTGGGATAAACAGGAGAGTGGACATGTGTGTTGTGGAGTAAACAGGAGAGTGGACATGTGTGTTGTGGAGTAAACAGGAGAGTGGACATGTGTGTTGTGGGATAAACAGAAGAGTGGACTTGTGTGTTGTGGGATAAACAGAAGAGTGGACTGTGTTGTGGGATAAACAGGAGAGTGGAGATGTGTGTTGTGGGATAAACAGGAGAGTGGACAAGTGTGATGTGGGATAAACAGAAGAGTGGACTGTGTTGTGGGATAAACAGGAGAGTGGACATGTGTGTTGTGGGATAAACAGAAGAGTGGACTGTGTTGTGGAGTAAACAGGAGAGTGGACATGTGTGTTGTGGGATAAACAGAAGAGTCGACATGTGTGTTGTGGGATAAACAGAAGAGTGGACTTGTGTGTTGTGGGATAAACAGATTATATATATATATATATAGATAGATAGATAGATAGATAGATAGATAGATAGATAGATAGATAGATAGATAGATAGATAGATAGATAGATAGATAGATATACTGCGGAACTCCCCGTTCTCTATGTATAGGACAACACTCAAATATTATTGGTGCACACTCCAAATTATATTCAGTGGCTATAAAAAACCCGGATATCTTACAAGTTGAACGGAAAGACATGAAACTGAGTTGCTTGTTAAAACTATTTCCATCTGAGCGGCCCGTCCACCAGGCCGAATAGGTTTCACGTTTTCCCAGTGCGGCCAATCTAAAAGGCCGGCTTAAACATCGGTAGATCGGGTACAATTTATAGAGCGCTGCACTAAATGGGAACTGCTGAACAACTTCTAAAATAAATTAGTCAAACAAAATGTTATCTTTACTTCTGGTCTGTTTAATCTCTACAGTTGCCGTTAACTGTAAGTTGACTTTTTGGTTGGTAGAAAACAATTTGACTCATTTTGTTTTACCTATTTTTCTTTTTCAATTTCAACAAGATATGTTAAGCATCAACATATGGATTTTTGTTTTTTAAATTTCTCTCCAATATGAAGTTAAGTCGTGACCTTTGACTTACCTTTGACATCATAGCTACCACCTCATTTATGTGAGTCTTAGCACACGCACATTCACACACACACACACACACACATATCCATACAACTAGACACACACATACAGATAAACATCCCAACTAACATACGTGCAACTTACACTCTAACACACAGACTTTGATATGAACACACACATACATACTAGATACACACACATACAGATAAACATCCCAACTAACATACGTGCAACTTACACTCTAACACACAGATGCTGATATGAACACACATATACATACACACAAACATGCACACAAACATACACGCGAGCTCTCCTTCAAACTCTCGAACTCCGAGACAAAAGTGAACTTTGAGTGAACAGAGCGTTTTATAGTTTAAAATTGGTGCTAATTCAAACACATGTATGTTTGTATATACTCTGTTAAATACATGTATGTTTGAATATACTCTGTTAAATACATGTATGTTTGTATATACTCTGTTAAATACATGTATGTTTGAATATACTCTGTTAAATACACGTATGTTTGTATATACTCTGTTGAATACATGTATGTTTGAATATACTCTGTTAAATACACGTATGTTTGTATATACTCTGTTGAATACATGTATGTTTGAATATACTCTGTTAAATACATGTATGTTTGTATATACTCTGTTAAATACATGTATGTTTGAATATACTCAGTTAAATACATGTATGTTTGTATATACTCTGTTAAATACATGTATGTTTGAATATACTCTGTTAAATACATGTATGTTTGTAGTCATTCTTTAACTAAATGTAGGCCTATGTGTGCATGTTTGCTTTGCAATGTTCGGAAGTTTGTATGCATACTTTTTAATTCATGTATGTTTGTTTGTGGAATGTTAGATACGTGGATGTTTGTTCGTGGAATGTTAGATACGTGGATGTTTGTTCGTGGAATGTTAGAAACGTGGATGTTTGTGTGTGGGATGTTAGAAACGTGGATGTTAGTGTGGTATGTTAGATACATGGATGTTTGTGTGTGGCAGGGCTGGCTTTATGAATTGCGGGGCCCAATTTAACGGGCGACTTTTTTAAACTTCTTTGTTTTTTACAATAGAAACTATTACGATTAATTTAAATATAAATTGCGGAGGCCCTAACAGTCGCGGGGCCCAGTTAGGTCCAATCGGCGTAAGGCTGGCCCTGGATTGTGAAATTTTAAATACATGTATGTTTGTATGTGGACTTTTTAATATGTTTGTATGTTTGTACAATTCTGAAGGTCAAAATTGCCGTTTCCGTTCTGAACTATGGGGTCAGTGGACCAAAAGTTTTGACTTCGGCTACGTCATAGTACACGTGGATCTGATATCCGGGTTCGTTGTCAGGGTGGGCAGCCAGGAAATTTCAAGATTCGCATGTTACAAGCTGTACTACAATAATATCTACATATTGTGAGTATTTAAATGTGTGTGTGTGTGAGGGGGGGTAAATGATGTACTAAATTTAGTGTCACATGGAAGTTGTAAATTGGTTTGTTGTTTAATGTTGACATCTCTAGACATTTGAAAACAAAAAGTGACAGAATATTTCTATAAATACTTTTAGGGATTATTTTTTTTTACTTTTTTTTTTAAATTTAGTTGCACAACTATATCTATCTATCTATCTATCTATCTATCTATCTATCTATCTATCTATCTATCTATCTATCTATCTATCTATCTATCTATCTATCTATCTATCTATCTATCTATCTATCTATCTATCTATCTATCTATCTATCTATCTATCTATCTATCTATCTATCTATCTATCTATCTATCTATCTATCTATCTATCTATCTATCTATCTATCTATCTATCTATCTATCTATCTATCTATCTTTCTATCTTTCTATCTTTCTATCTTTCTATCTTTCTATCTTTCTATCTTTCTATCTATCTATCTATCTATCTATCTATCTATCTATCTATATCTATCTTTCTATCTTTCTATCTTTCTATCTTTCTATCTTTCTATCTATCTATCTATCTATATCTATCTTTCTATCTATCTATCTTTCTATCTATCTATCTATCTATCTATCTATCTATCTATCTATCTATCTATCTATCTATCTATCTATCTATCTATCTATCTATCTATCTATCTATCTATCTATCTATCTATCAATCTATCCATCTATCTATCTATCTGCCTGTCTGTCTGTCTATCTGTCTAAGACATATATCTATGCGTCTGTGTGTGTGTGTGCGTGTGTGCGTATATGCGTTTCTTGAGACGTTGTAGACCACATTTTATCTCATTTGGAACAAGAACAGTTTTTGAGCACCCATCGCTCTGTCACAATAATCCACCCACATCTCCACACAATAATCCACCCACATCTCCACACAATAATCCACCCACATCTCCACACAATAATCCACCCACATCTCCACACAATAATCCACCCACATCTCCCATGTCTAAAGATCACCTATTGTTTGTTTTATAAAAACGTTTATTTAGCAGGTAGATGTATCAGTTGTCAATTAGATCTTTGAAATTAATAAAAAAAACAATCAAATAAATTGCCTTACATAATTATTTCAAATTTACATGTCGAGGTACATTCCACAAAATGTTCATTATACTGACATCACATGCCTTGTGTTGAATGACATCACATACCTTGTGTTGAATGACATCACATACCTTGTGTTGAATGACAGCATATACCTTGTGTTGAATGACAGCATATACCTTGTGTTGAATGACAGCATATACCTTGTGTTGAATGACATCACATACCTTGTGTTGAATGACAGCATATACCTTGTGTTGAATGACATCACATACCTTGTGTTGAATCATTATTTCCAAAGCCGACATAATTTGTCTAATATTATATTGTGAAACATTGTTCATTCATTGTTTGTCAATCATGTCCTTATACTTAATCCAGAAAATCTCCAAAAAATGTCTGTAAAATCAATATTTAGGTGCTACACAATTAATCAATATTTACGTGCTACAGTATTAATCAATATTCAGGTGCTACACTATTAATCAATATTTGGGTGCTACACTATTAATCAATATTTAGGTGCTACCCTAATAATCAAAATTTAGATGCTACACTATTAATCAATATTTAGGTGCTACACTATTAATCAATATTTACGTGCTACACAATTAATCAATCAATATTTAGGTGTTGCAGTATTAATCAATATTTAGGTCTTACACTATCAATCAATATTTAGGTGTTGCAGTATTAATCAATATTTAGGTGCTACACTATTAATCAATATTTACGTGCTACACAATTAATCAATATTTAGGTGGTGCAGTATTAATCAATATTTCGGTGTTACACTATCAATCAATATTTACGTGCTACACAATTAATGAATATTTAGGTGGTGCAGTATTAATAAATATTTAGGTGCTACACAATTAATCAATATTTAGGTGCTACACGATCAATCTATATTTAGGTGCTACACTATCAATCAATATTTAGGTGGTATTTTCTCCGAAGATGTCAGCCTGTTATTTTGTTTGATTGCTTATTTAAAAATAAAATTACAGTAATTATATTGATTGATTAGGCGGCGTATTTTACTAGTTTACTTTACTTTACATAATGAAGCCGTTTAGAGCCGTAGTAGTCACCATCCGGTGGTGTCATGCTACTTTGGCTCAGACCGCTTCATACATTCGTTGATGTTTTTTTTTTTTTTCAATGTTTTACCTTTCTACAAAATATTGTTTCACCAGACGAGCCTCTTACAAAGTGCCCGGAACTTTGAAAAGAAAATATTACTTCGAGTGTTGGAAGTTTGAGATACTGAGCTTTAACATATTCCTAATACACGACCTGTCAGGTAACATATTCCTAATACACGATTTGTCAGGTAACATATTCCTAATACACGACCTTTCAGGTAACATATTCCTAATACACGACCTTTCATGTAACAGATATTTATTGGTTTGTAAATAATGAAGCAATGGGGGGGGGGGGTAACTATGCAATAGTCGGTGACGGCTGAATAGTGTCCCCTTTTTAATGTTGGACCTAAACCTAAGGAACGGTGACCAGATTGGAGGGGGCGGGGCGGGGCGGCGGAGAGGTAACCTGGCACAAAGTACCGCTTGGTGGGGGGGGGAGGGAGAAGAAGGGGACAGCAAAAAATTACTTGTCCCATTACGTGTCCCATTACTAGTCCCTTGTCCCATTATTTGTCCCATTACTTGTCCCTTGTCCCATTACCAGGCCCGTAGCCAGAGGGGGGCTAGGGGGGGCTGAGCCCCCCGGTGCATGGCCTGAGCCCCCCCCCCGTGCATGATTTGAGTTTTTTGACAAAATTTTAATAATGACGGCTATAAAACATCAATCATTTTGTTTAATAAATCAATAATAATAAAAACTTAAAAGTTTATATTTTGGCAATCATTCAGGCTATTTTACTTACATATAGAGCTTATCTAATTTTTGGGCATAAAAGATTGAATCTTATTGAAGTTCACTTCTGGGTATTTTGGGCAGCATCGGCATTTGGTGCTTCAACAGCCGTGTGTGAGAGCAGTTTCTCAACCCTCACACGAATGCTCACCCCATATCGCAGATCAATGTTACAAAAGCGTCTAAGCAATCTTTTCCTGCTTGCATTTGAAAAAGATTTAACAGACAATCTGAATGCTGAAGCATTTTTGGGTAAATTCAGTGCTAAACCCAGATCCGTAGCCAGGTCAAAGTAAGCAGGGAGGCACCAAAACCCAGCAAGGGGGCACCTTTACTTTTTCTTTATTTTTTCCTCTTTTTCTTCTTTTTTAAGTGTGGGGGGGGGCACTCCACGCCTAGCGGGGGGGGGGCACAGCCCCCCCCCCAGTGGCCCCCTTGGCTATGGGGCTGGCTAAACCACGAAGTTTGCAAACTTGAAACGTATAATAATATAAGTTCGCAACAAGTGCCGACGAGTGGGGGGGCAGGGGGGTCAATGCCCAGGGGCCCGACGAGTTTTAGGGACCCGGACTGAGCTGGCCAATCAACTTTTTAAAATATTAATATCAGCCCAGGGGCCCGAAATTTCTGTCGATGGGCCTGTTCGCAACCTTGTAATAGTTTTATATACTGATATCTTCTGAGGACAACTAGCAACTTAAATAAGTTAATAAAATAACATTGGCTTCTGACTTCATTTTTATACATATGTATAATAAAATAATAAAGTACAAACTCCGTGATTTCTGAGTGATGTTATTTAATTTGCAAATTTACTTTTTAGCAGAATTAATTTTATTTTAAATTGAATAATTGCGACTGTTTTTGATGATAGATCTGTTCTTTGTTTTCAATATTTTATAAGAAATATCACACAAATAGCTAAGTTTTATTCATGCATCTTTGTCGTTCTTCCTGGGTTGTACGTTAAACAAACAGTATAATAATATAAATCAGGTATCTATTATGTAACAATTGTGTAGCAGAACTTTTTGTCAATATATTTATAACAGGAATCAGAAATTGCTCAGCCTCAATAAATTTGTATCATTAAAACTCTTTACTATTTAATTTTTTTTTAACAAAACTGCAGCATGCCATGCATTATTGAAACGTAGTTAAAATTATATATTTCTAATTAATAGCTAAACAATCGGCACTAAAATGCACCATTCCAGATATGGAACTGCAAAAAATTTCTTGGGGAGGGGACTCACTGAGATCCCCTCCCCAAACCCCTCCTCTCCGTTCGCAAACTTTCGGCGCTTCGCGCCTACATTTTCGCCCCCCCCTCCCCGAACATTTATTCTTTCCCACCAGGGGCGGATTTAGGGGCAGAGGCCGGGGGCCCATGCCCCCCCGCCCCGTTATCGCAAGTTTAGGTAATACATCATTAAATTATCGAAATATTTTTTGTTTTAAGACTAATTTTCAACAATGAAAACAGTTTTGCCCCCCCCCCCCCGGGTCAATGTTTTGCCTCCCCCCCTCCCCGTCATTGTTGTCTAGATCCGCCCTGATCATTTCTTCGGCACCCCCCCCCCCGAAAATTTTTTTTCGCCCCCCCCGAAAATGTCTTCGGCCCCCCCCAATCCAATATACCTGGCTACGGGCCTGCCCATTACGTGTCCCATTACTTGTCCCTTGTCCCATTACTTGTCCCATTACTTGTTATTTAAATGCTTTGAGTTTTATCATTGACATCTTTGAATGGTCTGCATGGTTGCCATAGAAATACGTCACTTCGGTAGAGACTGGCTGAATTCCGACCGGGAGGTCCACGACGAAGACTATGTTCCATCGTTCGATTCGGTCTGCGTACGAAATGCGACAAATGAGCCCTACTCCATCATGTATAGAAGAGGTGAGCCTTCCATTTTCAGGTTCCACCCTTGGTTTCGCAATCTTCTTTGTGCTTCTTGGTGGCGCTGTGGTTGTGACTGTCACCAGTATGAAGTAAGGTCGTGGGTTCAATTCTTTTGTCTCATAATAAAAAAAAACAATGGGGTGTTTTTTGTATCTTTTATCGCACGTCTTACTCCCCTCCCACCCTCCCCAACCCCAACACAGTCTAGTGACTATGTAGGTTGAATACTGAGACTAAATGGGACTGGAACCCGATAAGTAGACTCAAAACCAAAGCACTACCGAGCTACTGCGTATGCCCTAGTGTCACGTGGTCCTAAAGTGACGCCCCCCTTGTACTTCAATCACCGCGGGGGAGGGGGTGGAGGTGGAGGGGTGTACAAACAAAAATGGAGTTTTTCTGCGGAAGTTAACTGTTGTGTTGCTGCAAGGCCGTGAAATGAATTTAAAGACATGCATCCATCAATCACACTCCATTCAATATCCATCCATCAATCACACTCCAATCAACATGCATCCACCAATCACACTCCAATCAACATCCATCCATCAATTACATTCCAATCAACATGCATCCATCAATCACACTCCAATCAACATGCATCCATCAATAACACTCCAATCAACATGCATCCATCAATCACACTCCAATCAACATCCATCCATCAATTACACTCTAATCAACATGCATCCATCAATTACACTCCAATCAACATGCATCCATCAATCACACTCCAATCAACATGCATCCATCAATAACACTCCAATCAACATGCATCCATCAATCACACTCCAATCAACATGCATCCATCAATTACATTATAATCAACATGCATCCATCAATCACACTCCAATCAACATACATCCATCAATAACACTCCAATCAACATACATGTACACATTTGTTTTTATTATCAGGTGTCACCAGTGATAAATTTGACATCCCTTGTCCACCGTCCCTGGTGGGCCACTACGCCCCTGAGTTTGAGTGTCTGGAGTCTGATGTCAACTTCTGCAATAAAAACAACAATGGGATGTTGGCAATGACAAAGTGCTCCGGTATAGCAGACGCCATGTTTGAAACCGGTAAATTCGTTCACGTGTGACCGCCAATGGCGTGTCTGTGTTGTCTGAAAGTGCATTACGTTCTGAACATTTTTTTTAGAATTTTTTTTTAAAATAAAGTCAGACGTCCAGATATTTAAAGGCGCCAACTGAATTTATTTTTGCTCACTTCATTTTATTTTATTATCGCTACTGTTTGGCTGATTATAAAACAATCTTGCTTGGTTTTAAATCTTTGGTCTCTTGACATTAAAATAATTTCCACATACACATTATTGAAACAAAAAACAGGGTGTATTTAAAATTAGAAAACTTAATTGAGACAGGCAGACTAGAAAGAATATCAAAGAAAGAATTAGGCAGTCTGACTTTTCAGACAGACAAAGACTTTCCACTCCAAACAGGCAGACAAAGAAAATACTTCTCAGACATATATAAGCAGAATTGTCAGACAGACTAGAAAGACTATCTCAAGCAGACGTAGGCAGACATATTTCCCAAACGGACAGACATCCAGACACACACATACAGAATGAAGTACTAGACACACTCAAGCAAGATACAGGCTTTCTATATAGATAGACAGAACTGATCGCCAGAATAGATTAGACACAACAGACGGAAAGACAGACTGGCAGATAGACAGATAAGAAGAATTGTATATAGCTGTTTTTAATCCGATAACTTTCATTATATTGTGTGTTCTCTCTATCAGCTGGACCACTGACCTGTGTGGGTCATAAGTACTTTTGTCCGTACGTTCACGCTACCATATACCATCTGGATAGAGTGGACTGTCTAGTAAGTGACCACCTGACTATCAATGGTACTGACATAGTCTGGATCAGTGGTTATCAATGTTTTAGTATTCGTCCCTCACTAAGTCACCATGTAGTTGTACGCTACTCGGACATAATCAACGAAAAACGAGAAAAAAACCCATTAAAACTAAAATGGCGACCCACTCCTGGCCAGCTCTAAACCCTCCTGGTCAGCTCTAGACCCACTCCTGGTCAGCTCTAAACCCACTCTAGACCCACTCGTGGTCAGCTCTAGACCCACTCCTGGTCAGCTCTAGATCCAATCTAGACTACTCCTGGTCAGCTCTAGACCCGCTCCTGGTCAGCTCTAGACCCACTACTGGTCAGCTCTAGACCCACTCTAAACCCACTCCTGGTCAGCTCTAGATCCAATCTAGACCCACTCCTGGTCGGCTCTAAACCCACTCCTGGTCGGCTCTAAACCCACTACTGGTCAGCTCTAAACCCACTCTAGACCCACTCGTGGTCAGCTCTAGACCCACTCCTGGTCAGCTCTAGATCCGATCTAGACTACTCCTGGTCAGCTCTAGACCCGCTCCTGGTCAGCTCTAGACCCACTCCTGGTCAGCTCTAGACCCACTCTAAACCCACTCCTGGTCAGCTCTAGATCCAATCTAGACCCACTCCTGGTCGGTTCTAAACCCACTCCTGGTCAGCTCTAAACCAGCTCTAGACCCACTCGTGGTCAGCTCTAGACCCACTCCTGGTCAGCTCTAGATCCAATCTAGACTACTCCTGGTCAGCTCTAGACCCACTCCTGGTCAGCTCTAGACCCACTCGTGGTCAGCTCTAGACCCACTCATGGTCAGCTCTAGATCCAATCTAGACCCACTCCTGGTCAGCTCTAGACCCACTCATGGTCAGCTCTAGACCCACTCTAAACCCACTCCTGGTCAGCTCTAGATCCAATCTAGACCCACTCCTGGTCGGCTCTAAACCCACTCCTGGTCAGCTCTAGACCCACTCCTGGTCAGCTCTAAACCCACTCTAGACCCACTCCTGGTCAGCTCTAAACCCACTCTAGACTCACTCCTGGTCAGCTCTAAACCCACTCCTGGTCAGCTCTAGATCCAATCTAGACCCACTCCTGGTCGGCCCTAAACCCACTCCTGGTCAGCTCTAGACCCACTCCTGGTCAGCTCTAGACCCACTCTAAACCCACTCCTGGTCAGCTCTAGACCCACTCTAAACCCACTCCTGGTCAGCTCTAGATCCAATCTAGACCCACTCCTGGTCGGCTCTAAACCCACTTCTGGTCAGCTCTAGACCCACTCCTGGTCAGCTCTAGACCCAATTCTTACGGTAGTGATGGTCCCTTATCCATTACATCTATGCACCCATCTAGTTAACCTTTTTTCAGCAACATGCTGAGTTTGAAATGCGTACATCTCTTCTCCTATTTTAAAATAACACTCTTTTGAGGGCATGTAATCAATCTAGTTCTATATATAGCGATGAGTTGTCCGTCACACAGATTCGAATATGATATCCGCATCATGAATCTATCTATATCTCCAGGTATTCCGGGAGGATGCGTTGGAAGGAGGTGTATTGGAGGCGACAATTTACTTTGGTGATTGCAGCATGGTTGGTCGCTCCCAAGTTCATTTTCCTCTGAGATGGAAGTTGAGCAACAGATGCCCGAATGATAATCCGCCCATTGTCAACAGAACTCGGCACTGCGTGCACGATGGTGAGACAATGACCTGATTTAATTAATCAACTAGTTTACTGTTTTGTTTGTAAGCACAATCAATACACAGTATACTTAATTGTTTCTAACCATTATAATGCGAAACATAATAGAAGCTAAATCCAAATATATTATACAATATATAATAGGCCTACATTCATAATACAGTACATAATAGGCCTACATTCATAATACAGTAATACATAATAGGCCTACATTCATAATACAGTACATAATAGGCCTACATAATAATGTAATACATAATAGGCCTACATAATAATGTAATACATAATAGGCCTACATAATAATGTAATACATAATAGGCATACATACCCAGTACAAATAATAATGCCCAAAACAAAACATAAACAAAGTAACGAAATGTGTATTATAATATACAGGGCAATAACGACATACCGTGGGCTCCTTGATAACTTTGGGCCCAAGTTTTATTCACGATTTAAGGGGGTGGGGGCCTGGCTCAGGGAGATAACTTTGTTTTTATTATTGGAGTTTAATTAATACATTTTAATTGTATCTTTGCGTATCAAGTTTTATTGGAATTCTGACTCCTCCCCACCCCCCACCCCCATTCTTTCGTCTCAAACAGCAGTAAGAAAATTGAAATCAACGAACTCCGCCGACACCATATCGTCCAACCCATGGCTGAGTCGTCTGCTAGTGGTGGAGTTGTCTGCCCTCCTGTTCATCTGCAAGTCGCGGTTTCTATGAAGTGAGAAATGTCTCCAGCCAAGTATTGGGCTGGGGCAACATTGAAGACAAAAAAAAGGAAAAGCCCGTATTGATTGGGCGGAACTAGGGGCTTGAAGCTGAATAAAATGTATAAAAAAAACGAGTCAATTTAAAGATCTAAAATGCTGTATAGTTTATCTTGATAAAAAGTATAAACATTGCTTAAAAATTAGAAGTACAGATTTTTTTTTAATACTGATATATTCCAAATGTTTAACATCTCGAATTTTGTAAAAAACAAAACAATTAAAAGATTTTATTAATGTTTACGTACACTTTTGTGCATTGCAAAAATAATAAAACTAAAGTTTGCTTACTGAAATTTATTCATTTTGTTTATTTTTTATTGTTCTTTTATTATTTGCTGTTTTTCCGTATTTTTAAAAAATATATTAAATTTTTTTTTTTTAGGGAAAATAGTTTACTTTGTTTAAATTGAAGTTTTACTCATATAGTTCATTTACTGTGTTTAAATTGAAGTTTTACTCATATTGTTCATTTACTTTGTTTAAATTGAAATTTTACTCATATAGTTCATTTACTTTGTTTAAATTGAAGTTCTACTCACATTGTTCATTTACTTTGTTTAAATTGAAGTGCTACTCATATTGTTCATTTACTGTGTTTAAATTGAAGTTTTACTCATATAGTTCATTTACTTTGTTTAAATTGAAGTTTTACTCATATAGTTCATTTACTTTGTTTAAATTGAAGTTTTACTCATATTGTTCATTTACTTTGTTTAAAGTGAAGTTTTACTCATATTGTTCATTTTCTTTGCTAACCTTTCGCTTAAATAAATATTTAAAAAAGTGTAGATTGCATTTCAATGTATTTCGCATCCATACAGCCTATGTATACATGTGTCACTTAAAACCCTAACCATAACCCTGAATATAAATATGTCACTTCAAACCCTAACCATAACCCTGTATATAAATGCAAGGCCGTAGCCGGGGGGGGGGCTAAGGGGCTGCAGCCCCCCAACCCAATTAATTCTAAAAATTAAATTCTATTATAAAATAAACTTCTTTATCATTGCGTTCCAATTTTTTTTTTATAAAAAACTCTCCGTACAGCCCCCCCCCCAAACCGCACAGCCCCCCCCCCTCCCCCCAAAAAAAAATTCTGGCTACGGCCTTGTATAAATGTGACACATTCAAACCCTAACCCTTCGCACCAGCGTTCAAAAGAAATTTCCGAAGTTTTCGCCGGTTTCACCTCTTGAAAAACACTCTGGCATCTTACTAGTTGAACGGACATACTGAAGATGATTGCACTGGTCACAACAACTCGGACAAATAATGGAGGAAAATAACTTTTGAAAATTAAAAAAAAAAATCTTTATCAATAATGAAACATTCAACTTGTTTAAGAGACATGATACTATCATTATTTTTGGTTTATATTATAACTACAGTCGCAGTGAATAGTAAGTTGAACTGTTGGTTTACAATTAACAATAAATGCTACGTGTACTGTGAATAACGCCAGACGTAATGTCCAGTGATGTATTGGTCGTTCCACCGCGTTCCCCTCCCAATACACCACTGGTATTGTAGGGGATATTTTGTATTCTTCAGTTTTGACATCTTTTTTATGGCGCTTTACTTACTCCAATGTTTCGCAGGAGACAACACACATAATTTTATATGCATGTTTTTAAGTGTACTATTAACTAAATCTACGGTGGTCCGTTTGGGTCGGTTGAACTAAATTTATGGTGGTCCGTCTAGGTCAAATTTGCCGTTTCGCTTATGAACTAAAAGGCACGTGGACCCGAAGTTTTGACTTTTCGACCGTGACGTTCGTCGAGAATGTGGTCACTGGGTTCAAGGTTATGGTCAACTCTCAAGAGCTGTCGAAGCTCAGATGTCACAATGTGTACAGGGATGTCTACACCATGTAAGTGATGAGTCCGGCTGGGGAGTGTATTTGAGGGTGGGGGGGTTGCACGGAGTTGTGACAGACTTGTGACAGACTTGTGGATGGGGGACACATCGAGTCATGGTATGGCGGACATAAACTTATAGAGTCGTCAAATAGAAAAATAAATCTAAATTCATAAAGGGGTTTATTCACCTAATATTGGGATCCCCAACATTCTGAGTTCCTCCCACAAGAAAATAAACAATTTCTGTTTACCCTTCTATAAACAATTTTTTTTTACCCTTCTATAAACAATTTCAGTTAACCCTCCTATAAACAATTTCTGTTTACCCTTCTATAAACAATTTCTGTTTACCCTTCTATAAACAATTTCTTTTTACCCTCCGATAAATCTCTTTTTGTACAGACGCGCAAATTTTGTAGACAAATCTGGAAAGACCATGTCGTACTACGAATGCTGGAAGTTTGAAAGACTCAACTCTAAAGTCTTTCTCATGTACGACCTGTCAGGTAATATTAAAAACTAGCTGTACCTTTCAAAACCTTTGCATAGAGTAATATCCCCTTAGGCTTGATCGGTAGGCTAGGTTATTTTTCTTTCAGGCTAATCCGATTTTTTTATTGTATTTTAAACTGGAATACTGTTGTATTAATTCTTAACTTATGATTTAACGCAGAACCCACACCGCTATTATTTATATAGATTTTACTGAAAATAATAATATTGATAAACCGAAACGCTAGGCCAAATTAGGGGAAGTAAATATGTATTAAGTGGAGACTAGCTCAAATTGTTCCCCTTTTGTATTTTCTCTAAATTGACTTGAACAAAGTAACATTGGCTGACCAGATTTTTCTGCGGGGTCAAGTAGTACAATAGTACTGTGGGGTCAACTAGTACAATAGTACGTCGGGGTCAACTAGTACAATAGTACTGCTTGACATTTCGCGACCTATAACGGGCATGGTAATAAACAAAACTGAGACGTGACCTTGCTAACCTGGGACATCTGGTCATTGCACTTAAACCGTCATCCAGACCAGGAAGATCCTGCAAGAAGTACCCCCCCCAGTCCCTACCCTATAATAGAGGCCTAAAAAAACGCATAATCTGAAAAATAAACTATTGGGGGGGGGGATTTGGGGGGGGGGAGTGGTCATAGTTATCAGTCAGCCCTGACATCGATAGATTTTTAAAAAATATATGACGTATATTTATTTGTGTATCTACATGTTATTGTTGTCTTAGCCTGATTTTTTTTTCTGGTTGCCATAGAAATTCGTCACTTTGGTAGAGAGTGGATGAAAGATAATCGATCGGTGTACGACGATCGAACTGTCCCGCCGTTCAATAAAATCTGCCCTCGAGATGCGCTGGACGAGCCATACTCAGTACTGTTTAAAAAAGGTCAGTTGTCCGTCATGGGTCCAGTCTCATTCAAGTGACCACACAGGCTGGCCTGGTCAGTTGTCCGTCATGGGTCCATTCAAGTGACCACACAGGCTGGCCTGGTCAGCTGTCCGTCATGGGTCCAGTCTCATTCAAGTGACCGCACAGGCTGGCCTGGTGACCGTGATTTTGCAAGTCCGACCCATGCACTGAAAGTCAGGGTTCAAAATCCATCCACGTGACTTACATGTTTTTTGCTTGTTTACGACGTGATACTGTTGGGGGGGGGGTAGTGGGAGACAGCTTGGCTTTACTGATAGATCCAACGCCTTACAGCTTGAAGGACTCAGGGTTGGATCTTGAGTTGCGCTGGAATCTTCCCCCCTCCCTTTCCGGGCTCATGATAACTCAGTATGTGACAGTGTCTACTTGTGACAGTGTCCCCACCATAGTTGATAGTGCAATGGCCATGGGCACCATGGGAGATGGCCATGACACTCCCGGCTGTGGTGGGGATGAAAGAAGGGCCCTACAAAACAAACATTTTCCCATTTAGATGGGCAAATTTTTTTCAAAGGGGGCGGATGGTCATGGGGTAAAGCGCTCGACTGTCGATCCCTGGTTCGATCTCCGGTGAGGACCAAAGAAATTTTTCAGGTCTTGGCTCAAGTTCCCGATATATCTCCCTTGACGGCCTTTGTAACGCCTTTCTTTCCCACCCTTCAAATAACAGTGTGCCACTACTATACATATATAGGCAGGTGAATGGACTCAGATTTAATCCCTGTAGACTACAGCATGCTGATGAACCTCAAATCCAGAATGGGATCCCCTTGTTGCCATGTGTGAAGTCCCTGAAAGGATGAGATGAAATCTCTTAGATCCTATAAACCACTAACGGGACGGTTTTTATGGTGCCCTTCTTTCATCCCCACCATAGCCGATAGCGCAATGGCCATGGAGGCACCACGGGAGATATATCGGGAACTTGAGCCAAGACCTGAAAAATTTCCTTTGTCCTCACCGGGGATCGAACCAGGTACCTTCAGGTCGACAGTCGAGCGTTCTACCGCACGACCATCCGTCCCCATTTCCTTGTTGCCATAGCGACGGTCATCAATACTTCTGCCAAAGTAGAGCCCTAACGATGCTTCAGTCATTGCAGTGGTTTGTCTTAAATAGAGTGAGGGGCATTATGCAACAATCGTCTGGTTTTGACTTGGGCAACTCTTAGGAAATGTTCGATATTTGGCTTAGTCAGAACTACTAGAGGACCTCTGGGTAACGAGCACACACACACCACACACACAACATACAAACACAACACGCCACAAACACAACACACCACACAACACAACACACCACACTCAACATACAAACACCATACACCACACACCACATATACTCAACACACACAACATATAACACAACACACCACATACACACACACACCACACACACAACATACAAACACAACACACCACACAACACAACACACCACACTCAACATACAAACACCATACACCACACACCACATATACTCAACACACACAACATATAAACACTTCCCACCATACACACCACACACGACATACACAACACATACACGCACCACACACACTTACACACACTAACAATATTCTCTCGACAATGCTGTTTTTATATGCAGGAACTCCAGCAGAAGACATGGGCACCCCGTGTCCCCCCACACTGGTGGGCCACTACGCCCCTGAGTTTGAATGTCTCGAGTCTGATCTGAACTTCTGCAACAAAGACAACAACGGAATGCTGGCAATGGAGAAATGTACAGGTGTCGCTGATTCTTTGTTTGAGACAGGTGAATTCATTTCTTGTGACTTAACTCTGGGGGGAGGGGGGGCAAACGTTCCAGTCCGCGGGAAGTTGTTTAACCATGGCTGACTTAGCTTGACTGTTATACACAAGTGTAAAATATATAAAAATGTCTTCTTCTGCGGGAGTTAGCACCAAAATGATGTGTATTAGATTAAATTGTTTTCTTAAACAATCGTTAGCATGATTAAACTGTAAATTAAGTGAAAGTATTTCGCTAGTTAAGACAAATACAGTGTATATTATTGGCTACATCTACTGACATATGAAAAGATCACTCAGCCCCGTGGTTGTATGTATGTATTTTGTCAACTCAATGTGTGCGGTATTTTGAGTAGTAAATATCCTAAACATCGATGTGGCAGCCTTACAAGAAACGCGCCTCCCAGAGACTGGATCTTTGAGGGAAGCACACTATACGTTTATTTGGCAGGGGAAAGACATAGAGGAATCCAGAGAACACGGAGTCGGCTTCGCCATAAAGAACACCCTGCTCCAAATGATTGAACCTCCTTCCCACGGCACAGAGAGAATCCTTACCCTGCGTCTATTCACAGCATCTGGTACCGCCTACCTCCTCTGCATCTATGCACCAACCATGCAAGCAAGCACGGAGATTAAAGACCAGTTCTATGAGCTATTAAACAGCGCCATTGCTGCAGTCCCTGCTTCGGAACACCTCTACCTTCTGGGGGATTTTAACGCTCGTGTTGGTTCTGACTATGACTCTTGGTCAAGTGTACTGGGTCACCATGGCATAGGGAAAATGAACGAAAACGGCCAGAGATTACTCGAACTCTGCTGCTATCACGGCCTATGCGTGACAAACACCTACTTTCAGAACAAGGCATGTCACAAGGCGTCCTGGAGACATCCAAGATCAAACCACTGGCACCAGTTGGACCTGATCATCACCAGGCGCGACTCTCTGAATAACGTTCGCAACACCAGAGCCTACCATAGCGCCGATTGCGATACAGACCACTCCCTCATTGCCTCCAAGATAAAGCTGCGCCCCAAGAGACTCCATCACTCCAAAAAGAAATGCCAGCCAAAAATCAACACCAATCAGACCACCAACCAAGTCAAAAACCAGGAGTTCATAGCAAGGCTGGGGGAACTGCAAAGCTGCAACCAAGAGTCAAAAGCAGAAGATATGTGGAATTCGCTCCGGAAAACTATCTACAGAGCTGCTGCTCTGACGTATGGTACAAAGGAGCACAAGAATACCGACTGGTTTGAGGCAAACGCTGTTGAACTAGAGCCCGTCATTGATGCCAAGCGAAAAGCACTGATAAGCCACAAACGTGACCCAAGTCAGCACAATCTTCTGGAGCTGAAGGCTGCTCGGAGAAAGGCACAGCAGACTGCCCGTAGATGCGCAAATGACTACTGGCTTCAACTGGCACATAGCATCCAGCAAGCGTCGGAGACTGGCAACATAAGGAGGATGTATGAAGGCATCAAACAAGCAACTGGCAAATCATCAAAGAAGACTGCACCCTTGAAGTCCAAATCAGGGGATATCATCACTGACAAAAACAAGCAAATGGACAGGTGGGCGGAACACTATCTAGAGTTGTACTCCAGTGAAAACTCTGTCACACAGAGAGCATTGGACGATTTAGAAGACTTGACCGTCCTGAAGGAGCTGGATGCTGAACCTACCATGGACGAACTCAGTAAAGCCATTGATGCCCTGAACAGTGGTAAATCGCCGGGTGAAGATGGCATCCCGCCTGAAATCATCAAATGCGGAAAACCTGCCTTCTTAGAGCCACTTCATGAGCTCCTCTGCCTATGCTGGAAGGAAGGTAGAGTTCCGCAAGACATGCGCAACGCCAAGATAGTCACTCTGTACAAGAATAAGGGGGATCGCAGTGACTGTAACAACTACAGGGGTATTTCATTGCTGAGCATTGTAGGCAAAGCCTTTGCACGCGTGGTACTCAACCGTCTTCAGGTTCTCGCAAACCGCGTGTACCCCGAATCACAATGCGGCTTCCGACAAGAAAGATCCACTGTTGACATGATATTCTCAGTGCGTCAGCTCCAGGAGAAGTGCAGAGAACAGCAGATGCCGCTGTACATCGCCTTCATCGACCTAACCAAGGCGTTTGACTTAGTAAGCAGAAGCGGCCTGTTCCTGCTACTGAAGAAGATCGGATGTCCACCTCAGTTGCTCAACATTATAACCTCCTTCCACGATAATATGCAGGGAGTAGTCAGCTACGATGGGGACACTTCAGAACCCTTTACAATCAAAAGCGGAGTCAAACAAGGATGTGTTCTAGCGCCTACACTATTCGGCATATTTTTCTCTATGATGCTGAATTTTGCATTTAAAGACTCTACAGAAGGTGTCTACCTACATACCAGAAGTGATGGGAAGTTGCTGAACATGGCTCGCCTAAGAGCAAAAACCAAGATCCGCACTATCCTTATCAGAGACATGCTGTTCGCTGATGACGCAGCCCTGACAGCACACACAGAGGAACACCTACAGCTCCTGATGGATCGCTTAGCTCAAGCATGCATAGAATTCGGACTGACCATCAGCATCAAGAAAACCAACATCATGGGTCAAGGCATCCCAGCTCTACCCTCAATCACCATCGACAACGAAGTTCTGGAGGTCACCGACAAGTTCACATACCTGGGCTCCACCATTACCAGCAGTCTGTCCCTGGATGACGAGATCGACAAGAGGCTTGCCAAAGCAACCAGCGTCATGGCCAGACTAAGCAAACGAGTATGGACTAACAAACATTTGACACTGAACACCAAGCTCAAGGTATACCAGGCATGTATTCTCAGCACTCTTTTATATGGCAGCGAAACCTGGACTACTTATACCAAACAGGAAAACCGACTCGAGAGCTTCCACCTCCGCTGTCTCCGACGCATCCTTGGCATCAGATGGCAGGACAAAATCACCAACACTGCCGTACTCAAACAAGCCAGCTCACTGAGCATGCATCTCCTTCTGTGCCAAAGACGTCTACGCTGGTTGGGTCATGTGCATCGAATGCAAGATGGACGCATACCAAAGGACATCCTATATGGCGAGCTTGCCACCGGACATCGCCCCGCTGGTCGCCCGCAACTGCGATTCAAGGATGTCTGCAAACGCGACCTCAAACTGACCGGCATCAGCCTCGACAATTGGGAACAGCTCGCCGACGACCGGAGTGGGTGGCGTCAGGCTGTTCACAAAGGCATCCTTAATGGTGAACAAGTAAGGAACCAACAGCAGGAGACCAAAAGACAGAGAAGGAAGACCGCACGACATAAACAGGCCCTCGGTCCCCCACCCAGCTTCATTTGTGGCCACTGCGGACGAGTCTGCCAGTCCAGGATCGGTCTGTTGAGTCACTCAAGAACCTGCTATCAAAAAATGACTAGATGACTAACTAGAGCGCTACCATCATCTTTCGAGATGGACGGTTTGCCTACTACTAAATATCCTAATGGTTCTAAGTGTTGTCTGTGAAGTCACTGAAACTGATATATTTCTCAGACCACCAGAGAAGACCAGGATAGACAAAATAACTGAAAAAATAAACAAATTGTTTACTGTTTCAATTTTCAATAAGTAAACATTTTTTCCCCACTACAGCTGGACCCCTGACCTGTGTGGGTCACAAGTACAAGTGTCCATATGTCCACGCCAGTATATTCCATCTGGATAGAGTGGACTGCTTCGTAAGTGACCACCTGATCATTTGTTACGCAAACTAAGCCCGAATCGGTATATTAATTATTTTTCTTCGCGCCATTCATGTAGCCTACATCAGTGGTTCCCCAACCCCCGGGCCGCCGACCGGTACCGGTCCGTGGATCAAAAGTTACATTACATTAAATTATTTCCTTTTTATTTACTTTGTGTATTTCTCTCGGGATAGTACGATTTTCAATAGACGAGAGGTTAACAGGGAGCTGAACGGCTGTGACAGGCATTGACAGGGAGTGACAGGCAGTAAATAAAAACAATCTCAAATATAAATTATCAGCGTCCCCACCCCTTCCCGCGATGAAATGATCAAACGTTGACCGGTCCGCGGTAAAATTATCAAACGTTGACCGGTCCACGGTAAAATTATCAAACGGTGACCGGTCCGCGGTAAAATTATCAAACGTTGACCGGTCCGCGGTAAAATTATCAAACGTTGACCGGTCCGCGGTAAAATTATCAAACGTTGACCGGTCCACGGTAAAATTATCAAACGGTGACCGGTCCGCGGTAAAATTATCAAACGTTGACCGGT
Source organism: Bulinus truncatus (assembly GCA_021962125.1). Taxonomy (NCBI): domain Eukaryota; kingdom Metazoa; phylum Mollusca; class Gastropoda; family Planorbidae; genus Bulinus; species Bulinus truncatus. The sequence continues at coordinate 71,442 of JAGDYQ010000329.1, read as the reverse complement.
CCGCGGTAAAATTATCAAACGTTGACCGGTCCGCGGTAAAATGATCAAACGTTGACCGGTCCGCGGTAAAATTATCAAACGTTGACCGGTCCGCGGTAAAATTATCAAACGTTGACCGGTCCGCGGTAAAATGATCAAACGTTGACCGGTCCGCGGTAAAATTATCAAACGTTGACCGGTCCGCGGTAAAATTATCAAACGTTGACCGGTCCGCGGTAAAATTATCAAACGTTGACCGGTCCGCGGTAAAATTATCAAACGTTGACCGGTCCGCGGTAAAATTATCAAACGTTGACCGGTCCGCGGTAAAATTATCAAACGTTGACCGGTCCGTGGTAAAATTATCAAACGTTGACCGGTCCGCGGCGAGAATATGATTGGGGACCACTGGTCTACTTTACCGACTCAGGGTGAGTTCTCAACCTGTGGAACCCGTACCCGTAAGGGCTACTGGAAACAATATGTATGGGTACGGAGCGACATTTTATTTATGTTTAAAATAACCCAGAATTGGATGAAGTTCGCCAGTTTGCTGGCGTGATTCATCACTAAACCACGTGATCAAGTTTTCGCATTAGAAAACTGCGCGAAGTCCATGATGAAAGTAATTGCATTTATTCGCGAATATACGTGTGAGGGGTACCCACAGATATACTATCACACCTTTTGGGGTACACTTGAGGATCGCTGACTTAATGCCAGCGAAACAGCTTCAACAAATTATTTCTAACGTCTTGTGGTGTCTCTTTTGTTTATCACGTCATTTCGGTCTCACGTCTGGTTTAGTCCAAACCCCCATGTGATTTTCTATTTATATCACCAGGTATTCCCGGAAAAAGTCATGAAAGGTGTGGTCAAAGGGGTGTGGTACTTTGGAGACTGCACCATGGTCGGTCACTCCCAGGTGAACTACTCAATAAAGTTGAACCTGGTCAACAACTGTCCAGCCAACAATCCGCCCATCGCCAACAAAACTCGCCACTGTATACGTGATGGTGAGACCTTGACCTAAACCAATTAGTCGGTCAATCAATCATTTAATCAATTAGTCAGTCATTCAATCGATCAGCTAATCATCTATAAACTAATTTAGTTTTATGTGCGAACAATACACAATGCAGTACATAAAAACTAAAATACATAAGTACAACAGAATAATAATTAGGATAACAATTCAAGAAGTTTTTACAAAATTTAAATTTCTCACGCAATTTTTTTCTAGAAAGTAACTTGTTTTTCTTCATTTCCACCTGAACTTTACGTCTGCTGATTTACGAAGCATTTTCACACATTGATTCCGTGACAAACACACAGACACGTAGACACACAGACACACAGGCACGTAGACACACAGACACGTAGACACACGGGCACGTAGACACACGGACAAGTAGACACACAAACACACAGACACGTAGACACACAGACACACAAACACACAGACACGTCGACACACAAACAAACAGACACACAGACACGTAGACACACAGACACGTAGACACACAGGCACATAGACACACGGACAAGTAGACACACAGACACGTGGACACGTACACACACAGACACGTAGACACACGGGCACGTAGACACACGGACAAGTAGACACACAAACACACAGACACGTAGACACACAGGCACATAGACACACGGACAAGTAGACACACAGACACGTAGACACACAGACACGTAGACAGGCAGACACTTAGACACACAGGCACGTAGACACACAGGCGCGTAGACACACAGACACGTAGACACACAAACACGTAGCCACACAGACACAAAAACTGGTAGAAACACAGACACGTAGACGCTGACACGTAGACACACAGACACGTAGACACTCGGACACGTAGACACTCTAACACGTAGAAACACAGACACGTACACACACAGAAACGTAGACACTCAGACTCGTAGACACTCAGACACGTAGACACACAGACACGTAGACACGTACATACACAGACACGTAGACACAGGTCTTGGTGAGGTCTACAAGTGTTCCGATCCATTTCCATTTTTCTACAGCCAAGATCTGTTACAATAAACAGAGATCGACCAGCTCTGCGGCCCTCCATCGCATCTACCTGTGGGGTTGTCTTCTGGGACTCACACTGTCGTACATCCTATGCTCTGATTGCCGCTCTACCGGCGGGTACCTGCGGTAAACACGTCACAGCCACCCAGACAATCAGCCGCTGAAAATGTTCTCTTTCACATTGTCTATTTTTTCTATTACTTTTTTTTTTGCTGAAGCGAAAATTCAAATGTATTTTGTCTATCTATACTATAGATAGAATCTGATTGGTGGATTGATAGGTGGATAGATAGGTGGATAGATAGGTGGATAGATAGGTGGATATTAGATGAATAGACAGATTGATATAGTTAGCCATATTTATTGAAAGATAAATTGGTTATTTTTTTTATTAAGATAAACAGATTGATTGGATGATAGTTTGATTGAGAGAGGTAGATACGTGATTATATCTGGGTTGATAGATAGATAGACTGTGTGATTGCCTGGATGATATTGTTCCATAGATAGATCTAAGGACAGTAGACTCGTCATAAATTAGAATGATTTTTGAATGTAAACCAACAGTCTGCAGATAATATGACCAATGTATTGGACTGAGCCAGAGTCACGTGACACACCACATTTGACATTTCTGAATATTGAGCCAGATAAGCCAAAAGTAAAGTTCACTGGTCATAGTTGGTTTGTAGAATTCATCTGTTTCTGCAACCACATGGCATGGTTAGGTCAGGTACCGATTTAGAGCTGAGTGGACTTTATACCAATTCTTGGTCACTGAGGATCGAATCCAGTCCGGCAGCTGGGCAGCGCTTTACACCACTCGGCCAATCCATCCACTATTATTGATAAGGGATAATTTGATATTTGTCCATCTTGATTCTTAGAAAATCAGAGACATCTAGTGTTAAAACAATTTTTGATACAAACTTTCTTTGTCTTCCCTTTATTGTATTTTTATTTTCTAGAAAGTGTTTATCAACATTTACTGTAAACATTTGAAAGAATCTGTTTCACATTTCCATATTTAAAAAAAAAGAATTATTTTTCATTTGGTGGCAAGACATAAGTACATTCATTGAAATAAGTTCTAGAAAGTGTGTGTGGAAGGGAGACTGTTGAGTGAAACTGTCTTAGAAAGAACTTTTGGTTCATGCCGCTACACAGATTTACCGAACTATATTCTTAGTTGAAAAAAGAACTACATAAAGACACATTCTTTTAAAAATACCAAAACACAAAAATACCGTACAAAGGTATTAGGGGGTCCCTGGGCCTCGGTTTAAAGGTGTTAAGGATCTCTAGATAGAGATGCTTGCGGGTCATGGGGAAGGATTTCTTTTGTGGCCCACTTCCATTCCGAGTTATAGGAATTAATTCTTGCAGGCCCCCCCATTTATAAAGTAAGGGCCCTCGGCCGTCCCCTAGTTTGCAATCCACGATAACATAAACAGACATTCTAATGTACAATACAGACATTCTCATGTACAATACAGACATTCTAATGTGCAATACAGACATTCTAATGTGCAATACAGACATTCTAATGTGCAATACAGACATTCTAATGTGCAATACAGACATTCTAATGTGCAATGCAGACATTCTAATGTGCAATACAGACATTCTAATGTGCAATACAGACATTCTAATGTGCAATACAGACATTCTTCTAATGTGCAATACCAGACATTCTTCTAATGTGCAATACAGACATTCTTCTAATGTGCAATACAGACATTCTTCTAATGTGCAATACAGACATTCTAATGTGCAATACAGACATTCTTCTAATGTGCAATACATTCTTCTAATGTGCAATACAAACATTCTTCTAATGTGCAATACAGACATTCTAATGTGCAATACAGACATTCTAATGTGCAATACAGACATTCTAATGTGCAATACAGACATTCTTCTAATGTGCAATACTAGACATTCTTCTAATGTGCAATACAGACATTCTTCTAATGTGCAATACTGACATTCTTCTAATGTGCAATACCAGACATTCTTCTAATGTGCAATACAGACATTCTTCTAATGTGCAATACAGACATTCTTCTACTTTACAATACAGACATTCTTCTAATGTGCAATACAGACATTCTTCTAATGTGCAATACAGACATTCTTCTAATGTGCAATACAGACATTCTTCTACTTTACAATACAGACATTCTTCTAATGTGCAATACAGACATTTTTCTAATGTGCAATACAGACATTCTTCTAATGTGCAATACAGACATTCTTCTAATGTGCAATACAGACATTCTTCTACTTTACAATAAACACATTCTTCTAATGTGCAATACAGACATTCTTCTAATGTGCAATACAGACATTCTTCTAATGTTCAATACAGACATTCTTCTAATGTGCAATACAGTCATTCTTCTAATGTTCAATACAGATATTCTTCTCCTTTACAATACAGACATTCTTCTAATGTGCAATACAGACATTTTTCTAATGTTCAATACAGACATTCTTCTAATGTTCAATACAGACATTCTTCTAATGTGCAATACAGACGATCTTCAAATTTACAATTCATAAACCCAAGAGCTTGTTATGCTGTTGAGACATCTCTAACAGAATGAATTTATTCAACATAACTCGATGCACTTCAAAGTAAATACAAATAAAAACATTACAAAAAAATACAAATAAATGTCAGCTGGATCGTTACAAAAATTGGCTCATTCTTTGTGAAATTAATTAAACAGTTTATAAAATAAATTAGAAATTAAAACTGTGACAGACACAAATGACGGACACAAATGACAGACACAAATGACGGACGCAAATGACGGACGCAAATGACAGACACAAATGACGGACACAAATGACGGACACAAATGACGGACACAAATGACGGACACAAATGTCGGACACAAATGACGGACACAAATGACGGACACAAATGACGGACACAAATGACGGACACAAATGACGGACACAAATGACGGACACAAATGACGGACACAAATGTCGGACACAAATGACGGACACAAATGACGGACACAAATGACGGACACAAATGACGGACACAAATGACGGACCACATATACTCTGAAAGACGTTTAAAGGGAGGTTATCTTAAAGCTAAAAATGAAAAGTCAGATTTAAAAATAATGATAATTGAAACATAGTGCACTCTGTTTATGGTAATTTAATATGTTTGTATTTCTATGCCGTGAAGATATCTTATAGCACAGGTGACCATTACTGACCACGCATGAGGTCATTTACAGCCGTAGCTGGCCACAACTTTACTTGTAACTGGCCACGCATGAGGTCATTTACAGCCGTAGCTGGCCACAACATTTCTTATAACTGACCACGCATACGGTCATTTACAGCCGTAGCTGGCCACAACTTTACTTATAACTGGCCACGCATACGGTCATTTACAGCCGTAGCTGGCCACAACTTTACTTATAACTGGCCACGCATACGGTCATTTACAGCCGTAGCTGGCCACAACTTTACTTATAACTGACCACGCATGAGGTCGGCATAAGCCTAAACTGCCATTTTTGTTCTCAGTGATCCAGACAGGAAAACCAAGAAGAACAAGAATCCTAAAAGAAACCAGTCATATAAAAGGTCATTTTTTTTAAGTCATTAGTCCCTCCTCAAGGTAGGTGTGGGGAGGAGGATGCATCGAACACTTGTCATGGAGGGCGGGGGACTGGCCCTTTGAGGCCCGGTTGATTTCTATGGTTAAAAGATTAGAGGGCCCCCTCCAGTGTGTGTAGACCTTTAGGCGATGGTCGTGGAGCCATGATCTTGGTGCACAAAGATAACTGTTGAGAGAGGAACTAGTGATACTGATGAGACCGAATGGACGGACAATTGCCTGGCCATTGCAAGACATAACTAGTGTCCTGAAAAGTACCCAATGTTGCCTGGTGTTTTAGTTCAGAAGACGATACAGGTACATCGACTATAGACGATACAGGTACATGTACTATAGACGATACAGGTACATGTACTACAGACGATACAGGTACATCGACTATAGACGATCCAGGCACATACATTGGATTCTTTGAGCCGCTAGTTTCATTACTTTTCAAGTCGTCTATGTATGTTTGGGTAACATAGTCATTAGCAGTCACAGATTCAAGACCCACTTGTCCACAAGTACTCAGGTTTTCCGTAGATGGTAAAGTTGAGTCATTTTCACACCTGACATACTCGGAGCAAGACGTGCTAATGGTGCTGTTGCTAGTGCTGCTGTTGCTAGTGCTGCTGTTGCTAGTGGTGCTGTCGCTATTAATGATGTAACTTCCTTGTGATGGATTCTGAGAATATAATAGACGCAATGACTCCGTATTTGAGGCATCGAAAGTGACGTATGATGAGGAGAAGCTATTACTCTGACATTTAGACTGCTTCTGGTTCAGAGTACTACTGCAGCCACTCCACTGATTAGGCAAGTCCAACGGTGTTTCAGCACTTGCAGTGTTTAAGAAAGCTTGTGTTATATCTTTGTGTCTTAGATAACAGCTAGAATAAAAGAAAAGAGATAGACTAAAGAAAATATTTTTAAAAAAAAAATCATTTTTTTATAAATATATTTACCCAGACAATGAAATCAAAAATGTTAATAAGATACGCCACTCACTGTCTGATGAATATCACTAACACAATGACAAACAGAATTCCAAAAAATAGTGGTAACAACACTGCCAGAATTGAATCATTTACATCTGGAAATAAAATGAGTTGATGGTTACGACCAAAAGTTGGCAATATTTGATTGTACTGTTGACTTAGGAAATAATAATTTCATATAATGAAGTAAGTAGAATAGTATGAATATCACGTGACATTAATATTGTTTTGACTCTTTCTTCATTGCACTGGGTGGTACTCAACGGACAGGGAATTCCCGTAGACCAGCGTGTAATGAACGTACTGAAAGTGGTGACTATATGACGCAGACCAGCGTGTAATGAACGTACTGAAAGTGGTGACTATATGACGCAGACCAGCGTGTTATGAACGTACTGAAAGTGGTGACTATATGACGTAGACCAGCGTGTAATGAACGTACTGAAAGTGGTGACTATATGACGTAGCAGATATTGTGATGAAGCCGGCAGTGAAGAACAGTTATAAATAAATTATTTCTTGTTTTGAACCAAAGGTGCATTTGTTATTCCTAGGACACGGCGAAACGTTTTATACAAAGTTTGAAGTTACAATAACAAAATAACTGGATTCATTTTTTATGATTATTTATTTAAAACAGTATATATATATAGCCTACATATTAAAATGTATATAGCATTCACCAACAAACATGTAACATATGCCTAGCTATAAATAGAATAAGAGCTAATAATATGTATAAACTTTTAATGTCGTGTGTATGTGAGTCATCTTCACTTTATATATATATATATATTGTATCTATATATGTATGTATGTATATATATGTTTATATTTATATGTATGTATGCATATGTATGTTTATATTTATATGTATGTATGCATTTATATTTACAAATTCAATAAATTTTCACCTTGATGGACTGTGACGTCACATAACCCAAACTGTAGCTCCTTGCCATCTATAAAAAAAAATACAGATATGATTAAATACAAACATGATTAAATACAGATATGTATCAATACAGACATGATTCAATACAGACATGATTAAATGCCGAATGATTAAATACAGACATGATTAAATACAGATATGATTAAATACAGACATGATTCAATCCAGACATGATTCAGTACAGGCATGATTAAATACAGACATGATTAAATGCAGACATGATTAAATACAGACATGATTAAATACAGACATGATTAAATACAGACATGATTAAATACAGACATGATTAAATACAGACATGATTCAATACAGACATGATTCAATACAGACATGATTCAAAACAGACATGATTAAATACAGACATGATTCAATACAGGCATGATTAAATACAGACATGATTAATAAAAGCATGGCTGCCATTCAGCTACATTTTTATGTTAGCATTTTGTGACATGATTAAATCATTCAAAACAAAAAAATCTGCAATTAGAAGGCTGTGTGTCGCGACTTTTGGCAATCTGTGAAGGTCGTTAGTTCTGGTTTGATCAACTCCTGAGTTTTGGGCTGTATAGAATTATGTCACACAATTAACGCGCTATGAATTACAGCGGGACAGTTCGTCATAGATTGTAAGTTCATTGTGTGACGTCATTACACTCGCGACTCCATGTTTCTACCATACACAAAAAAAAGAGATTCCGGAAATTCCCAATTACAAACATATTCAATCACGCGTTTCCGTATTGAAATACCGGTGGCCGGGGTAGGGCGGGGGGGGGGCGAGGGAGGAAGATATGCGGGGTGGGGGGGGGGAGCTGATGTGACATAGCAATATCAGCCAGCAATCAACGATTGAGAAAATATGTCCACTTAGTCTGAAATGTGCCTGAGTTGAAACTTTGACCATGTTGTTATAACTCTTTACTTCTGGGGGCATTGTGTCAAAGATCATAGTTTAATACAAGTTTTTTTTTTAAGTGATGTTGTTTTCCCCCACCCCCACCCAGGGGCGAGGCGTGAGTGTTGCCGGTCTAACTCTTAGAGAAAAATTGATTGTTGTTTTTATAGCCATATACAAAGCACAAACGAACAAAGATCTATATATTTGTATAAAGTATTGGACTAACAACATATGCACTTTATATACATAAATTTTATATGTATTTAAACTTGTAATCATTTTATTATGAATGATTATGCTAACTGTATTCAATGCACACAGGACCATTATATAGCTATAAAATGGTCTTGTGTGTATTGAATATAGTTAGCATAATCATTCATAATAAAATGACTACAAGTTTAAATATATATAACATCATTTATATATAAATTGTATATATTAATTATTATTAGTCCAATACTTTATACAAATATATAGATCTTTGTTCGTTTGTGCTTTGTATATGGCTATAAAAACAACAATCAATTTTTCTCTAAGAGTTAGACCGGCAACACGCTCCCCCCCCCCCCCACCATTCCTTACAGTATGCTCCGATTTGCAACATACAGTGTAGACATTTGAAGATAATCTAGGACTATATAGATTAGGGACAAGTTGGTATCGGGGTTGGGGGGGGGTCCGCACATCTTAGGGCCACCCTTGTATAAGATGGGCCCCCACCCATATATTTAAGTACTGATAATTTGTATAAATATTTCTATGATCTTAGGCATTTCTTTTTGACTTTTTTACATGAAGTCCAAATGATTGTCTTCGGTTCTTACCTTGATATGACTTGAAGCATGCAGTCCAGATGATTTCACTGACCTCCATAGTCACAATGTTAAGGACTGACACACCGTACTGGTTCAGCTGGGACTCCACCAGGGGAAGTCTCAGTTTCATTGACAGTTGTCTGACGTCACTTTGTTCTTTCCAGTTGACTGGGTTCTGGGTAAAAAGTTTCAACACAAGATGTCAACACAAGATGTCAACACTAAATGTCAACACAAGATGTCAACACTAAAAGTCAACATAAAAATGTCAACACTCAATGTTAACACCAAAATGTCTACATCGAGTTGTCAACATCAAAATGTCATGACTAAATGTCATCAAGGAAATGTCAACACTAAATGTCAACATCGACCAAAACGTCAGCTCCATAATGTCAACACAGAAAGTACCGACACCCCAATGTAGACACAAAATGTCAATATTTACTCTAATTGACTAATGACTGACTCCTCTCAAAGTTTTAGTCACAGTTGGTCTTACTTAATAGCAAACTGGTAGTTAATACTATAAATGATATCACATAGCAGCTTGTAAGCCATGTCATTCCATGAACTTCTGAAAGAACTTACATGGCATAAATCTGTCTCATTTGACCTTTGACACCAATACACTGTGACCTTGTAGTTGCCCCCAGTTTTAAAAACCCAAGAAACTTGGACTGAGTCATCCACCCAGGTTGAATGAACGTTTGAGACGGGTGACTCTGTGGATACAGACAAAATTTGAGATGAGTGACTCTGTGGATACAGACAAAATTTGAGATGAGTGACTCTGTGGATACAGACATTTGAGATGAGTGACTCTGTGGATACAGACATTTGAGATGAGTGACTCTGTGGATACAGACATTTGAGATGAGTGACTCTGTGGATACAGACATTTGAGATGAGTGACTCTGTGGATACAGACATTTGAGATGAGTGACTCTGTGGATACAGACATTTGAGATGAGTGACTCTGTGGATACAGACAAACATTTGAGATGAGTGACTCTGTGGATACAGACATTTGAGATGAGTGACTCTGTGGATACAGACATTTGAGATGAGTGACTCTGTGGATAGTGGATACAAACAAACATTTTGTAACTAACTGGACTGAATTGTGACACTGTACTAATCTAGCTTCTAAAAGTAAGACTGGACTGAATGTAAATCTCTTGCACACATGACCTCAGGTGACCTCTAGCTCGTCTGCAATGTTCTCTCCACACACACTTGATCACCGTGGGTGACCACATGCCTACCAGACTCGACACAAACAATCACGTGACTCTGATGATTACCCAACGTGATTTTGATCACAGAGATGCGGTAAATACTTGTATTTACTGCCGACCAATAAGGGAGCGAGTCGGATTAGCGAATGGGTGGATTCGCTTTCATTCATAAAATATTACAAGTGTAACTGTAGGCCAAGGGTCAGAGTACGTATCCTGCGGACCAATCATTACATGTTGGTTAAGTGACGACATGTGTGATGTGGGAGGGAGAGGGTGAAGACTGTATTGAATGGAGAGCCAAGGCCAGCCCAGTAGCGTGAAAATTCTACAGCAGGGGCCAGGCAATAGCAGGGGGGGACAGGAAATAAATGTTACTAAGTAGAGCAAACAAGCAGAGGGGGGCCAGACAAAACGAAGGAGGGCCGGCCCCTGCCCTCCGCACGCTACGGGCCTGGCCAAGGCCGTTCTGTGGGATATGTAAAATAGGAAACTATTTGTGCCCCCACTTCTAAAGAAGCCTCTTGAAGAATTGTTTACTATTAAACTTAATGCTAGGTGTATCCCTACAGATACCTTGCACCAAACATATCTGACAGCATATGGCTAATGTCTTCATTTATATCTGACATCATATGGCTAATGCCTTCATTTATATCTGGCAGCATATGGCTAATGTCTTCATTTATATCTGACAGCATATGGCTAATGTCTTCATTTATATCTGACAGCATATTGCTAATGTCTTCATTTATATCTGACAGCATATGGCTAATGACCTCATTTTTATCTGACAGCATATGGCTAATGCCTTCATTTATGTCTGACAGTAACTGACTAGAGACCTTAATTATAGCTGACAGTATCAGTTTATGGCCTTCAGATATATCTGACAGTATCTGGCTAAGACACTCAAATACCTAAGCATGGTTTTAGTGGCGGTATAATGATGCTATCAGTTACAGAGCACCAAACATTTATAGGATTTGATCCCAAGACTCACTTAACACTAGACAGGCTCACAACCTCACAACAACGAGAAATTGACAAAAACTTAAAAGATCTATGCTTAGTAACCAACCCACCTTTCTTAGCAGCAGTCAGTTTAAATTCACTGACAGAGCAGTTGGCTTCACCTACGGCGTTCTTCGACTTGACGTACAGTGACGTCACATCACTCTCAGCCAATGAAACTTTCGCGTAGAATGTGTCTTTGTCAAACTTCAGTGTCTGCTTCATTTGTCCATGTTCAATGTAGACATTAAATCCCAGATCAGATTCACCATGCCACTCTCTTTCACTAGGAAGCTGTAAGTAGTAATAAAAAATGATAATATTTTATACATATTAATTCGAATTATAAAAGGAATATTAAAAAGTCTTTTTCATCATCCATACAATAATAGCCGAATGAAGAATCCGTTCATTTTGAGACAGAAAATTCCAGAGATTTCTTGGGTCCTCAGCCATATTGCCTGCCGGGGCTCACCTAGCATCAGATTTAATAATAGAAATTAATTCTTGAATGGGGACCCTCAGGGCCGCCGGGAGGGGCAGAGGGGTCATTGCCAGGGGGCCCGCATCTGTAAGGGGGCATAAAGGGGGCTCGGCAGCCCCGACCATGTCAATTTTTTCACGACTCATTGTTTATTAAGGGGCCTGCAATGATGTCCTGCCCTTGGGCCCGCGTTGGCTCTATGTGCCACTGGGGCCCCTATTGAATGGGGGCTTAAGGGTGGTCCCCTAGTTTATTTATCCATGAGATCAGCTCTGGAGCGAATGAACACAGCGAACAAAATGAAACAAATCAGAGTTTGTTGTGATGCAACCTTTATTTAGCAGTCTTATCTAAGGGCAGATCACTCTATTATTTAAGACTGTTCGCAAGTCAAAGAGAGTTGTCCATTCTAAACACGACAAGTTTGTTTACCTTCCAGTAGACTACAGCGTAGTATGTCTGGTCAGTCTTGATGATGTCATGTCCACCTGGAGTGACCTGAGGTCCACACATAGGTACTGTAATATAAAGTAAGTCAAACTATTGAAAGACAACAATAACATGAGCTATTAATAGATCAGGGGACGAGTGAACGGACTTATAGATAGGCCGACTGGGCCGTGTTCTAGGGGCCCCGCTAAATAATGGGGCCCCAAAATGTTGAGCGTAAACACAAATTAAAAAAAAATTAGCAATATATTTTATTTTTCAAAATGGGGCCTAAAATTGTTGTTGGCCAAGGGTCTCTAAAATTGTTGTTGGCCAAGGGCCTCTAAAATTGTTGTTGGCCAAGGGCCTCTAAAATTGTTGTTGGCCAAGGGTCTCTAAAATTGTTGTTGGCCAAGGGTCTCTAAAATTGTTGTTGCCCAAGGGCCTCTAAAATTGTTGTTGGCCAAGGGTCTCTAAAATTGTTGTTGGCCAAGGGTCTCTAAAATTGTTGTTGGCCAAGGGCCTCTAAAATCGTTGTTGGCCAAGGGTCTCTAAAATTGTTGTTGGCCAAGGGTCTCTAAAATTGTTGTTGGCCAAGGGCCTCTAAAATTGTTGTTGGCCAAGGGCCTCTAAAATTGTTGTTGGCCAAGGGTCTCTAAAATTGTTGTTGGCCAAGGGTCTCTACAATTGTTGTTGGCCAAGGGCCTCTAAAATTGTTGTTGGCCAAGGGCCTCTAAAATGTTGTTGGCCAAGGGCCTCTAAAATTGTTGATGGCCAAGGGCCTCTAAAATTGTTGTTGGCCAAGGGTCTCTAAAATTGTTGTTGGCCAAGGGCCTCTAAAATCGTTGTTGGCCAAGGGTCTCTAAAATTGTTGTTGGCCAAGGGTCTCTAAAATTGTTGTTGGCCAAGGGCCTCTAAAATTGTTGTTGGCCAAGGGCCTCTAAAATTGTTGTTGGCCAAGGGTATCTAAAATTGTTGTTGGCCAAGGGCCTCTAAAATTGTTGTTGGCCAAGGGCCTCTAAAATTTTTGTTGGCCAAGGGTCTTTAAAATTGTTGTTGGCCAAGGGCCTCTAAAATTGTTGTTGGCCAAGGGTCTCTAAAATTATTGTTGGCCAAGGGCCTCTAAAATTGTTGTTGGCCAAGGGTCTCTAAAATTGTTGTTGGCCAAGGGCCTCTAAAATTGTTGTTGGCCAAGGGTCTCTAAAATTGTTGTTGGCCAAGGGTCTCTAAAATTGTTGTTGGCGAAGGGCCTCTAAAATTGTTGTTGGCCAAGGGCCTCTAAAATCGTTGTTGGCCAAGGGCCTCTAAAATTGTAAATCCGGCTCTGAGTGTATCGCGCTCAACTGTCGACCAGATGAGGGTTCCCGGGTTCGAAACTAAGTGAGACCTTTTTCAGGTTCTGATGAGAGGTCCCGAGTCCCACCCAGCTTTAAATGGTACCTGACTTAAAGTTGAGTGGACTGGGCGTTGTACTTGCCACCCCAACCCCGAGATTACTTCATCTACCCCGATGAGCCCTTAGGGGCTTAAAAGAACTTTACTTTTTTTTTGCTACTAAACATCTGAGGTCAAGATGTCCAATGTATATTTCTATTTTAGCTTTCGACACATAACTGACTTGTGTTTTGAGGAATTTAAATACGTTCGACATTTATCTGATATTCTAATTCTAATTTCATTACATGTACTGTATGACTAAATACATACTACACAATACACATGTATGACTAAATACATCCTTCAATATCTATATTTAGTATGTTTAATCTGCAATTGATAGATGCAATAGGCAAACACATTTTTGAAAGCAATTGATTTTGCATTATAAAAGCAGATCAGAAACAATGTCATGAACTTGTATCGATGGTATTGAACTAATCGTGATCAATAAAACAAAGTCATTGATTTTAACCTTAACTCAAGATGTTTTATAAACTATTGCTGGATTTTCTATTTGCTGATTTTAAAATAAAACCTGAGATTAATCCAAATGAACTCAACGTACCATCAGCTTCTGTCACTGCTGTTGCTGTCACAGTATCACTCCACACTGTGCCCTGTTCTAACCGAGTCAGCAGCGAGATGTTGTACCTGGTGAATGGTGACAGCCCACATACTCTCTCAGTTCTGTGGTCGTACTCAGTCTGTTGAGGAAAGAAAAGAACATCACAGGTGGGTCCGTGGAGAAACTATCCCTGAATAAATCATTACATGTATTTACTTGTATATTTGTTGGACAATTTGAGTTGATTGGAATCGGTGAATTTTTGTCCATTTATGATTTGTAAACCAAGTAAAAAAATGGCGTGCTACCATCAGTAACATTCCAAATCAGCTATGTTCCCAGCATACTGACATGCAAGTAAATAGTTATAATAATTACCCAGAGCTACCATCACATAATTATTCCGAGTTACCATCACATAATTACCTAGAATTACCATCGCATAACTACCTAATGTAACCATCACATAATTACCCAGCCCTACCATCACATAATTACCCAGAGCTACCATCACATAATTACCCAGAACTACCATCACATAATTACCCAGAACTACCATCACATAATTACCCAGCCCTACCATCACATAATTACCCAGAGCTACCATCACATAATTACCCAGAACTACTATCACATAATTACCCAGAGCTACCATCACATAATTACCCAGAGCTACCATCACATAATTACCCAGAGCTACCATCACATAATTACCCAGAACTACCATCACATAATTACCCAGAGCTACCATCACATAATTACCCAGAACTACCATCACATAATTACCCAGAACTACCATCACATAATTACCCAGAGCTACCATCCTCCAGTTACCTTGTTTATTTTCACTTTCTTCCACCTAGATTCCAATGTTATAAAGGTTAGTGTTTTATTATCAAAGTAGTCAGAGATGTACATGCTCCACTGTAAGGTCAGACACGTTGAAGATATATCAGTGATTCTCAAGTTATACGGCCGCAGCTTCTCTGAAGAAAAAATCAAATAACACAGAAATAATTGTAGTTTTCTAGAGTTCACGAATTGTGGACACTTATTTCAAGATCTATATCGCCTGGTTCTAATGACCATTGTCCAGTGATTGGATAGTAAGTCGGATATACATGCCACAGCCCAGATCTAATGCCTGGTTCTAATGACCATTGTCCAGTGATTGGATAGTAAGTCGGATATACAGCGGCCCAGATATACATAGGATTACGGGCTCAACTCCCTGCGTACCACCATGGCATTTGTACCTCCATGGCATGTGTACATCCATGACATTTGTACCTCCATGGCATTTGTACCTCCATGGCATGTGTACCTCCATGGCATGTGTACCTCCATGGCATTTGTACCTCCATGGCATTTGTACCTCCATGGCATGTGTACATCCATGGCATTTGTACCTCCATGGCATGTGTACATCCATGGCATTTGTACCATGGCATTTGCACAATCGGCTATGGAAGAATGGCAGTACAAAACAGAAATGTCATTAGCCTAATGTATATAATAGAAATACACGTCACATCCTAACAAGGTCTTCTAGAAAATAAAAATACTGTCACTGCTGGCACACTCGATTGTCTCCTCCTGTCAATACTCTGTCAGTGATGAACACCTGCCCTCATTATAATGATATGACCAGAGATCAATGAACCTGTCTCACCACGATCTTAGTTTCGGGTTATTAAAAATGATTTAAAATAAATCGGTTAATCGAATCATGGTTGTCATTGTAACAAAAAAAAATAATGTTTTACTATCGCTGTCATGATTTTATTTTCTGAAGAAAATATTTCACCAGTTACCATGTTTATTTGTTTGGCTGATGATGTTTGTTGTTTGTTGTATTTTGTTGCTGTTTGCTGTTAGTTTGCTGTTTGTTGTATTTTGTTGCTGTTTGCTGTTAGTTTACTGTTTGTTTGCTGTTTGTTTGCTGTTTGTTGTATTTTGTTGCTGTTTGCTGTTAGTTTGCTGTTTGTTTGCTGTTTGTTGTACTTTGTTGCTGTTTGCTGTTAGTTTGCTGTTTGTTTGCTGTTTGCTGTTTTATTTATTCTTTCCTGTTGTTTGTTGTCTTTCATTCGCTGAAGTTTTCACAAAAACGAAACAATTATTTATTACACTAGCTTCTCATTCCTGGAATAACTTCCATTCAAATGTCCCTCTCACCTACTATAGAGGGGTTTATTTCCATTCAAATGTCCCTCTCACCTACTATAGAGGGGTTTACTTTCATTCAAATGTCCCTCTCACCTAAAATAGAGGGGTTTACTTCCAGCCAAGGTGATGACACGCTCCTGGGTAGGTGTGGTGATCTCTGGTTATAAGTTATTATAATGGACACATTCAACAGGCAGTCGTTCTGTAAGATGAGTACATCTACCAGATCCAGTCTGCACTCGCTGGTACAAACTGTGGACTTTTTGCCGGAACTGGTGCTGAAAAAAAATGGAAAAAAAAAATTCACTGTCAAGAGAATGAATTAATTTTAACAGACACTCACTATGAGTATACAATAAAATATTTTCGCTCAGCTTAGAATACTATAAATAGATTTCAGAGCTAGATGCTTCAAACATTATAACAATGGACACTCTTCCTCTAAATATTCCATCGTCCAGAACAGTGGTTCTTAAAGTGTAAGTCACCAGGTTCTTAAAGCTTCAGTCACCGCCCACTTGTAGGTCGCGGAGGAATTCTAGATGAGGTTGCGACAAAAATTCAATTTACAATAAATAGTTCGTGGGTCTAGAGAGACTGGAATACATGTGTGCCTAGTTACAGCTCTTAATTCAGAACTGTCTTAAGGCCGTTGGTGGCATGGGCGCAACCGATGTAGGGTCGTGCGGGTCCGGACCCTACCAAAAATCAAGCCACTGGTTTTCGACCCTATTAAAATTTGGGGGCAGACATACCAAATATTTTAATACGTAAAAATTTTCATCTGCCCTAATATTTTGGACCCTACCAACTTCAACATACTGGTTGCGCCGCTGGTTAGGGGCCCGGAACATACTGGGCCTATAGTGGGACGGGTGGCCGAGTGGTGTAGATACTCGACTGTCGACCTGAGAGTCATGGGTTCGATCCTCGGTGAGTACCATGGGAATTTTTCCAGGTGAATTGTGTTTCAAAGTCGTCCCACAAGTCCACCCAGCTTTAAATGGGTACCTGACTAAAGTTGGGGAAGTAAATGCGGCTGGGCGTTGTGCTAACCACACAAACTCTTTATATGCCGAGGTTATAGAAACAGATGAATTCTACACTTTATCTGCCCGATGGCCTGTTAGGGCTAAGAGAACTTTTTGCATACTGGGCCTATAGTATACGATGGTCTTGTCTATATGTTAAAATTCCAAAAGTTTCATAATCTGCAAAGTAAAAAAGGAAAACTGTCAGTATACAATTAATGACGATTTTATTAGTATCTTTTATTTCGGCGTAAGTTTTCTGAACAGGTAGGTCGCAAAAAGTAAAACAGTATTTCAAGATTTTCCGCGGAATAATTTAACAGATTTCATTGTGTCTCTCGCTGCGTCAAACTTTAAGAACCACTCATGAAGAATTTAACAGGTTTATTAGCGCCCGATAACAAGGCCGGTTTTAGCGGCCACCTTTGACTTTACACCCAATGAAGCTCCACCAAGGCGTCATTTAATCGCCCTGCTCCCCCGGGGATAGATGTCTCTCCCCACCCACCCCGAAGTTCAGCACATAACCTCACTGACCTATCACACTGACCGTTACATGGGCAGTGGTGTTAGAACTTCACTGACCTATCACACTGATTGTTAAACAGACCGTGATGTTTTAACTTCAGTGACCGTTACATGGGCAGGGGGGGGGTAAATTTAACGAGGTCGACTTTGCACAAGAAAAATGAAAAGTTCGCTGACCAGTACAATTCGTCCCACAACAGGGTCACTGTGACATTCCTCTGTTTGACCTGGAAGTCCAGCACTGGCCACCAATGGCAGACCAGATGAGGAAACTGTGTGTAACACTGGACGGATAGACTCTCAGGGAAGGAAACTGAAAATAAATAAATAAAAAAAAAAGAAAAATGTTGGCAGAGAGAGAGAGAGAGAGAGAGAGAGAGAGAGAGAGAGAGAGAGAGAGCAAAAAGGAAGGCGGGATACAGTGCTCACATCCGTCATGGATGATTTAATTGAGTATCATGGTCCAAACAGCTCAAGGCCAACACAGTCCACGGCCGTTCTTAAGGACAGGCATAAGATGCCCCTCCCCCCCCCCAGCCCCCAACCAACACACCCAATGACCCCCCCTACTGGTATATTTATTTGGCCTGGAAGCGTTCATTGTTGAGGTATCTCCGGGCGAAATCGTTTCAACAGTGCAAGGTGGGGGTGGGGTTGGGTGATGGGTGTCAGAGGGGCACCACTTTTACAAGATTATTAGGGGTCCCAAGCTACGGTCTTAACAGCGGTATTGCATTGTGCCCCAGTTTTAGCTTTACTTTGGAGCCATAAACGTATAATGCCCTAGGGCTATCCAGAACGTATGACTCTGATAAATACATCCCATAATGTTTGAAATGATGTCAATAGGCTGTAGCTTGATTAATTGCTGCTGTTTACTGCTTGATTAATTGCTGTTGTTTACTGCTTGATTAATTGCTCTTGTTTACTGCTTGATTAATTGCTCTTGTTTACTGCTTGATTAATTGCTCTTGTTTACTGATGAAATAGTATCTTTACCTCATTTTTCTTCTTTTTTCAACTCAACACAAAGTCTATCTCCTGACGTGTATATATATATATATATATATGTGTGTGTGTGTGTGTGTGTGCATATTTATATTTAGAATAATTTCAGGCCTATCGTTGTTGTTTGCAGGGTGGGCCTTACTGTGGGTGGGGCTCGGTTGGAAACCCAACAACAAGAAGTTCTAAATTTGTTTTGTCATGAAATTATTTAGTTATTGAGTTCACTTGATTCAGTTGGTGGGGGGGGGGGAGCTTTCGATCTAATCACCTCAGTGTAGGCCATGTTGATATTCATGATATTTATGATATTCATGATATTTATGATATTCATGATATTTATGTACTTGTTGTGGTAAATGAATTTTTTTTTTTTTTAAATAGAATACATTTTAACAAAAAACTGAACATACTTTCTGAGAAAATCAAATGAGAATCTTGACATGCCGTCTGCATCTCACTTCCACAATGGCATAGTATCCCCTTGTTATTGCGTGAATTGACGAAAAAAGTGGAGCAAACGTCACGTGATTCAACGGTCGTCTGCACTGTGCGCCTTTGGTCAAAACAGCGGAAGTGAACTGGCCACCCAGCTAAGCTGTTGCTGATACTGCAACATACTTGAACGGTGGAGTTGACGAACGCTGTTGGAGGTTCATGCATGCCTGTTATGGAGTGAATTAAGAAATAGATTTGAAAATAGGCTTGTTAAATACACGAGAGAAGTGCGATTGAGGGCAACCCAGTGTGTTGGGCCCCCTAAGAGATTCACTTTGAAGAATGAAATGAAACGTGGCGATTAGCATGGGCCCACCACCCCATTTCGTGCAGGTAGATTACTGGGGGAGGGGGCACGGATTAAAACGACACTGCTTCTAGTGAGAGCCCTTTAATAAGAGTTTACATTTCACACTTAGTCATAACATCTAGTCGGACAGTGTATATTTACTGCAGTTACCATGGTAATGATTCGTCATTACGTATGTTATATATACATATATATTAGGGTGGCTCACTTTATAGTGGACAAAAATAAAGTTGATTTTTTATCATGAGCATTTTAGTTTTCTGGTTCACTGTGATTTAAAACATGTATATACCAAATTTCACACCATTTGGGCTCCTATAAATACTGCCTCAGTGCACTTGTTATCTCGTGTTTTATGGTATTCGGCAGTTGCATTAAATGAAAATTTTGCAAGGTTTAAGATGCTGTTTTTTTTTTTAGATACAAAGAACAATTATATTACACAGTAGGAATTAAACAGTAAAATAATACTAGTTACATGACACATTAGCCTGACTGTATTGCAGAGTAGTTCTAAGTACGCCATTCAAAAATACACTTTAAAAGTTTTTTAGTCTGTGCTTTCTGAGTCCTGAAGGTCTTCAAGTTGCGATCTCTTCAGCACAGTTGATTTATTGCATCTGGAAACTCTTTGCGATGCTGTTCAACAATTTGGAGTAAGCACTGCTTTTCCTCCTCTGATTTGGTGAGAGATGAGTTGAATGATGACTTCAGTGCAATTTTCCGCTCGGCACAGTCATTGACAACTTTCAAGGAAGAGACCACTGCTGTTGCCTTCTGAAAGGATGGAGGTTGTTGCCAGGTGGAAGCATCAGCCATGAGAAAATTTGTGGGAAGCAGAACAACATTAAAGAAGAGCAGCGATGACGAGGTCACAAAATCCTTTAATGTCACACTATGAAGTGCCGAAGGATCATTTGTGCTGTGGATGCACCTTTCATTTTTCTGATCATAAGAAGATTTCTCCATGAATTGCCTCAAGCAAGCAGCAAGGATGTTTTTCTCATCCACTGAGACACGTTGAGAAAAGAGAACAAGAGGAATGAGTTCTGTACTAAGGTACCAGAGATGTCGGCCAATCGTTTTCAATGCAGTCTGAGAAATGAAGGGAGAAACATTCTTATAATCAATAAGAAGCTTGATGAAATCCACATGTATTATTCATAGGTGTGTCTGCTAGAATGGGACACTATATCCAAGCTTTAATTTAAACCAAGGATGCAAAAATACCAGATTCTGCAATTGATATGTCTTCATGCTTAGTCAGCTTGAATTGATGACGGAAGAGATAAATCTTCAGGATGTAAATTTTTTTAGACATCCAATTTGCATGGTGATAAGCTCCTGGAACACGAAAACGCACTCCAGGGAAGGGGGGGGGGATTCCTCCCAGGAAGATAAGATTCAGAGTCAGAAGTTCTTTGTAATCTTCACGTGGCAAATATCTTGAGTTGTCTTTCATTTGGAAGATATTTGAGCAAAATGTGATGACTTCTTCTTTTAATGGCTTGAGATTTTGTTCCAGTCAAACAATGTGGCATATACTAAATTCTGCCTGTCTTATTTTTGGCCAAAATGTCTTAAAGAACTTTAATAGCAGCACATCAGGTTCAGTTGTACTACCCCCCAAATGTCTTACTGAAGACGGCTGTGTTTGTGAACATACCATTGGCCAGTATGCTCAATTAGGGGAAGTACCTAGCTCAATAAACATTGGCATGTCCACTGGACAGTTTACAAGCAAATAGGTCATGAAAAAATAGTACCAACTGACTGCCAGACGGATGTGTTTGCAAGCATACCATTGGCCAGTAGGCTCAATTAGGGGAAGTACCTAGCTCAATGTCCTCATGAAAAAATTCTGCCGAATGTCAGACGGTTGTGTTTGTAAACATACCATTGGCCAGTAGTATAAATTAGCGGAAGTACCTAGCTCAATAAACAGGAGTTGTGTCAACTTCTATGCCAGTTAAATGAACAACACTTTTCGACCTAGTAGTCACAACTAAATGAATGATATTGATATAGCCTCAACATTTGATCTTATAACACTTGATTTTTATAACTAAATTGAAATGCACTGGTGCAGCTGGCTATTTGTATGAAAATCAAAACTTCTAGAGATTTCTAGAATTTCCCGAACCTTCTCAAGTTTTTCCACGTTTTTTCTAGAAGCTTCTAGAACATTCTAGAGATTTCATAGAACCTTTCAGAACCTTTTACAATTGTATAGATTTTTCTAAAACTTTCCAGAACCTTCTAGCAATTTCTATGTGCTTTATATATACGTTTGACCCGTTACATGGGGGGGGAAGGTGCGGTGGATTCTTGACGTAACATCTCCATGGTCAACTGCTGAGGAGCGAGAGGGTCCGTATTGGCGGGGTAAATTCAAATTGGCAGTGGAGGTGGAAACGGGGAGGGGGGGGGGGTAAATTCTAGATGTAGGTCAACTGATGAGTCACTCGCTACTGGCGGTTAAGTTTGACCCGTTACATGGGGGGGGGGGTGAATTCTTAACGTAACACCTCCGTTCATCTCAAGTTTCGTGTTACGAAACAAACAAAACATTTTATTCTATATCTAGCTACAAGCACTATGCTCTAGGCACGTCATCAAACATCAAAAATACTAGACACATCTAGGCATATAAATGTACACATAATATACATGACATCAATCAATAAAATTCAAATTGAGAAGGAAATGAGAAAGAGACAAAAAAAATACTACTGATAATATGACATCAATTACTAAAATTAGAATTGGGAAGAGGAAAGAAAAAAAAATGTTATTTAGTTCATAGTTTTCCTTTTCTTTCTTTGACGGTGTGGTCATCTGGGCTGGTACTGCGATGTCTGATCAACTGAGGTGGTCAACAGGTGAGAGGTCAAGTTAAGGGGCGTGGTCTTACAGTGGTCACTGTTTTCAAGGGCGAACGATAACTCTTGACTCTCAGCACTGTTCTGCTGTATGGTAGACCGTTGTGTATGACGTAATCGTCTCTGGCGTGGTGGGAGACGCGTAGTAACTTTTGAAGGCTGTGGTCAGTCTGTGAAAAACTACTCTATTTATAGAATGGGGAAATTTTGCTTACGTTTACGAGGGGAAAAAAAATGTTGGGCTTATTACTCTTAGTGCACTTAGTCAAACAAACAACACAACTAGACTTACCGTGCATCTTTTTGGCCCTAACTGATCTTACTTAATTCAGTTACTACCTATAGTTCCCTATATCACTTACCTTGTTTCGTCACGCATTTAATCTATAAAACTCTTTCTAAACCTTAGTATCTTGGCAACATTTACGTCTCACTTAAAGGGATGAGGTATCATATGAACTACAGCATTATCTTTGTTTAAATTATTTACACCTAATTGTATACTCTACTAGTACGTATGGAGAAAGGATGGCAAGTGGCCCAGGAGTTATTTAACCATATGCTCCCTCCAGTTGCAATTCAAATCTCTCTCCCTGCCTTGAAATAACCCATATCTAGGTTTTTTCATTTGATAAAAGTCGTTATCCACCCGATTATTTCTTGATACTGACTTAGAAGCGAAACACTGATCAGGGTAATGAGGCCTAAAGCATTGCTCTACCCTTCGCCTATCATTCAAATCTTTACCCATATTTCTATAGCAGTACCTGAAACCATTATCCCTACGGCTAATATCTCTATTGTCATACCTACGTCTGTTACGAAACCTAACGTCATTTGGCTTAGATTGCTTCCTATTTGTGTCGTCTTTAATCTCTTTAATATCATTACCTATAATAAGGTCTGTAATAAGGCTGTCGACTACCTGTGCTTCCACTCTACCACGAAAATAGTTTGTCCGTATGTCTATCTCTGCTATTGGGGAGGTTGTAATGTGTCCGTCAAATGCTCTGCACTTTCCAAATCTGCCAGTGTATTGGGAAGGTCGAACTAAATATTTCTTGACTAAAACTGTAGTACATCCAGTATCTCTTAACACGTCAACGCCGTTATTTCCTACTCTACCTTTTGTTACTGTCAGGGGCTTGGATGTGTCTATTGTGCACATGGCGTCGTGAATCCTGTCTCTTGAACTACCTCTTCCCTGATGAGTGTCTTTACGGTTGTCCTCAGGTGACCTGCGTACCCTAGCTTGTCTACTGTTATGATTCAAAGGACAGTCCCTTGCAAGATGTCCTTTTTTGTTGCAACGATAGCATACTAAGTCTGTCCTGCCTACTGTACTATACTCATTTAACCTGTTTTGACTATGTATGTAATGGGACCTGTTTGTGTCGCTACTAAAACATATAATGTCCTGTATGTCATTTTCTACGGTAGTCGTGGGTCTGTCAGGGTGAGCAGTTTTGTACTTTCTAATCAGGTCTACGGCTGTCTCGACTGTCTGTGGTCCCCTTTCTAAAACGAATGCCTTCAGCTCGGGATGGCATGAATTGATGGCCTTATCTAACAAAAAGAAAGTCCTAAATGATTCGAATGTCTTTTCTACTTTGGCGTACTGTAGCCACTTGTCTAGGGCAGTACCTAGTTTGTCGAAGTATGTCTGGGGGTCGTCGTCCTTGTGTAGAGCTGTTTGGTGAAAAGCCTTCCTAAAACTAGCTTCTGTCTGTCCGTACGTCCTGAGAAGCTGTTCCTTAGCTACCTGATAATTGTCTTGATGTAAGCATATCTTTAGGGCAATGTCGCTGGTAAATGATTTACCTAGTAGGTATGTCCATTTGGGTTCGGGGAATTCGAGTTCCTTCATGTCTCGTTCGAATTTGGTGAGGAAATTGTCTATTGTCGTCTTCTGTTCGTCGAATACCTGAAACTTATAATGGGCTATCCTATTGGCAAGACTGTGGTCACCGATCGCCTGTGGGGTCGGTGGGGGTTAGGACTATTGGCTTGACTATCCCTTAATGCCATTTCTAACTCTAACTGTCTGATCTTTAATTGGGTTTGAGCCATTTCCTGACTTCGCTGCTGCTCTAATCTACTAGATTCCTGTCGTAATCTATCCTGCGCCCATTTCTCTAATTTCTTTGGCTCTATTCCTAATGATTGTCCTAGTGACACGAAATGTTCGAACGATGACATTCTCCTAGACCTAGGTAAACTACAAGCTAAATATTTTACTACAACTTACCTCAATATATAACTTTGATCTACTCAAGTGGTTCTAATAACTATTTGATATATACACTATCTAGTTAAACAACAACAAAAAAAATTCCTGGGTACAAATACAATACAAAGTACACAAGACAAAAGGCAGAGTAACTGATAGTACCAACAAATACAACAATACTGTCACACATACAAAACTATACAGGAATAATCAAACAAATAAATGTAATGCAATCTCTCCGAGCACCGATTTGCCACTCTGTTACACAAGTAACAAAGATGTGCTCAGGGAGAGACTACTAACAAAATATTTAGAAAGATTCAAAATAAACGAGACATTTGATAGTGCACTAAGAGAAAATTGAAACTTATCTGATTTTTTTACGAATCCTCACAGACTGACTGTCTCACTCTCTCTTTTGTAGCTTGCTGGTCGCTGCACTGGTGTGAGTCGGTGTGGCTTTTGCTGACTGTATGAGCCGTAGGGGCTCTTAATGACTGTGTGGGCCGGTGTGGGCGCTTGATGGCTGTATGAGCCGGTGGAGCTCTCGATGACTGTATGAGCCGGTGTGGCTCCTGAAAACTTAATGAGCCGGTGGGGCTCTTGCTGACTGTATGAGCCGGTGTGGCTCCTGTAGACTGTATGAGCCGGTGGGGCTCTTGCTGACTGTATGAGCCGGTGTGGCTCCTGTAGACTGTATGAGCCGGTGTGGCTTCTGTAGACTTTATGAGCCGGTGTGGCTCCTGTAGACTTTATGAGCCGGTGTGGCTCCTGTAGACTTTATGAGCCGGTGTAACTCCTGTAGACTGTATGAGCCGGTGTGGCTCCTGTAGACTGTATGAGCCGGTGTGGCTCCTGTAGACTGTATGAGCCGGTGTGGCTCCTGTAGACTGTATGAGCCGGTGTGGCTCCTGTAGACTGTATGAGCCGGTGTGGCTCCTGTAGACTGTCATGAGCCGGCGTGGCTCCTGTAGACTGTATGAGCCGGTGTGGCTCCTGTAGGCTTTATGAGCCGGTGTGGCTCCTGTAGAACTTAAGTGGTGACTGCGTCGGCAACGTCTCGGAAGATTCAGTGGCTCTTTGGGCAGGCTCGCCAAATGTGGCGTTACGTATTTACTATTTATCTATGTATAGCAGGCTCGCCAGGTAATTTATTTAATTACCAAATCTTTAACTCTAACTCACTGGTATAGGTACTACTATATGGATAACACAACTCGTAGGAGTGTACTTTACAACACTTAGTTTAATTCACACATATATAACTAGAACAAAACTTTATATTTTACACGTAGACTCTCTACTCTAAAATCTTCTATAAATCTTATCTAAATCTACAGGACCGACTGTTCTAAGTATGCGGGGCCGACTCCCCACTCTCTGTGTGGGCCGCTCTCTGTCGAGATACATCCCGCGTCCACGTTATAAAGGCTGGCGGGGTGCGTAGATAATCCGTGTGCAAAGGGGGGGGGGGGCTTAGTCCGTGTGCAAAGGCAGCGGGAGCTGATAGAAACAACTTTTAACTGGACTGGTATGGAAGGGGTTAAGTTTGACCCGTTACATGGGGGGGGGGAAGGTGCGGTGGATTCTTGACGTAACATCTCCATGGTCAACTGCTGAGGAGCGAGAGGGTCCGTATTGGCGGGGTAAATTCAAATTGGCAGTGGAGGTGGAAACGGGGAGGGGGGGGGTAAATTCTAGATGTAGGTCAACTGATGAGTCACTCGCTACTGGCGGTTAAGTTTGACCCGTTACATGGGGGGGGGGGAATTCTTAACGTAACATATATATATATATATATATATATATATATAAATATATATATATATATATATATATATATATATAAGTAAAACTTCTTAAGTCAGAATCAGATGATGCTTAGAATTCAAATGTTTCTACAACTACGGCACATCCAGGTCTTGTGTGTCTATTACAACTCACAGCCGCCTAAACTTAGGTCAGGTTGACCCAATTAAAACTGGGTTGACTTGATGGACTTTGAACCAGTTACAACCAGGACCTGGAAAGATTCCCGCGGTTCTCACCGAGAAGTGAGGCTGGGATCCTTTCACTACTTACATCATATCGATAGGAAAAACAGAAGAACATCTTGCCCCCCCCCCCAACAACTGCTCAGGGTGGTGACTTCAAGTTTATATTTCTATAAAACATGATGTCAACTGTCTCACTGGGATGAACAACAAACATCTATGTTAATCTCCGTCTATGGCGAAAAAATACTTAGGAACGGTCCTAGCCTATCTGTGATTCTAACCCAGTCACGCCGGCTGGATGTTCCCCTCCTAATTATTGTCTTTAATATTGAAATCGGGACTTTTATTTACGTAGCCACAATTCTTTAATTAGATTTATTAAAATAAAGTTGATTGTTTTTATAGATTTCACATGCCTCTGTTCAGGTTTATTGCGTGTGTTAAGATAATTAAACTTTATAAGTTATTACTGTGTAATACTGTGAAATTACCAGACCGAAACAAATACCATGCTATCACTACGTAGTCACCACACACAGGGTTTTGTTTTGCAAATTTCCCCAAACACCAAATACTTACTAGAGTTAAACGTAATCTTCATTAGCTCTGCCTACAATCATGAGCCTACAATCATGAGCCTACAATCATGTGCATACAATCATGTGCCTAAAATCATGTACCTACAATCATGTGCATACAATCATGAACGTGATAAAGCCCCTACCAGGGCACAAAAGTGAGTTGTAGCCCAATCGGCCCCTCAATAGCATGACATATAGATGATCAGCTATAATGGGGGGGCCTGAAACAGTTGGGGGCGCCCGGACAAGAGCCTTGAGAAAGTCACATCCCCACCCACCACGTACGTAGCATGATCTCCCCCACCCCTACAGACATGACGGAAGTTTTCTAAGCAAAGTATTCCGTCATGTTTACCCATCCGTGACCGGAGTACAGGCCCACACTTGACTTCCATTTAACATTTTGTTTTCTGCTTGAATACATTCACACACAAATGATTGCAGAAAAAACAACAAAACTGGCTGTGGAAACAATCATTGAATTATATTGTACAGGCACCTGTTTCTGGATTGGCGGTGGGGGGGGGGAGCTACACGTCACAGCTTAGCGCTAAATAAAACAGATCAAAGGGAAGTGATAATTTGGTGCTTTTATATTTGGTTCAAATCACTGCTCTGTGTAGAGTTTCCTTTGTTCCAGTCGCCACTACTTCACAATACATGAAGTTTATATGTTGAATGTGTACCAGTATGTTGAATGTGTACCAGTACGTTGAATGTGTACCAGTATGTTGAATGTGTACCAGCATGTTGAATGTGTACCAGTATGTTAATTTGTACAAAAACTCACATTGATATGTTTTCAGTCAATAATATGAAACTTTTCTCACCTCATATTAAACATTTATACCTGGTCATCTAGCACCTTATGTTTGTTTAACATTTGTTAGTTCAATTTGTATCTAGCTATCTATCTCTCTATTGTCAGTTATTTATCTATTTATTTATCTATCTGATTGTCAATTTCAGTGTCAAAAAACCGCAACATTACATTATTCGCAATGTAAACATTATAATATGAAATGTAAACATTATAATATGAAATGTAAACATTATTATATGAAATGTAAACATTATTATATGAAATGTAAACATTATTATATGAAATGTAAACATTATTATATTATAATGTAAATATTATTATTTTATAATGTAAACATTATTATATGAAATGTAAACATTATTATATGAAATGTAAACATTATTATATGAAATGTAAACATTATTATATGAAATGTAAACATTATTATATGAAATGTAAACATTATTATATGAAATGTAAACATTATTATATTATAGAAAGCTAGATTTTGTGAATTTGAAGAATATATTAAACGATTTAAATCTTTCGATGTGAAGTTTAAATTATTACACAATACTTCCAGGCTGCGTTTTGTTCTAGCACAGTTGTGGGCACTAACATGTTGGTTAACTGGAGACATCCTGCTAGCGGTCGCAGCTGTGAGACACCAAGACACACATTATACGCCCTCCATCCCGTTGGTGTCTTGTTTATAGACATCCGATCTGCCGTGGCGACATTTCACTATCGCTGTCAGAGTCTGTAACGGCAAATGTTATGGGCAGGTAACCGCCCACAAAGACAGGTCATGTGATCTTTGGTGCCCATCTGATCATGTAGAGGGGACTCCTCCATTTTAAGACGAATAAATTACAACTGATGAGAATTGATTATTTTGTAGTAAAAAAAAAGGAAAACAAATATTTACAAACTGTACCATAGTTTATATGCCATAAGTGTCCACTATGAGGTCAAATAGAGACATGTCATAGACCAGAAGTGTCCACTATGAGGTCAAATAGAGACATGCTATAGGCCAGAAGTGTCCACTATGAGGTCAAATAGAGACATGTTATAGACCAGATGTGTCCACTATGAGGTCAAAGAGAGACATGTTATAGACCAGAGGTGTCCACTATGAGGTCAAAGAGAGACATGTTATAGACCAGATGTGTCCACTATGAGGTCAAATAGAGACATGTTATAGACCAGATGTGTCCACTATGAGGTCAAATAGAGACATGTTATGCGCCAATGAAGTGAAACAAAAAAAAATATTCCAGTTTAGTAATACTTACAGATAGGTCCTCCAGTACATTTAGACTTTGAACATTGTAATCCAAAATGAACACAGGTACACAGAATAATGAATACAACAACTGTGCTGTAGGTCATCCTTGTTCTACGGTCTTGGACGTTTTGTTCTAGTAATGTGTCACATTGTGTCCAGTCTAGTTCATTTGGTGTGTCTTCCTTCAATCAACCAGCGTCTGACCTACTTCACATTCCAGCCAATTATTAAACTGCCTGGTACGTCGTTGTCTTTACGAGCGTGTCTTCGACCATTAATGGGGGGCAAACATTGTAGTACCCAGACACACAAACACAGACACAGACACAAACACAGACACAAACACAGACACAGACTCAAGTCACAGTTGAATGGAGAGCAATCAAACTTGTCTAATACCCCCTCACCCCACCCACCCAACCGCAATCAGGAACAAATGAGACAGGTAAGACATGTTCCAGCCTGTTCCTAAATTTCCATTTGTCTTAAAGGCAAAAAGAGGTTAGGGGGGGGGGGGGAGACAAAGACATGTTACTCTATAGAGACACATTGGGGAACCTGAGACACAGATAGTTTGGCGTCGGTGGGGGTGGGGGGAAGGGGGTAAGTCTTTTGTGTGAGTGCATGCGTTACACCATTAATATTTCTCTTATCTGGCTGATTCACTGATGGACGAGATATAGCAGTGTTAACATTTTACTGATTCACTGATGGACGAGATATAGCAGTGTTAACATTTTACTGATTCAGTGATGGACGAGATATAGCAGTGTTAACATTTTACTGATTCAGTGATGGACGAGATATAGCAGTGTTAACATTTTACTGATTCACTGATGGACGAGATATAGCAGTGTTAACATTTTACTGATTCAGTGATGGACGAGATATAGCAGTGTTAACATTTTACTGATTCAGTGATGGACGAGATATAGCAGTGTTAACATTTTACTGATTCAGTGATGGACGAGATATAGCAGTGTTAACATTTTACTGATTCAGTGATGGACGAGATATAGCAGTGTTAACATTTTACTGATTCAGTGATGGACGAGATATAGCAGTGTTAACATTTTTACCGATTAAGTTTTTTTTCGATCGACCTATCGCTAGATTTATTTCAAGTAATTTAACAACTGATTTACTGTTTAATTTCAATTGGCCCATTCTTAGATAGAACAACTGATTTACTGTTTAATTTCAATTGGCCCATCCTTAGATAGAACAACTGATTTACTGTTTAATTTAATTTCCATTGGCCCATCCTTAGATAGAACAACTGTTGTACTAAGTACTGATTGAGTCTCTCGATCGACTTATCATTGGCTTTATCATATGTGATAGAACAACTGATTGACTGATTAAGTCAATTTCAATCGATCTATCCTTTGAACTATCATGATTGATCTAATAACTGATTTTATTTTTAAATGTGTGCCTAACTGAATTGTTAATATTGGTGATTGATTGTAAATATTGGTGATTGAAATGTAAATATTGGTGATTGAATTGTAAATATTGGTGATTGAATTGTAAATATTGGTGATTGAAATGTAAATATTGGTGATTGAATTGTATATATTGGTGATTGAATTGTAAATATTGGTGATTGAATTGTAAATATTGGTGATTGAAATGTAAATATTGGTGATTGAAGTGTAAATATTGGTGATTGATTGTAAATATTGGTGATTGAAATGTAAATATTGGTGATTGAAATGTAAATATTGGTGATTGAACAATACCATTTTTTTATCGAGCCCTATTTCTTTGTCGATTCTTTAAACTGCCGATCCCTATACAATCACCGACCCTTCTCTAAACTACAGGTACCTAATTTATTCTCACTTCCGATACAGAACTAAACAAAATCTGACAAATGTTCGATAATATGTCAAGTTGGCATCCAATGACAAGGTAAGAAACTAGAAAAAAGTAATACATCTCTTATTCCGATTAGGAATGATTAAACTATGTACTTTGAGTAATTAATTGATATGTGATTAGTGATTAATTCATTGATTTATTTAACTGAATACTTAATCATTCATTTAATAGTTCACTGATCTATTGTGCCTTCAATAGTTTGATTGTTCGATCACCAATCGTCTTATCAAATGATTCATTTTCAATCTTTACTTCTCTGATTAGCAGTGGTGGTGGTGGTTGGGGGGGGGGGGGGTGCCACTGGTGAGACGGTCGAGGCGAACTGGGGGGGGGGGGGGATTCGGTGTCACTGGTGAGATGGTCGAGGTGAACTGTGGATCCTATGGTGACTTACTCTGGATTCAGCCACTAGCCTCTGAGTATGACACACGTGACATGACGCACGTGACATGACACACGTGACATGACACACGTGACATGACACAGACTAGCCAGCGTTCCCTGAGTACGGCGCTCCCGTCTCATTGATATGCGCAACTTGAAAGGAAAATCAAATATGTGTGCGCAACATAACGGTACACACGCTTATTGAAGGAAGCATTGATGCGCACGTGTATTCATGCTGTGTGCAGCCCAGATAGAACACTGTCAGGGTAGGAAGCCAAGCAGGGTCATCTTTATAAGGGGGGCCTAGGGGGCCTCAAATTGATCAGTTGCACTGTTTCATGTTATTTCTATTTTTTTGTTTACCAGATTGTTTACGTCTTGTGGGTGATTATCTCACATATACTGCGCTTACTTCAAAGTAACAGTTGCACATATTACACACGTGAAACTATTCACCTGGAAGTCATAAACTAACCCAACCGACGTTCACCCCTCTTTGTGTATTTTAACAATCAAACCATGTACTTTCCAAAGCCTTCAAGTCACAGGACGAAACACTGAGCTCTTAACTTTAATCATTGTGTTATTCATTACTTAGCACCTAGTGGTTGGACATTCTATATTAAAGTCTGATGTGATCGTATATGTTTTTATGGGCATAATATTTATTAACTGTCATGCAACGGAATTTCCCGCTCTCATAACGATTCAACGCAGTCATATTGGGCTGTAAGTCAATCACGCGTGACTTAAGATTTCAAGTCGTGATTAGTCTCGGCAACATTTCGTCCCGGGGACAGGAACGGTGGGGGATATTTCGTTCCGGTTGAGGTGTCCAATCCCAGAATATTTTCTTATCATGAAGAACCAGTCGTCGCTAATTTGTTCCTGTGGAATAAAAGTTATTGACCAGATTTTTCTGAAGTTATAGATAGTTACAGCCAAAATAAAAGTTATTGACCAGATTTTTCTGAAGTTATAGACAGTTACAGCCAAAATAAAAGTTATTGACCAGATTTTTCTGAAGTTATAGATAGTTACAGCCAAAATAAAAGTTATTGACCAGATTTTTCTGAAGTTATAGACAGTTACAGCCAAAATAAAAGTTATTGACCAGATTTTTCTGAAGATATAGACAGTTACAGTCAAAATAAAAAACATGCTACTACAGTCAGAATTCTTAAAAGAAATGAGATATTGCAGGATTCATTGATTAACA
Source organism: Bulinus truncatus (assembly GCA_021962125.1). Taxonomy (NCBI): domain Eukaryota; kingdom Metazoa; phylum Mollusca; class Gastropoda; family Planorbidae; genus Bulinus; species Bulinus truncatus. The sequence goes on along the minus strand of JAGDYQ010000329.1, from coordinate 38,108 downwards.
ACACTTCACATGTAAGAAACATGATATAATCAAACATAATGATATTCAATCAACATGTAATCAGACGCTGCTGCCAAGTAAACCATGGCATGCCATTGAATGCCGCCTGCGCGACTTGCAGATCTCTGCTGCCCAATGAAGTCTGAAGGTTAATTAAGGTGAAGGTTAAATATTGCCTTAGGCTGTTACTCCGCAAGTGAGATGCAGCCAGAACACACGTTGGAGGCTCCTGTCCTGTTGTGGCCTTGGCGGATTCAGTCATCTGCAACGAAATGACTTTGAAATCGGTCAGTGGGTGTGATCAGAGGGCCAAAAGTCAAATGATGATCTTCAGTTCAGGAGTCTGAAATATTCGAACGATCTGTAAAGACGAAGACTCCAATGGTTTGAAAATTTGTTTGGAGAGTAAAACAAAGAAAAAAAAAGTGTATTTCACTTTATCTTAGAGAGTATGTGATTCACCCACCAGACGACAAAACAGAAATGATGGGTAATTACAAAGATTTGGATTAATTAGTAAATATGTGTGTTTGTAAATATTATTAAGTGATATGTAAAAAAATATTTACAAGTCTTTAGCGTGTGGAATATTTCGTAAAAGAAGTATACGAAATATTATGGGATGTCACGGGTTGTGATTAATTTGTCGAAGCCATTCCCACTTTGCTCAGACCCTTGACTCACCCGGCCACCCCCTAATAATATTAAAATGTATACTCTTGTCTTTGTCGGTATGACGTACTTCTCCCCCCCCCCCTCCCATCATCTAGGGCCGCCCTTCCCCCCCCCCCCCCCCGTTACCGCAAGTTTAGGTAAGACATCATCAAATTATTCAAATATTATTTGTTCTAAGAGTCTAAGACCAATTTATAACAATGAAAACAGTTTTGCCCCCCCTCCCGAAGTCAAAGTTTTGCCCCCCTCCCCCAGTCAAAGTTGTCTAGATCCGCCCCTGGCTGTTTCATTTGTTCCGAACCTATTTCATGTTGCGTCAAGTGGTCACCTATGTCCAAGTTCACTGGACCAATCATGTTTACCTGTGCGATGTACTTCCCACGTAACAATGACCACTATCGCTTGTTACAGAGTTGACCACTAACCTTCCTTTGGTCATCGATGTAAATGTCCTTTTGTGACCTCTACCGAAGTATTATCGTTCATGTCTTTTGTTTGCCCGACACATGACGTCAACGTCACGTGACGCCCACGTCACTAGACACTTAAACTAGATCAACCACCGTGTCTTGTTTCCTTTGTCTCGCTTCAACTTCCGGTGATCTCTACGTCGGCCAATCCTAACACGTTCATTGGTCACGTGACTTCATTCATGTTGTGGCCGTTTACATTTTGATAGAGAAATCAAGAACGGACAACTCGATGATAAATTCAGAAAATGTCGTTTTATGCGAATTACTAATAAATAGTATAAAAAATTTCCACAATCAGATGTCAACAATGCATAATTTATTTATTATTTGTTTGTTTTCAATATTCCAAAAAAAAAAACAATACCACCAAAGCTTCACGTTGTGATTCATTCAGTGATTAAGGGAATGTATCAACAGTAACAAGTCAACTGGATTGAATCATAATGTTTCACATTGAATCTGTGTCATGTGATTCTTGTGAGTGAATCACTAAAATGATTCATTATGTTTCAAACAGTAATCGGGTCAATAGATTCAAAAGACTATATAACCAAAAACTTTAACGTACCACCATGGTGTTTCACAATGTGCATCAGTTTATCCCGTTTTAAATGCCATGAAATAGAATAATCCCATGCCTGCATTTTAAATATAATATTATTTTATTTTAACGTAGCAAATCTAAAAATAAATTCATTCTTTGATAAACGAATAAAATATCAATAATTCTAAGTGGTACGCAGCTAGTACTCAGATGTATAAATCAATATAGCCATTTCATAATAACGTTTCCGATAAGTAATAACATATTTTATCATGTACCAGTAATTAATACAAAATGAAATGGTTACCTCCTCTTGTTAAATGTTAATTTCCCTTCAATGATTTTGTCCCTCAAAATGTAGATAGTTTAGATGTTGAATCTTTATTTTATAAATCGACTAATTGTGTAAAAACCCAGTTGTTATAAATATAATTATGTAAAAAATCAATTGTTAAAAATATGATTGTCAGCTGAAAATGAAAAATTAAGACGCAGTATAGTCATTTACAAAATAATTATATCATATTTTTTTCCCTTCAGTTAAATTGTTTAAAAATTCCATTTTGTAATTTTCGTTTTAATTTTTTTTTAAAACTGGAGAAAGAAATAATGTGAGTTGGAGGAGAATGAAAGACAAAATAATAATCTTGGCAAATGGCAGAACTGAGTTTCAAGGACAATGGAAGAGTAGAAGTCTTCTGAAACAGAAAGTGCTCGATGATATCAAATTGAATAGAATTAGTGTTATCAAGGTAAATGTAAGAATATCAAAGTTTCCATTGTGAAACCAACTTGAACACAGAGAAATTACAAAGTAAGAACATGGAGGAATGGACTTCTGGCGACCTTCAGACAACGCTCGGCGGCGGATCGCTAATTCCTGACCACCGGAAACAGGATTTGATCAGCCCAGAGGCGTTCTTCTATTTCAACTTGTACGTCAACTCCTTCCTGCTTATCGCGGTATCGATACTGGCTATCGTAACCAACACGATAACTGTACTGGTATTCGCCCATGCTGGCGTCAGAGAGAGCGTTAATGTTGCCATGTTGGCTGTTGCGGTAATCGACCTCACCAGGGGCGTGTGCACGATTATAAACAGGGTCAGCGGAGTCATAGGGCTGACATCCCCCGCGGACGGGATCAGCTGGAACAACTATACGACGGTTTACTTGGACCTGTCGAACGTCTTCATCGGCTACGTCTCTTACTCCATGGTGGCATACATCTCCGTGGAGCGTTGTCTCTGTGTCGTTATGCCGTTCAACGTTAAACTCATCTTCACACCGAGGTTCACCGGCTCAGTCCTGGCGTCGCTGTCTGTCCTGGTTTACGCCGCGTTCTTCGTTATGCATCTGGTGTACGTCGTTGAGTGGCGCCACGACGTGACGTTAAACGCCACCGTCGCTGTTTTAGCGTACAGCGAATTTTACTTCGCCCACGGCGAAGGCGCCATGAACTACTTCCACGTCATGTCTATTGTATTCCCCAGCACGTGCGTCGCCATTTTGTGTGTGACATCTGTCATCATAGTTCATCAACTCAGACGATCAGCTAAAATCATTCAAGCGTTCAATACATCAAACACACCAGCTTCCGTTTCATCTAAGCCAGAGAAGACCATGTCCACTCGTGAGAAACAGGTCACTAAAATGCTCTTAGTGGTCATCCTGGTCTTCATCATCAACCTCATCCCTCGGGTCATGTTCGACTCGGCCCAGTTGGTAGAGCTGGAGTTTTAGGCCATCGGGGCGTACGATCGAGCCTTCATGGTGAGTGTGACGTCACTGTTTATACTAGACATGGCCCACGCTTCAAGTAATTTCATCATCTTATACAACATGAGCTCCGGCTTTAAGGAAACATTCACTCGCCACTGGAAGGACAAGAAATGATAACTTTACAGAGTTGTAGATTTATTGAAACATTTACCACCATTAGATGGAGAAGAAGTGAAATGTGTACATAGGTGTAGCCTTTTAGATAACGGTTGGGGGTTCAGGTATGTCTTATTTCATTCACAGTGCACTCACTGTCAATCTGGAAGAGAAAGGCCGGTAACATCACTACAGGTATCATGTGACATCAGTTTTAATAAATGTATTATTTTTATTACATGTATTATTACAGATACCTATTACATGTATTATAACAGATACCTATTGCATGCATTAGTACAGATACCTATTACATGTATTATTACAGATACCTATTACATGTATTATTACATATACCTATTACATGTGTTATTACAGATACCTATTACATGTGTTATTACAGATACCTATTACATGTATTATTACAGATACCTATTACATATGTATTATTACAGATACCTATTACATGTATTATTACATATACCTATTACATATGTTATTACAGATACCTATTACATGTATATGTCATCTATGATGGAAAGGAGTAAAATGAATACTTAAATACAATTTTGTGTATAATTGTACAAAGATGTAGGTGTTTACTTGACGACCCTGAATAAACCTTTTATACTGCTCACAGGCGTGAATAAACCTTTTATACTGCTCACAGGCGTGAATAAACCTTATATACTGCTCACAGGCGTGAATAAACCTTTTATACTGCTCACAGGCGTGAATAAACCTTATATACTGCTCACAGGCGTGAATAAACCTTATATACTGCTCACAGGCTTGAATAAACCTGATATACTGCTCACTGCCACAAATAAACCTGATATACTGCTCACTGCCACAAATAAACCTGATATACTGCTCACTGCCACAAATAAACCTGATATACTGCTCACTGCCACAAATAAACCTGATATACTGCTCACTGCCACAAATAAACCTGATATACTGCTCACTGCCACAAATAAACCTGATATACTGCTCACTGCCACAAATAAACCTGATATACTGCTCACTGCCACAAATAAACCTGATATACTGCTCACTGCCACAAATAAACCTGATATACTGCTCACTGCCACAAATAAACCTGATATACTGCTCACTGCCACAAATAAACCTGATATACTGCTCACTGCCACAAATAAACCTGATATACTGCTCACTGCCACAAATAAACCTGATATACTGCTCACTGCCACAAATAAACCTGATATACTGCTCACTGCCACAAATAAACCTGATATACTGCTCACTGCCACAAATAAACCTGATATACTGCTCACTGCCACAAATAAACCTGATATACTGCTCACTGCCACAAATAAACCTGATATACTGCTCACTGCCACAAATAAACCTGATATACTGCTCACGAATGTGCTCGGGGTGAGGGAGGGGGGAGTCTGTATCAAAAAGTCGCAAGAAGAAATATTAAATCAATAACTTGTACTGAACTAAGTTTATTGCAGCTATTTATAGATTCAAGTATGCAAAGGTAAGGGGTGGGCTCTCTGTGTTATATACTCTACATACCCCCCCCCCATCAGATCCGCCCCTTCAATTTACACCCCTTCATCCCCCCCCACCCCCAATCCCATACTCCTTAATACCAGAAGCATTTCTAGTTGTTTATCTGTTGGCATTAATCTAGTTGTTTATCTGTTGGCATTAAATTCCTTTGTTAAAAATAACATCGTGACAATAACAATAACATTGAAAACCTTTTTAAGAGGTTGAAATATTATCAATGCTTAGCTATAAAGTTAGTTTTCCCGGGGGGGGGGGTAGGGGAGGACTTGACTCAACCTAGGAGTCTCGGGTTTGAGCCCATAGTCCCAGTTTATTTTTTGGGTACCTGGCATATGTTGGGGGTATTAAAAGGTAGTTAGACTTTAAACTTCACCTGCCCATGAGTCTTTAGAGGCTGAATTGGAGCAGACATATGTGTCTATATAGTGACTTGTATGCCTATATATTGACTTGTGTGTCTATAATCTATATAGTGACTTGTGTGTCTATATATTGACTTGTGTGTCTATATATTGACTTGTATGTCTATATATCGACTTGTTCCGAACTTTATTGACGTGGCATAAATATTATATTGTAATCGATTTGTTAATCGATATAACAAATTGTTTTTTTACAATAATGTCTTAATACTTTATGGCATGTGGGACGGATGGCCGAGTGGTGTAGATACTCGACTGTCGACCTGAGAGTCCTGGGTTCGATCCTCGGTGAGGACCATGGTAACCTTTCCAGGTGAAATGTGTTTCAAAGTCGTCCCATAATTCCACCCAGCTTTAAATGGGTACCTGAGTTAAGTTGGGGGGTGTAAAGGCGGCTGGGCGTTGTGCTAACCACACAATCCGTTCATGTGCCGAGGTTATAGAAACATAAATTCTACACTTCATCTGCCCAGATGGTCCATTAGGGCTAAGGGAACTTTTAATTTCTGGCATCCGTTTACAATGTTTATATAGGTACAATCACACACACACATACATACAAAAGATCAGTTTATTACCAGTACCTATAACTTAATTAACCCTATTAGTTATCAAAAATACAAAAGTAAACAAGAATGCAGTTTGAGTTATTGAATTATTCACACTCTGTGAAGGAAAAGTTATTAAATCGTAATTAAAAAAAATATTATTATATGTATAAAAAATGGTTATGTATATCAATATATTTCAATTATGATTTAATGTTTCAACACATGTATTCATGTCAAACAACAAGTTTTCACTAATGGGTGGATCATATGTGACGTCATAGACTTCTGGAACTTAGAAAGTGCCCATGGATGACTTCTCAGTATGAGCACTTCTACATCTTTTGATCTGTTTTCTAGCAGTTACAGCTACATGACGGCTGGGTGGCACTTTGGTAGTGAGCATGCTGTTAGTTGTGGGTTCCATTCCCGTCGTTACCCCATGTCTCCCCGAGTTATTCTGCGGCCATCGATTTCATAACTAATCATCCAGAGATAATCATTAAGTGGTAATCATACAGAGAAAAATATCCAGAGTTAATCAGCCAGAGGTAACAGCCAGAGGTAACATCCAGAGGTAACATCTAGAGGTAATCAGCCAGAGGTAACCATCCAGAGGTAACATCTAGAGGTAATCAGCCATAGGTAATCAGCCAGGGGTAACATCTAGAGGTAACAGCCAGAGGTAACATCCAGAGGTAACATCTAGAGGTAATCAGCCAGAGATAACATCCAGAGGTAACATCTAGATGTAACAGCCAGAGGTAACATCCAGAGGTAACATCCAGAGGTAATCAGCCAGAGGTAACATTCAGAGGTAACATCTAGAGGTAACAGCCAGAGGTAACATCCAGAGGTAACATCCAGAGGTAACATCTAGAGGTAATCAGCCAGAGGTAATCAGCCAGAGGTAATCAGCCAGAGGTAACATCCAGAGGTAACATCTAGAGGTAATCAGCCAGAGGTAATCAGCCAGCGGTAACATCCAGAGGTAATTATCGAGATGTAATCATCCACAGAGGGCGTTTTTAGCCTACTCACTATGAAATGTTGCACATTAACACAAACACATACACACATTACTTGTTGTCTTGTTACCTTCCATACACACATTACTTGTTGTCTTGTTACCTTCTATACACACATTAGTTATTGTCTTGTTACCTTCTATACACACATTAGTTATTGTCTTGTTACCTTCTATACACACATTAGTTATTGTCTTGTTACCTTCTATACACACATTAGTTATTGTCTTGTTACCTTCTATACACACATTAGTTATTGTCTTGTTACCTTCTATACACACATGGTGGGGCAACCAATTTGAGTGGAGCCCCTGAGAGTGTTGCCTTAGTTCCAAAAAGTATCAACGTGGTTACAGTGTGCCCCTTTTTTGTGGCGACCGTCCACTCCGACCATGCCTAGTTACGCCGCTGGATACACACACACACTCAACACACGCTCAACACACACTCAACACACTCAACACACATTCAACACACATTCAACACACACACAACACACACTCAACACACACACAACATACACACAACACACACAACACACTCAACACACTCAACACAAACTCAACACACACACAACACACACAACACACTCAACACACTCAACACACACTCAACACACACACAACACACTCAACACACATTCAACACACACACAACACACACTCAACACACACACAACACACTCAACACACACTCAACACACACACAACACACTCAACACACATTCAACACACACTCAACACACACACAACACACACTCAACACACACACAACACACACTCAACACACACACAACACACACACAACACACACAACACACTCAACACACTCAACACACACTCAACACACACACAACACACACACAAAGCACATGCAACTTCTGTAACATAGTGCCCTTCAACTGTGATGTCACCTTATGACGTAATGGAATTTTGGCAGGTTGATAGGGTGGGGGGCATTTCCAGAGCTCGGAAGCCACTGGTGCTAGTTAGAAATCAGTGATAATAATACATTTACAGGTACAGGTACTTTTACAATATGTAACAGATCTACATGTTTGCATGAATCTTCTATACATTATGTAACAGTTACACATGTTTGCATGAAGCTTCTATACCAAGAATTATTTCAAATAATATATTCTGTGGTTCTATCATAAGAAAAATTAATGTATAGTTGGTAACGGCCTTGGCCTTCAACATTTATAATCTTTGACCCAAACTGTCTTTGTGACTGGATGGCTTTGACAAAAGAAATAACTATATTCTGCCCAGTTACCATTAAATACTTTGACTTGCAATGCATTGTATTAAATAGTTACATCACGGGGTCCTATCACTGACACTAGACAAAACGTGTTTTGAAATAGTCGCCAGAGGAAGAAGAATTATTTAAAATAACAAACTAAATCAAAGAGCGATAATACACAAAAAATTGCAAAATTTACAGGAAAAACAAATAAAACCATGAAGAGAAACGGAACAAAAGTTTTGGTGAGTCGGCACAATTAGATAACAAAACGTCGAAACACTTTCAGTCCGTTGATTAATTATTGAATTCTAATAGACAACACAATATTGAAAACCAAATTTATCAAGTTTATCAAGTCAGTATCAACTGATACTGAGAACGTTGGTTACAGCTGCTGTTTGACAACTGATACTGAGACCGTTGGTTACAGCTTCTGTTTGTCAACTGATACTGACACCGCTGGTTACAGCTGCAGTCAACTGATACTGAGACCGTTGGTTACAGCTGCAGTCAACTGATACTGAGACCGTTGGTTACAGCTGCTGTTTGACAACAATGAAAAAATCTATTTATAGAATTGTTCTCAGCTTTTCCTTTTCTGCCAAAGTCGAAACAGGTTTTGTTTAAACCCGGAGCTCATGCTGTACAGTATGTACACGTTGCTGGAGGCGTGGCCCATGTCCAGAAGAAACAACCACGTGACCCCCATCATGAACGTGTTATTGTAAGCTCGCAGCGCCAGGAACTCTGGCTCAATCATCTGGGCGCAGTAGAACATGACCCGAGGGATGAGGTTGATGATGAAGACCAGGATGACCACTAGCAGCATTTTAGTGACCTGTTTCTCACGAGTGGACATGGTCTTCTCTGGTTTAGATGAAACGGAAGCTGGTGTGTTTGATGTATTGAACGCTTGAATGCTTTTAGCTGATTGTCTGAGTTGATGAACTATGACGACAGATGTCACACACAAAATGGCGACGCACGTGCTGGGGAATACAATAGACATGACATGGAAGTAAGCCATAACAGTTTCGCCGTAATAATAGTAAAACTCGCTGTACGCTAAAACAGCGACGGTGGCGTTTAACGTCACGTCGTGGCGCCACTCAACGACGTAAATGAAGTGTATGACGAAGAACGCGGCGTACACCAGGACAGACAGCGACGCCAGGGCTGAGCCGGTGAACCTCGGTGTGAAGATGAGTTTAACGTTGAACGGCATAACGACACAGAGACAACGCTCCACGGAGATGTACGCCACCATGGAGTAGGAGACGTAGCCGATGAAGACGTTGGACATTTCCACGTAAACTGTGGTGAAGCTGTTCCAACTGACCCCTTCCGCCGGGGAAATCATCTGCACAACTCCACTGACCCTGTTCAGGACCGTGCACACGCATCTAATGAGGTCAACCACGGCGACAGCCAGCATAGCAACATTGACGCTTTCCCCGACGCCAGCAACAGTGAAAACGAGTATGGTCAGCGAGTTGGTTATGATACCCATTATCGATAGAGCAGTTAGTAAGAAAGTGTTTATGTAGATATTGAAATAAAATAACACCTCAGAGGTGATCAAATCTAATTGTGTATGTTTTGAATCAATGGAGTTAATTTGTTTGAATGTTATCAGTGGATTCTTTGAAGCGTTCACTGACATTTTTTGTTTGTTTGTATCAGTCTGTTTGTTTGTATCAGTCTGTTTGTATCAGTCTGTTTGATTATATCAGTATGTTTGTTTGATCAGAAGGATGTTTTTTAATCAGCAGGATGACACATTACAGAAAGTACTGAAGAAAGATTCTGAAGTGACTAAAGGAAACATGTTTAGACTATGCACTCCGAAATGTTGCCCCGGTGTCGGCTACATACACCCCCCCCCTACTCTCATGGTGTTCGATTACACTTAATGTGATTTTGTGATATCGATTTAATGCCACCTCTCTTGTTGCAAGCAACCTCTGTTGTTACATGTCACATTTCTTGTTACAAGCAACCTCTGTTGTTACATGTCACATTTCTTGTTACAAGCAACCTCTGTTGTTACATGTCACATTTCTTGTTACAATCAACCTCAGTTGCTACATGTCACATTTCTTGTTACAAGCAACCTCTGTTGTTACATGTCACATTTCTTGTTACAATCAACCTCTATTCTTACAACCAATCGCTGTTGTTACACGCCACGTCTATTGATACAGTGCAACCTCTCTTGTAACAAGCATCCTCTGTTGATACGGTGCAACCTCTATCGAAGTTAAAGCTGTTCAGTTCACGACCTAGTTATAATCTAGCCTACATCACATGTTAAATCTTGTATCGCTTGTTGAAAGTTTTCCGTAATTGAACTAAATCAGACCGAGATTTTCAAATTGCCTTTCTACAGAAGCAATTATCTTAATGTATGATTATATCTAGGGGTGTATTTTTTCAAAACATAAGAACGTGACAATTTTTAATTGCACTTAATCATCACCTATTATCGACTAAAATATTCATTAAAACTAATCACGCCCACTTTCTGTTTTAATTGAAAGTAAATAAAACAGAATTTCGTTTTCTTACTACTTTTGTTTTAGTTGCCATGGAAACAAAAAACGGAATTACATCCCTTGACAGTTATCTTTGCGGTGGATAACTTTAAACACTCTCATTAAAATGTGAAATTACATGTTTGTGTTGTTGGGAAAGGAATTTTAATTTAATAACTACACTTATTTCAAAATCATATTGTTGTATTTGGCAGTACATTCCAGATTAGTGTTAGTTTATGACATTGACGTCTGATTTTTAAAATGTTACTTGGATCTATCGCGTGTTATTATTATTTGTAATATTTTTTGAATGATCTGTAATTGATTTTGGTTTCCTATTCTGATTTTGGTTTCCTATTCACACACAAACACACACACACACACACACACACACACACACATACAGTCCATAAATATAACAGATGACTTGATTATGTCTCACATGATGGTTTATTCCAAAACCTTTTCTGTCTCGAGTCGCATGGGGTACAATAGTATCGACAGACAGGTTGATATAAATTAAAAGTTCCCAATCTAAAAGTCACGTGATGTGTTTGAGTCTGAAGCTCATGTCGGCCATATTAAGCCGGCAGGACGTAGTTCGCCCCAGTGTTGACCAATACAGATCTGATATTTAACTGACCTGTATTAAACTAGTGTCCACTGCCAGGGCATTATACCCAGCTTACTGAGAAACACCGTTCATGTGGTCACTAAGGAAGCTTGTGGTATTTAGGATTCGAGCCTGTGATTTGCTGCGCTCTGACCTAGTCAGCAGCCATACCACCAACGAGTCTAACCTATAATTAAAAATCAAAATCCGTTTTCTGCCTCAACTGTGACACAATACGTTGAATAATATATTTATGAAACAATGGTATTGATGTTTAACTAAACAAGATGGATTTATGACATTCTACTTCTGGACTAACATGCGAGTTCAGCTACGGTCAACGTCCAAATTCCGACTGACCAGCTCCCTAGTTTACATGTCTACTGCCCTGACCTCTAGCTGACCGATTTCCACCTGATTTCACATGGACGGCGGCAAATTCCCGTAACTCTGTTTACAAGAAGAATTATTTCCCTTGGTACATGGCCGCCTAGGTTGCGCTGTACGGTTAAAAAATGTCTTTTTGAGAATGTATTTTAATGACAGTTTGGAAGTAAGCCAGAAAGATAACGTGAAGCTCATGGGTTCAACACCGAACATATTTTTTTACCAAAGGCCAAATATCTAGTGGAGGGCTCTGACGAAACAATATCAAGCTCTGTACATCATAGTTGAGTGCGAAACTAACATACGGTCGACTAGCTCCAGACACGTACATTCTAGAGTCTTGGTAGCCAAACGTTCTGTCTACTGCCCCGGTTATGGATGTGATGGTTTAATAAAGTATGTCATTAGAACTAGGCCAAGAGGAGAGGTGACTGACTAAGAATGACCATGTAGTGACCAAACTGACGCCCAGGTGACGTAATCAGCCTCAACTGATGTGGGGCTGCAATGCAATACAGTTGCTATTGACACCTAAAGCTGCTGTTGACATCTACAGCTGCTATTGACACCTAAAGCTGCTGTTGACATCTACAGCTGCTATTGACACCTAAAGCTGCTGTTGGCATCTACAGCTGCTGTTGACACCTAAAGCTGCTGTTGACATCTACAGCTGCTATTGACACCTAAAGCTGCTGTTGACATCTACAGCTGCTGTTGACACCTAAAGCTGCTGTTGACATCTACAGCTGCTATTGACACTTAAAGCTGCTGTTGACATCTACAGCTGCTATTGACACCTAAAGCTGCTGTTGACATCTACAGCTGCTGTTGACACCTCAAGCTGCTGTTGACATCTACAGCTGCTATTGACACCTAAAGCTGCTGTTGACATCTACAGCTGCTATTGACACCTAAAGCTGCTGTTGACACCTAAAGCTGCTATTGACATCTACAGCTGCTATTGACACCTAAAGCTGCTGTTGACATCTACAGCTGCTGTTGACACCTACAGCTGCTGTTGGCATCTACAGCTGCTGTTGACACCTACAGCTGCTGTTGAACCTACAGCTGCTATTGACACCTAAAGCTGCTGTTGACACCTACAGCTGCTATAGACACCTAAAGCTGCTGCTGACACCTACAGCTACTGTTGACACCTACAGCTGCTATTGACACCTAAAGCTGCTGTTGATATCTACAGCTGCTATTGACACCTAAAGCTACTGTTGACATCTACAGCTGCTGTTGACACCTACAGCTACTGTTGGCACCTACAGCTACTATTGACACATAAAGCTGCTGTTGACATCTACAGCTACTGTTGACACCTGCAGCTGCTATTGACACCTAAAGCTGCTGTTGACATCTACAGCTGCTGTTGACACCTACAGCTGCTGTTGACATCTACAGCTGCTATTGACACCTAAAGCTGCTGTTGACATCTACAGCTGCTGTTGACACCTACAGCTGCTATTGACACCTAAAGCTGCTATTGACATCTACAGCTGCTGTTGACACCTACAGCTGATATTGACATCTACAGCTGCTGTTGACACCTACAGCTACTGTTGGCACATACAGCTGCTATTGACACCTAAAGCTGCTGTTGACATCTACAGCTACTGTTGACACCTGCAGCTGCTGTTGACACCTACAGCTGCTGTTGACATTTACAGCTGCTATTGACACCTAAAGCTGCTGTTGACACCTACAGCTGCTGTTGACACCTACAGCTGCTGTTAACACCTACAGCTGCTGTTGACACCTACAGCTGCTGTTGACATCTACAGCTGCTATTGACACCTAAAGCTGCTGTTGACATCTACAGCTACTGTTGACACCTACAGCTGCTATTGACAGCTACACATGCTGATGACAGCTGGACAGGAGTCGCGTGTTGTTGGCACATCTGGATTTCATTATACCACTCATTGTTCCATTAATCTGTTAGATTGTTGGGCTGTCATACAAAGCGTCATTCCTTTAAGGAAATGCCATGACATTCGGGTATGTCATACTGCTTATCATTTTGTTAATCTGCACGGAATGAACAAAACCTAATGTGACATTGTTAGTATGTAGTCTTACATAGGTCAGTTTGTTTACACTATCGCCTTCAGTCATTGGCTGTGACTTAGCGACATTTAATTTAATTCCCTACTAGTAAAGTCATTATGTATGTTTAATTAATACAATAAAAATAAGTGTAGTTTTGTTGTTGACAAACTGCCATTTTAAACCAGGAAGTTCTGATTATAATAAACTAATACACGTATTACGACATGATTATATATCACCTGTCTCCTTTCAATACCACATTGGAATCCGGTTGATTGAACGCGTGAATTAATTTCCAAAGACGGAAGTTGAAGATATTGCTATTGATTACAGGTGACTGACAGAAACCCTTTGTGTTATTCCTTTATAGAAATAAATTAATTCTAACCTTTCATACATAAGCCAGCAATACGACTAAGACAACCGCATAAATACAAGCTGGATATAAACATATACGGTTTATTGAAACTTTTAAAAGTGAATTATTATATTTTCTGTTTCTTTACCGTTCTATTGAACAACAAAAGGAATGTTGACCTAAAGTTTGAGCTCATGTTATAAAATATAAAGAAATTTACCGACGCTTTGATGAAGTCCAGTATGGTCAACAGTCTTGTGGTCAGAAAGAAGATGTTGTGGTACCGCTTCAAGAGGTAAAATTCTGGTTCCACCAGCTGCGCGACATATAGAACAGCTCGAGGAATCAGGTTGCAGATGTTTACTGTGACCACCATCAGCAACATCCTCGCCACCTGGCGGTCTCTTTTAGACATCCCGCCGCTTACAGAGACGCTGCTGGCTGATTGGCTGCTGGTGAATTTGTTGTTGCGAAATTTGCTGCTGGACTGATGGAGATGGTAAAAGGTGACGGCTGAACATATGCAGAGGATCACAAAGCTGAGAAAGGGCAAGAGGATAGCCGTTGCTTGGTAGTAGACCATGACAACACCGGATGTAGCGAGGTAGAAGCTGCTGTAGACGTAGATGGCGATCGTGGCGTTGTAGGTGGGGCTGTAGTCGTACTGGATGACGTAGATGAAGAACATGACAAAGTAGGCCCCGAACACGGTGAGGGAGATGGTGATGACCATGCAGGTGGTGAAACCCGGGGTCAGGATGGACTTGACCGCGAACGGACGGCTCACGCTGAGAGCCTGCTCGGCCGAGACGTAAGCCGTGAGCGCGTACGAGACGTAACCTGCGAACAGCGTAGAATACTCCACGTATGGGAGGGTGACGTTCAGCCACGAGACACTGAGACCTGGAGACACGAGGCTGAGGGGGCCGAACATCCGGTGGAGAGTGCCGCAGATGCACTTGGTCAAGTCCCAGAAAGTGATGGACATCATGGACCTGTTGACCCCTTCCCGGAACCCCTGCCTGAGGAACACGGTCATGGTCAGCGAGTTAGTGACCAGGCCAAAACAAGCTATCAGGAATAGTGTCCAGAAGTTGACGTACGTATTGATACTGCCCAGTACTTCATTGGTAATTAAACTATTCCCATTGTAGGCCGGCGTCCGGTTCACTTGGTCGCGTGGCTGAGAGGATGCGCCCCCTGTCTGTGATAGAGTGGACGAGTTCGAACCCAGGATGTCTACAGATGTTCCATTCATCGTACAAGTACCAAGCTCATGGGGGACAAACTCTTGTCTGTTATCTCTTGAATAACTTCCCTTTGAAAGGCTTTATCTACATACATTTTTATAATAGTATTAAGTGCAGCTAGTCGATTCTGTAATCCGACGAATCGACCAAACTATCCTGTGTTATAGTACTGAAATTGAGCAGCAAATTTACTTAATTGTAGGCTTTTTCATTTCCAGCTGTCATTTCTTTGATTGTTAAATATTAAGGGATGTTATTTCTCAATAATTTATCTGTTTATATCGTTAATGTATTTATTTTACTAAAGTAACTATTCTACAAATTATAGTTGAGCTTAGTAAATCAGTCTTGTCCT
Organism: Bulinus truncatus; assembly: GCA_021962125.1. Classification (NCBI taxonomy): domain Eukaryota; kingdom Metazoa; phylum Mollusca; class Gastropoda; family Planorbidae; genus Bulinus; species Bulinus truncatus. The sequence goes on along the minus strand of JAGDYQ010000329.1, from coordinate 22,186 downwards.
GTCATCTACTTGTACTACATCTTTCTATGTTATTAGTTTACATTTCATCAACCATAATTATACTCCGAGGATGATAATTATAAACAGAAGGTTTAAATTTGACAAAGTATGTGTGACTGTGTCGAACTGTATGTGTGTGTGTGTTTTTTAAATCTATAATTACACATAATTTTGTTTAAATTTTGTTATCTTTCATTCAACTAGTAGTTAGTTTAGAACTAGTATTATACCATTTGGTTTCTACTTGTAGATTTCACTCGATTAAAAAAAATATTCTATTTCAGAAACAATAACTGTCGCATTTCGGTAAATATTTTTAGAGGTCGTGACGTAATTGCAGACTTGAATGAGCTAATGGTGTACAATGGTGTACAATGGTGAATGTGTGTGCCACATTTATGGCCAGGTTTTTGTTGTTTCTATTTTTCTATGCCTGTTTGTACATATTTTTTTTTTTTACTTTAGTTACGCGACGTTCATCCAACTTCTTTAATAACAATATGTATTATTTGTAATACTGAGTTTCCTAAAGTAAGGGGGTAACCTATACAACTTGCGAATTATACACAAATATAATTAGACGTATTCAAATATTTATCATCAAATACAAACAGTTCTAGCCTAAAGCAGACACAAGTATATCAGGGGACAAGTTCAAAGATATCATCGGACAGGTTAAAAGATGTTAGAGGACATATTTAAAGATATAATAGAACAGGTTAAACGATATCATAAGACATGTTCAAATAGTATCCTTAGACGGAGTCAAAGATTCACCATAATACAGACTACAAAGATCCAGGGGTGGACTTATGTCAGTCGGGGCCCCGGGCGCAGAAGAAAATATTCGGCCCTTTAGATGGACATATTAAAGGGTTTAATTTGGGCTCAGTGGGGCCCCCTAATTAATTGGGAGCCCTTGGCGCGCCCGCTGCGCCCGTCCCTGAATCCGCCTCTGCAAAGATCATCATAAAACAGATACAGATAGTCTGTGCAGTTCTTTTGGGTAGACAGGCAACCAACCTAGCCCCCCCCGGGCCAAAGGGCCCACTTCCAGTATTATTTTTTTATTTGCTTTTAAGAGGGCCCTGATAGGTACTTTGCCTGTGACCCCAAAGTTTTCTGGAATTCTTGACCAATGGAATCCAAAATTCGAGTAAAGATGTTTATAGTCAGGCATGTGGATACACAACATAAAATGATTAGAAATGGGTATCGTATGGCTCTTCGATTTCCCGGGCCAAGCCAGGTTTCACAACTAGTAAAAGTACTAAATCATGTACATTTACAAAATATTTTTTTAAACCTGGACACTGACTTTCTGTCGACGGCCCTGTATATTTATTTGTGCTGGAATCGTACCATGTGATCTTAAAGCATCACTACCACCCCCCCCCCCCCCGGGGCCACTTTGTCGGGGACAAGATGACATGTAGCTAGCTAATGCTCAGTTTTACTGTGGTCAAAGGGAAACCACTTATGTTTTTTTTTCCTGACATTGTTTCATGAGTTATATGCTCTTTAATGCCGAGACGGTTTTAATATTTTATTAATGTGATGTCATATTTAAATGAGCTAATATTTCATAATACGTGCTACGAAATAAATCAAACACAATAAAACAAAACATAATAAATGATTTTATTTTACTTTGTTATTCTTTAGTTGTTGTTTTTTTGGAAGACTTATTACAATTGTTACATGTAGTCTTACTTGATACAAAGCATAGAATGTATCCATTTAATTTCACTTATAATATTAATCAAAAGAGTCATTCAACTAATTTCTGTGTTTTCTTTCGTTAATAATTTGTGTATATTTTTCAGTGACCTACATTTATAATGAACTGAAAGTTTATGACCCAGTAAATTGGTGGCAACGAGGTTGATAATTCAGTGTACATGGGGACTGGAACGGGTTGACTCTCTTCAACTCTGACGTCACTTCTGTAATGACTAGCCCCCCATTCACCTTCTCCCACCAAGAAAGGGGGGGGGGGCTCATACGGCCTTGATATGCCACTACAAATTAAACTGTCAGAACACGAACTGCCCAAATGTTTAGGTGCCAGGTGTTAAATATGTTCTGTTATTTCCTCGTTAATCTGTTCGTACACAGAACACCTGGTGTGACAGGGACACAATTTATGTACAGGAGATACAAGAGATTCTAGTGTACACCTATTGATGTTCTACTGTATACAGGCACGCCGAGAGGGGGGGCCAGGGGGTCGTTGCCAGGGGGCCCGCATCGTAGGTCATGTTAATTTTTTCACGACTCATTGTTTATTAAGGGGCCCGCAATGATGTCCTGCCCCGGGGCCCCTGTTGGCTCTCGGCGCCCCTGATTGTATAGGTAAAGATGTTCTGGTGAAGACGTAGAGATGTTCTGGTGAAGACGTAGAGATGTTCTGGTGAAGACGTAGAGATGTTCTGGTGAAGACGTAGAGATGTTCTGGTGAAGGCGTAGAGATGTTCTGGTGAAGACGTAGAGAGGTTCTGGCGAAGACGTTCTATTGTAGAAGTAAAGATGTTCTGTAGGAAAAAATGTTATTAGTTAAACAGAATGTTGCAGATATTACAACCATTAGCAACAATAACACTGTGAGAGTGTATGATTGACCAAATGTGTCATTCTATCACATGGCATGGATTGTTTACATGACATGATTGAATGAATGATTGAATAAAATTCTGAATGAATGAATGGATGAGTGATTGATTTGAGAATGAATCAATACATGATAGATCCATGAATAAATAATGATTGGTTGATGAATGGAAGCATGATTCATGATTCATCGATCGGTTGAAGAATCAGTGATTTATGAGTTATTTGATGAATGTATGATTTAAAACTTGAATGTTGTGTTACAGTTGAACACTTGCATTGATTTAATGGATTTAATTATAAAGTAAAAAGCCAATCGTTTCATTTAAACTGTGTTTGGCTGTGAGTCCTGATGCACACAGTCAAATGTATCTCGATGTAAGTCTTGATTTATTACCTGATTCATGTCTAGAGTAACGATTTATGTGGATATTTTTATCATTCTTATGTTTTCTGTAAAGATTTTTTTTTAAAATCTGACAAGTACAAAATAAAATTGTGTATAATAAGAAAAAATTTTTACATTCTTTTTCTTCACATCAGATCGTCAGGTAGCGTGGCCGAGCGGTCTAAGGCGCTGGTTTAAGGCACCAGTCTCTTCGGAGGCGTGGGTTCAAATCCCACCGCTGCCAATGATGTAATATTTTTTTTTGTTGTCTATGGTCATAGTTGAGTTTTTTGTTGCCAGTACACACCACGTACCACACATTCATATTTTAAAACATGAGTTCGTTCCCATCTCTCCATCTGTGTACCAGTTGACTAACGGAGAGAGCTGCTCACGTGATTCATGGTACGAGGTTGATCTTTGAACTTTCACCTTTAATAAATAAGAATAATATATGAACAATCGCGGTCAAACGTGAGGTGAGGAGGGGGGAGGGGGTTTACAAACAAAGCACGCAGCAGCGATACACAGGTAGCTATTGTATGGCGACAATCATTAATAAAATCGTCACACTGACCATTAGATAAACAAACCCAAAGTCTGTGGAACGTGTTGTGCGTCATTTGTTTATATCTCCGACTGTGTTAGAGTTCAAACCCGTAATATCGCTACGGGGATTCTCGTTCTGCCAATAATGACACAATCACATTAGAACTAACAGGCCTGAAATAATGACACAATCACAGAAGATCTAACAGACCTGAAATAATGACACAATCACATTAGAACTGACAGGCCTGAAATAATGACACAATCACATTAGAACTAACAGGCCTGAAATAATGACACAATCACATTAGAACTAACAGGCCTGAAATAATGACACAATCACATTAGAACTGACAGGCCTGAAATATAATTGCATTGATACTTGCCAGATTGCCATGGTCTGACAGATTGAATATTGACACAAATCATTTCAATTAAAAAATAATCAACATATTTCTTAGGATGAAGTGTTTTTTGTTTCCGTCATTGCTCATTTTGGTTTTTGGTTTTTTTCTATTCTAAATATTGATATGCCGATAGACGCAGAGAAATAATGATAACTATACAACAGGCTATGGTTTATTAAACAAATAGTACTTTATAATACTGAATTGAACGTAAACTGAACAAATTGTACTTTATAATACTGGATTGAACGTAAACTGAACAAATTGTACTTTATAATACTGAATTGAACGTATACTGAACAAATTGTACTATATAATACTGAATTGAACGTAAACTGAACAAATGGTACTTTATAATACTGAATTGAACGTAAACTGAACAAATGGTACTTTATAATACTGAATTGAACGTAAACTGAACAAATGGTACTTTATAATACTGAATTGAACGTAAACTGAACAGATTCTTTTTTTTAATGGTTGATACAATTTTAGTGCACTATTTGTCATAAAAAGCTAAAATGTAAAGGTAGTAAAATGAAGAACACTTTTAACAGTTTGAGGACACCTGGTATGAATGACATTGTCCAGTCAAGTCCAGTGGTCCCCGTGTTACCTACCGTCGTGTGAACTCAGTTATACACAGATGTGTTGTACAACGAAACTGTTTTCATGTGTTGAGTTCAGAAAGTTGACAGTGTTAATTGTTTTTCTTTTATAATAACGAAATCAACACTTGCTTTCATACGTGTGCAGTGTGTTATCACTATCTGTCAGAATTTGGAAAAAATTGGCTAAAAACTGTCGCAATTTACTGTCACAAGTCACTGGATTATTGATGAAATTCATCGCATATTTGTTTCATAGGAAAAAATCTTATTGTTAATTTACTGTACGCTGTGCCATTTATTTCTGCAAGGAACTTTGTGAAGTTAGTAGACATTATTTTAAATTGAACTGCCTCGTTCAGTCGCCGTCATCTACTGGTCAGCTGAATGGCCCGAGGGGAATGTATACTCTGTTTATTGGTGTTTGTTGTTCTTATTATTTATGTCATGGTCATCTTTGCCTTCACCTCCATCCCCTATGATCTGGACGAAATCCTCCGTCAGCTGGACAACAAGGAAGTCGCCGCCAACGTAGCGCTGGTCATTGTGGGCGTCACCATGATGATTCTCAGCTTTTGCAGGTACCGCAGGCCCGACGACCGCCGCCAGAAGACGCCCTCGATTTACGATGACACGGGCGGGGGCGTCATCCTTGAGCTCGACAGGGTCGTCACCGTGATGGCCTGCCGCCACTTTCCAGAAAACACAAGGCGGCTCAAGTTTAACTGGTCCAACGTGACCATTGTGTGTGACCAGCTGAAGTATACAGGCGGGCCGCAGTGCCTCAAGTCCGACTGCCACCTGCTGTACAAGAAGAGCTACCTGAACAACACAGACTCGCCCCAGACCCACCGCGTGAGCCTCGCCAGGACCACGGTCTCTGTCTTTGAGCTGTCCATCCTGAGGACATTCGTCTGCGGCAGGACCCTGTACCTGAACTTCGCCTCCATGCAGTCCGCCTCCGGGGCCCATCTTGACCTCGAGATCGCCCGACAGCTGAACCACCAAAAGGGCCTGCTGCGTAAAGCGGAGCACGCGCTGACCTGGGAGGTCAACACAGAGGTCACCGTGCCGGCCCACACAAAGGTCACTGTCCAGCTGGAGGCCAGGGAAGAGACCTACGATGGTCAGTTCGAGATGCTGACGACCATCTCGGGCAACGTCATTGTCCACCAGGGCGACACCCGGATGTGTGCCCTCAGCCTGCTGCAGGATATGGTCTCGGTCATCATGAACACTGGACTCTCAGTGGACGAAGGGAACAGGCTGACCTACCTGGTCAAAGGCTGGTGCAAGTACACGCTAATTCTAGGTCATGACGTCCACAAGATCGAGAAACCTTTGACCCCTGGCCTAGCTCAAAACGACAAGTGCTAACCTATCGAGGACAGAATATAATGTGGACTAAAGGTCAGCTCTCGTTAGAACGAACAAGTTTTATAACGTTAAACTTTAGAACGAAAATTCCTCTATTCTAAAAAAAAAAAATTTCTGCTAATATGTTGAGTGAATCAGTTGTGTGATGTTGTCATATGTTGAGTGAATCAGTTGTGTGATGTCGTCATATGTTGAGTGAACCAGTGGTGTGGTGTCGTCATATGTTGAGTGAACCAGTGGTGTGGTGTCGTCATATGTTGAGTGAACCAGTGGTGTGGTGTCGTCATTAGGGACTCTACAGAGTGGAAGTATGTTTCGCCCCCGAACAACTTTCCCCCCTAAATACTTAAGACTGGTTCTAAAATGTTTTTTTTAAAAAATGTAAACAATTAATGATGAAAATATTCACTGAGAAATATCAAGTTGTCGAATGTCAAGTTATCAGTAAATTTTGGAGTTTTGTAAATAAAAAAAAAAATTTTTTTCAACATTTTTTCGTTAGAGACGTATTTTATTTTGTAATTATACACTCAGTACATTGTAGTACATTGCAGTACATTGTATTACATTATGGTATTTATTGCATTCAAATCAGACAAATAGGGGGAAAATCAATTATTCTACAGCCTAAGGGAGTTAAAAACTTTTTCATAAAGTGTTTTATAGTTTTGCAATGTATGAGTTACCTACCTTATAGTTGTTTTTTTACCAGTTAAATAATTTCCCACTCTTATAATTAAGAACAATATTTCGTGCAATGATTTTTATTTTTTTGTATTTTATTATGAACGACATTGTTATATTTATTGTCGAGAGTATTGAATAATTTAGTTGTGTTATTAAAAATGTAAACATAGATTAATGATTAATTTATTTTTCAAGTCCTGAGTTTCTCTTTATTCTATACAACAGAATGTCAACAGAATGTCAATAGAATGTCAACAGAATGTCAATATTTGCATACATTTTGAATTGGCTCATTTTTAATTTTTCACTTTGATTATGAATCTGTGAGATGAATAAACATTAAGAGCTGCATAGTTTGTACTTTATTTATTTAATCAGCAGGCTACACATTTCCCTCAATTGACTCTTCAGACACAACAAAATTATTGCAAGTCACTGGATAGTGACCAGGTTGGCAACTTGATCGACTCGGGTTCAATTCTCAACAGCTTATTTTATTTCCTCCATTCACCGACATTGAAGAAACTGGGAGTGTGGTACGGCCGTGGTAGGTTGTGGTGGGTGGGGCCGGTGGGTGGGGCGAGTAGGTGGGCAAACATCGGTCTTATATAAAGACCCCAAATTTCTATCTGGTCCAACCTGACTGGGGTCCAGCCCGTAGCGTGAAAATACTACAGCAGGGGCCAGGGCCAGGAAATAGATGTTACTAAGTGGAGCAAACAACCAGAGGGGGGGGTGGGGCAGACAAAACGCTACGGGCCTGCTGGGGGAGGGTTTATTAATGGTACACTCCTCACCATAGCTACTTGTGTAGAGCTACGAATGGACAGTGCCCCCGGGCCCTGTGCCGAATGTCCCCTAGGTCTTGGGATTAAGGGGCCCGGCGCTGATGTAATTCGGCTAGTGATATACTCACTGTAACTAATTACAGCCCGAACTTTGCTTACATTCCCCGTAAAGCCGGTCCTGGTATTATGTGGTTACATTTGTAAATAAAACATTACGATGCAGCAACTGGGACGAGTTTGAAATCTTCCAATTCTTTCTGTGGGTGGGGCGGGGAGTTGGGGTAACTACGATACAGTAGAAGTGTCAAAGAAAGGATTTAACAAAAGATAACCTTAAGAGCTGTCCTTCGCTGATACTGACCAGAGCTTCGCGGATACCGAGCAGAGCTTCAAGTTTTTTAAATTAGAGAAGGTCAGTTTATTTGATGGGGAGAAAGGGGGAGACACTTGGGTGGCCCAGTGTCATGGCGGAGTTATCTTTCTTGAGCTCATCCGAGTTGCTCCCCATTTAAAAGTGGCAGGCATCGCCTCTTGCAGGGATTAAGTTACTAACTAGCTGAGACAGGCAAATAAAAATGTTTCAGCAGAAGGGAGTATATCCAATGGGTGGTGTGTGGGCGTAGGACAGGGCGCAGTGTTCCGAATATTATTCAGACAACACTAACTGAACTGGCCAGTTATGACGGTCAATATTGAAGATTGAAATTAGAACTCCCTTCATTGTTCGCAAAATGTAAACAAGGGCCTTCACTCTTTTTCCCCAGTCTACACGATTGCCTCCCTTTCATTGATGGGACGCAGACATCAAATTAAACAAAATGGCTAGTTATGAATGTCATTTTTTAATTTTTTTTTAATTTGTTAGAAAATTTTACAGTAAAAATAAAAAAATACAAAATATTTCAGTTGGTGTTGAAATAATCGAAAATATGTTCTCACCTGACGACACTAGTACCACATGACCACATGCGTATTAATTTTTAGATTTGTGCTTAAAGCAACATAATGTTGACTTTTTTATTACTAGAATTTGGTTTGATTTACAGTGAAAAACCTGGCAGGAAAAAAAGATTTAAAAAGGGAGATAATTATTTAAAGTTGAGATCAGTGTGACCTTTTCTCGGATGTCATTTTCTCTTTTAGTATTTGAATGTAGACATTGTGAATTGACAAAATGGTTAAAGACACCACGTCAACTGAAAGCTCAAATTAATAATTCTGTTTCCAGATTTTTCGAAATCTTTTGTCGACTTCAAAAAATATACCAGCTGTATTTCTTAATTTGGCCATATTCATGGGCGTCGCTAGGAATTTTTCCGGGGGGGGGGGCGCAAATAACAACTTTATGACATTTTTTTAAAATGTAGGGGGGGGGGGCAAATGCCCATGGCGATATATAAAGCAATGACTATCAATTATATTTATTGTAAGTGTTATAACGCATTAAGCTACGAATGTTTTAATGTCGAAAGTTTCTCTTCTCAAATGGCGACCTATAAATTAAGTATACACATTTTGTTTACTAACACACTGTTTACCAGTTGTGTACACTTTACTTACCCATATACCCTTTCTACCATATTGTACTGACGTCATACAGAGTGAATTGAATGGAATCATATTTAAAACTTTACCATAAAAAATAGCATTCACTACACCATGAATTTACTCTGAATAATTTTCAAAAACTTACGAAGAAGGAAGTAGTACAGCATGCAGGCTGAGAATGATGGAAACAGGGGCGTAGGTAGATGTGGGAGGGCCGTTTAAGGCCCCCCCCCCCCCCACTATTGAAGTTTTTCTACTCACAGGATGCTACTTAGAGCTGACAGAAAGGGTTTGGGAAAAGTGTTTATATTCCGGCACTCACCAGGGTTCGAACTCGAGACCTTTCGGTAAGTAGTTGAGCGTTCTACTACACTGCCACCGTGTGAAATTGAGCATGTCTAATTAAGCACGAGGGGGGGGGGGGTGGAGGCGCTTCTGTAGCGAGCCGGATACTGCACTATCGGCCAAGGTGGGGATAAAATAGGGGTTATGCCATGAGCGTCTCATTGGTGGTTCTTAGGACATGAGAGATAAACAACTCATCCTTGCAGTGACTCGTAAAAAGAATCACACGTCCCCCCCCCCTCCCAATTGCTACTATTACAACAGGTACAACTGTCACTAAATCTTATTAGTATTAGAAAGCTGGAATATTTCGGACCATTTAGGAATCAATGTTTTATGAATCATAAGCGACATGACGTCAAAGTTCTGCACTGTATTAAACTGCATTGTTTCATGTGAGCAAACATTTTTTATGAATTGTGTCCCTTTGTATGACCCATTTGTTTAAGTGGCCGTGGTGAGAGGTGAAAGTTCAAAGTGCATGTTTATTTTTACGCTGGTATTTTGTTTAGTTTTTCTTTTTTTTTTTATTGATTATTCATCTGTCTGCCAGTTACCAGCTCACAGTGATGCAGAAAGTCAACTTACAACGACATTAAACTGTCACGTGTGCGGCATATCTGTGACGTGGTACACAATCGCCGTAAAAAGAAGCGGGATAGAAGGTCCGAAAAATAAAAGTCACGGACGGAGACGGACAAGTCAAGGTAGATACAGCGAGTGGGCAGATTTTGGGGGGCTAATGAGCTCGGACCAGCGGCCTATCTGGCAAACTGATAGCACCAGTAAAACAATGGGAAGATAATCACTTCCGGGTTAAAATAGAAGTAGAGATGAACTAGACTGAGAGGAGGGTGTGTTCATTTAAAGAAGTTATCTAGAGATGTCCAGTGTTTGTGTCTTTTGTGATGGATCGCAGCCCCGCGGTTTGAATGGGGAGGGGGGATGTGGAGTGTCATTTCTGAAATAGCGGGAATTTGTATAAATTGCAAGTTGATAAGTAATCTGAGTGTAATGGTCAACTTGACCTGAGTGTAGGTATTCTGTGTTTTAGTATGTATGTACACAGGTACGTAGCGATGTCTGTCTAATTACATGCATCGCAGTTTATCTGTGTGTCTGTCTGGCTTCCTATCTGTACATTTGAACTTGAGTGTATGTAATGTATGTATGTCTGAATGTCTGCTAAATAGACTGAAGTAGATTTAAGTATGTGAGTCAATAGACTCTCTAATTAACTGTTTGTGGGTATGTCTTTGTTCTGGTGCTCACATCACTAACAAACTCAACAATTTTAGTTGTAAACTCAACAACTTTAGTTGTAAACTCAACAACTTTAATTGTAAACTCAACAACTTTAGTTGTAAACTCAACAACTTTAGTTGTAAACTCAACAACTTTAGTTGTAAACTCAACAACTTTAGTTGTAAACTCAACAACTTTAGTTGTAAACTCAATAACTTTAGTTGTAAACTCAACAACTTTAGTTGTAAACTCAACAACTTTAGTTGTAAACTCAACAAATTTAGTTTGTTTTTGTTGTTTGTCATTGCTGTTTGTTGTTTATATTTATTTACAACGTCTTATATTTCCTTTCCATTATTTGTGTTATAGAATATAAGGACAGGAAAACTGGACTGTTGAAGTATAAAGTTTCTTAATATAAAATAATATTTACATACTATTGTGTCGATGGTTCAACTGAATTAGATCAATTATAATAATCTCATGATTTGTAAGTTACTATATTTGTAAATAATCAAGTCTATTCTAAACTTCCTTGTAATGACTAAAATGGAGGACCGTCTATGAAAATTCATATGTACATTTTAGAGGTACATTTGTGTGAGCGTATAAATTGATAACGTCATTATAGTTCGTTGTTCAACTATTTGGACTAGCCTCGATCTGGTTAATTAGCGTCATTGACATTGTATTCTATTTATTTTTAAACTGTTTGTCAAACTGTAACCCTTCTCCATTATTGTATTGGTCCCAGGTTGGGGGGGGGGGGGTGTCAACGAGAGATACTGTGTTGAACTGTGAGGTAGACCCATCTTGAATCGAACTGGAATAGTCTCTAACTGTGTGTGTTTGTGTGGATGGTCATGACTCTGTATGGTGATCTGTGTGTGTGTTTGTGTACGTGTGAGTTTATTGTCATGCATTTGTATTGTGAATGTTGTGTATGTGTGTGTGAGTTTGTGTGTGTGTGAGTTTGTGTGTGTGTGTGTGAGTGTATGTGTGTGTGAGTTTGTGTGTGTGTGTGTGTGAGTGTACGCCTGTGAGAGTGTGTGTGTGTGAGAGTGTATGTGTGTATGTGTATGTGTGAGTGTGTGTGTAAGAGTGCGTGTGTGTGTGAGTGTGTGTGAGTGTATGTGTGCGTGAGAGTGCGTGTGTGTGTATAATTTGTATATGTGTGTGAGAGTGTGTGTGTGTGTGTGTGTGTGTGTAAGTTTCATTGTAAGTGTCATTGTAAGTGTCATTGTAAGTGTCATTGTAAGTGTCATTGTAAGTGTCATTGTAAGTGTCATTGTAAGTGTAAGTAAGTGTAAGTGTAAGTAAGTGTAAGTGTCAGTGTAAGTGTCATTGTAAGTGTTTATTGGAGACGTTCCCCAGAACCCATCAGCCCGGGGCGAGCTAGTTTCCAAGTACACAGAGGTCAAGAATAAATAACACACAGAAGACGTATTGTCCAGAATGAAGTTGGCGGTACAGTTTGATTCTGTCGGCGTGCAGTACTGGACTCGATGGTCCTCACAGCAGGGCGTGGGCCCAGGTGTCGCCGAAGTCAGTCAAAGTCGTTCCAGTTGTCCCGTCACGGACACCGTGACACGTTAATGTTTCTATTTTTTATTTTGTTTTTGTTTTTTTTTTAAAGATTCTATTGAACATTGTAATAACCATAATAGACTGTAAGAATTATATTTGGCCTAGAGATTCAGTTAGTTTAATTATCTGGCTCTGGGCGGAAGTTGGATTTTTCAGACGACAGCTAATTACAGACGACTTGAGACTTTGATAAGAGAAGAACGTTAATTCATATATCATCATTCATTGTATAATATTATATGTATATATCATAAAGTAAGAAGATATTTTATATTTGAATAAATATAGATACATTAATCAACTGTTTATTCAGTTCTTCACAACTTGCCTGTGTGTGTTGAGTCTCACACATGTCTATGGACATTTAATTCTAATTATACACCAGTATGTATCAACTCCAAAGAGACTATATATGTATACATCTTACCACTGTATTACCAGAAGTATAGTTCCACAGAACAGAATATATATATATATATACTATAAATAATACATTAAGAAATACTACAAGAAAGAGACCCATGACAAACATCAAAGTTACACTGACAACACTGATACTGTCCCATATAATGGACAGTGGCTATCGTATGTTTTTATGTGAAAGGCGGTGTGGGAGGGGGTGGATGTTGTCTTACAAAGTAGGAGACAATCAGTGGCGCATCTCAGGCCAGTCAGTGGGAATTGTCCAGGGCCCCGTGAATATAAGGGCCGTATACTCATTCATAGTTTAATTTTTTTTTTCTTTCACTTACTCGTTAGTCATGTGGTTAACAGTGTAAGTGTATACTGTGTGGTTAGTCATGTGGTTAACAGTGTAAGTGTATACTGTGTGGTTAGTCATGTGGTTAACAGTGTAAGTGTATACTGTGTGGTTAGTCATGTGGTTAACAGTGTAAGTGTATACTGTGTGGTTAGTCTGTGATGTTACGTCACCCCCTTTACCTCCATTGTCATTGCACCAACGGATATAGTTAAGGGGAGGGGGCATACTAAATAATACAATAAAGAATAAAAATAAAAAACACTGTATATTTTGTGTGACTAGGTTGTGATGTGGATTTGTGCTTGACCATCCAGACTTGAAGTCCACTATGTCCAGCCACCTGGGAGAGGGATAAAATAGATCCGTCGGGACGTAGATGAACAACTCCTCATTACAGAGACTGTCAAAGATAGTGTTATTAAAATGGCAGGTGTGGGAGTAAACGTGTTGTCACTGAGAAAAACGTCCACTTACAGGTAAACGTCACCCTGTAGGTAAACGTCACCCTGCAGGTAAACGTCATCTTGCAGGTAAACGTCACAGTGCAGGTAAATGTCCCTCAGAACCAGTTAACACGTCACAGTAGTGAATTGAGCCAGATTGGTTTCAGTGGTCTGACGTTCAGGCAAGAGATGGCCGGCCCACCGCGTGCTGCAACACGACCAGCATGCTGTGAGGTTTGGGTTCGACTCCCGGCGAGTCCCACTCACCTACCTATGTCTCCCGTGGTGCCTCCAGAGCCATTGCACTATCGGCTATGGTGGGGATGTAAAGAAGTCACTGCTAAAAAAACAACAGTCCCATTATTGGTTTACAGATGTAAACACTAAATAATTTGACCTTTTTTTTTTAGGTCAGAGAGTGATTGTTTGCTAGGTACATACCACGGATAGTCCTTCCCCTCAGATCCCCCCACCCACACACGCACACACATCTGTATGAGGTTTCTGACATCCCCTCCCCTCTCCATCACATAAACAGTTAATCCTTTTAATTCTATTTATCCTCGTTATCTTACGATTCTAAAATTAGACAACTCCCTCGGTTTTTTTTTGGTCCTACCTAAACAAAAGTTCCATAACTCGAGCTGCTTAGCCCCCGTGGTATTATCTTTGTTGTTAAGACTGTTTAGACTTATCTCCCCCTGTTGCTGTGGGGATTAAAAGGGGCAGATAACAACAAACACCCGGAGTTGTCGAGGCGAACTGAGTCCGATATCTCCCTGCTCCCCCCCCCCCCACACACCCCAGCCCTTCATCGGTCCGTCCCCCCACCCACTCTCCCCTCGCCTGACGCCCAACTGTTGTGCAACATCCATTCACGGGTTTACTAAACAAACGACTCCCCCCCCCTCTCAAAACTTCTTCAACTGAAGTAGCTCCAACAGAACGGGGTGACCAGGGGGGGGGCGGCGGACAGATTTTAGATAATGCAGCACCCTCCATCCACTAGCCTGCGCCAAGCCTTTCCTCAACTCACCAAACTCACGCTCTGTCCTTTCCACCCACCAACCATCGAGCTACGAAATCTTCCATTCCATGATCAAGAACTTTGGGGTAGATGGGGGGGGGGGGGGTAGTTCTATGCAAACAGCTGTGGAAATCTTTGATCAGCGATATGTAAAAACATCAACAATCTGTTACGTCATCTTTCAAGTGGGGGCAAACAACACATGCAGCCTCGTTTGTCGGTATTTTTCATTTGCAGACGTCACTTCCTATCTAATCGTCTGCTCAAGTGAAGAAAAACAAATAATAAATAGGAAAAATAATAAATATATAAATGTCTCTCAAGCTTTTATCATTAAGGTGATATTTTAAACCTAGCAAGTTAATTCTAGCCCGGTGATTACACAAAGACGAATGGTAAACTTTGTTGAATGTCTTCACTGATGGCGGGCCTACTAGAACAATACTAGTATCGATATTTTTCTACATTTCCTAACACGATTCCCCCATTTCGATTGCGCCACATAAAACTAAAAGACTATGCAAAAGACCTGAAAAAAGTAGAAGCTCGAAAATTCTATTTTCAAGATTAGTTTCTTCTTGTTTCGGAAATTATTAAATAATACAAAATTAACTCTGATTCTCGACTCCTGTGTATTGTCACATCATTTTACGATATATTCGTGGCTGCAATGGTCATGTAGGCACTACTTGGTCTATCACATGCGGTCAGTTTCACATGAGGCCAAGACATTGCGATAGGTGTACATAAAGTGTACATATTTGAGTGTGAGTTAATATATATTCAAGCCAATTACCTCGCTGTAATTTACGGATATTAAACTAAAATCAATGTTCCTTCTAATTACCTTTAGTAATCTAAAGTCAATTTTCCTTCTAATTACCTTTAGTAAATTCAAATCAATGTTCCTTCTAATTTACCTTTGATAAATGTAAGTCAATGTCACTTCTAATTCATTTTTAGTAAACAAAAATCAATTAAACTTCATTGTTGCGCCACCTCTGATATAGTTAAACTACGTTCAATTGGACACTTCCCCATAGATGCGCCACCTCTGATGTAGTTAAACTACGTTCAATTGGACACTTCCCCATAGATGCGCCACCTCTGATGTAGTTAAACTACTTTCAATTTGACACTTCTTCATAGATGCGCCACCTCTGATGTAGTTAAACTACGTTCAATCGGACACTTCCCCATAGATCCGCCACCTCTGATGTAGTTAAACTACGTTCAATTGGACACTTCCCCATAGATGCGCCACCTCTGATGTAGTTAAACTACGTTCAATTGGCAACTTCCCCATAGATGCGCCACCTCTGATGTAGTTAAACTACGTTCAATTGGACACTTCCCCATAGATGCGCCACCTCTGATGTAGTTAAACTACGTTCAATTGGACACTTCCCCATAGATGCGCCACCTCTGATTTAGTTAAACTACGTTCAATTGGACACTTCCCCATAGATGCGCCACCTCTGATGTAAACTACGTTCAATTGGGCACTTCCCCATAGATACGCCACCTCTGATGTAGTTAAACTACGTTCAATTGGACAGTTCCCCATAGATGCGCCACCTCTGATGTAAACTACGTTCAATTGGACACTTCCCCATAGATGCGCCACCAATGATTCCTCCAACCAGAATGCATCACCTTATCCAAACATAATATCCGTGTTTGCTTTATTTCTTGCAGACATCTCGTTTCATCACTACCGTCTATTTGTACGCCGGGTGCACCAATATTACACAGCACTGTGCAGTACGCATAGCCAAACTCTACCTTCCATCTTGTTTATTATTAGTATTACTTTTATAAACTCACAATGTACAATAAACATGGCTATCAAAACAGACGAGAGCAGAAATTATTTTTTTACCCTCTGTTAACGCGCTGAATTATTTGTAATTTTTTTTTTGTTATCAAGTAGACAAGGGATCAGTGAATGACATGCCTCGGGGGGGGGGGGGGCGGAGATGGAATGGACAGAATGATAACCTCCTTAGGTGTGTGACTATTGTTTACAACTTGAAAAAAAAATTATTCCTAATACGCGAGTTATAAACTTATCCTTTGTATTTTTTTTATTATCATGAATGTATTTGGACAGTTTGTGTCTATTTGTGAATTGTTTGTGTCTATTTCTGAATTGTTTGTTGGGAAGAAGAACCAATACATCGGTCAATATGACTATGAGAAATAAACAAGGGAAACAATCCAATTCTAAAGTTGATGAGTTTTGCCAAATCAATGCGCACTGTTCAAGAACTACTTTGGATTTGCCATTTGCAAAAAAGAGGCCTCAGTTAACGAACGACCCAGACCTTGGTTCACAAACCAACGGAATTGACCTGTTGATGTCTCGATTTAGACATTTGCGACTCAGATTACGTATCATTATAATAGTTCTTGTCGCTTTAATTAACAGATTCGATTCATAGAAACTATGGGATGTAATATCTAAATGTGTGAACAGTTACTACGTCTTACGCCTATATTGTGTTTGTTCTGGGGTTGTTTTTTTTTATGCAAATAAAGCATTATATGTTTAAAACTAGGTCACATGGTTTCTGGTAGTGGTGAAACCTCGCTCTTATTTTAATAAACTTTGAGCAGGTAATGAATTACCCAACAGTTTAAAAAAAAAAACTTTGTTTGGCCGTGATTTATAGTCAACCAATGTGACCTGACAAAAGAAAATAAATTTGGCCTTTCAGAAAAAAAAATGTGGCCTTTCAGAAAATAAATTTGGCCTTTCAGAAACTAGATTTGGCTTTAAAAAAATTTGGCCTTAATTAAAAGAAAAAAATTTTGGTGATGGGGAGGGGGGGGGGTGTTGTTTTTTCAGTGAGGAATTTTTTTTTTATTATTGTTTCTATGTGTGTATTTGTGCAGCACACATGTCATCAGTTGTTGCACTTACATATTAACAAATGTGTATCAGGGCATTAACTGTAGAGTGATTCAATGATAGAGTAACTCTAGGTTGAGTTACTGCAGTGGGTGTTGTGTAAGGTCCGGGTTCGATTCCCAGTGTAGCCATTTTTATGAATACTCCACGGCGCCTCCATGGTCATAGCACCAAAAGTTATGTTGAAAGGCGTGGTCGGCACAGTTTTTGCTCCGAGGGCCACAAATTGTTGTTAGTTTAGACAGAAGGTCCGGATCATTAACAGGTTTGAATGACATGAACTAATATAAATTAAATACAAATGTCAGTGTTATGATGGATCAAAGCACGGGGCCGCATCACACAGCTTAACGGGTCGTTAGTAGTCCGCGGGCTGTTGTTCGTTCATGCCTGAGTTATATGAATATTAATTATAGTTGGCGTTATATGATCAGCATCCATACAGGGCTTTTATGTGATACATGTGTGTGTGCAACGTTTGTAACGTGTACTATGTGAGTGAGTGTGTGTGAATGTGTGTATGTATGTGTGCGTGACTGTGTGTGTGTGTGTATGTGTGTGTGTGTGTGTGTGTGTTACAAAACGGTTGAACAGAAAAACGAGACTACAATAAATGAGAATTGCCTCACAGACCAATTCACGACAAATAATCCAGTCAGACACTGGCCAATGGGCATCCACTCCGACAGTGGGCAGTTGGTGTTCAGTCAGTAGGCAGTGTGCACTCAGTCAATTGGCAGTGTGCATCCAGTCAAACAGTGCGCATCCAGTCAAACAGTGCGCATCCAGTCAGTGGGCAGTGTGCTTACAGTCAATTGGCAGTGAGCATCCGGTCAGAAAGTTGGCATGCAGTCAGACAGACACTGGGCAGCGAGCAAGCAATAAAGGCAAGCGGCCTAACCATCATGTGTTCTGCACTTTGTTAGTCATTCTGGCAGTCTGTCTGGCTATCAGTCGCTTCTATGAGTCAGTGTGTTTATAAGTTAATAATGTGTGTGCGCATTCATTGGTTGAACAATAATGTGTGTGCGCATTCATTGGTTGAACAATACTGTGTGTGCCCATTCATTGGTTGAACAATACTGTGTGTGTGCCCATTCATTGGTTGAACAATACTGTGTGTGCCCATTCATTGGTTGAACAATACTGTGTGTGCCCATTCATTGGTTGAACAATAATGTGTATGCCCATTCATTGGTTGAACAATAATGTGTATGCCCATTCATTGGTTGAACAATACTGTGTGTGCCCATTCATTGGTTGAACAATACTGTGTATGCCCATTCATTGGTTGAACAACACTAAAGTGAACAACTAAATCACTAAATCTCAATTCCCCGTTAACCTCTCTCCTTATCTTGCTCTCTCTCTCTCTCTCTCTCACTCTCACTGTCTCTCTCACTATCTCTCTCCATTTCTCGCTCTCTCTCCCCTCTCTTGCTCCCCTTTCTCACTCTTTCTCCATCCCCCTCTCTATCCCCTTATCTCCCTCTCCCTATCTCCTTTTCCATTTCCCTCCCTACCTCTCTCGCTCTCTCTTTCTTAATATTCCCCTCTCTTTCTCCTTCACTTGTTTTCTCTTTCATTCTGTGACTGATTTCATAAATAAGACGAAGTGCTGCTGACTCCCAGTTCATTTATTTTACTGACTCCCGCTGCCATCAAACATATACAAGAGAGAACAAAGACAATCTGCAGGTCAGTGAAAGTACTAATGCCATGTGTCAACATGTCTACCCTTCACCAGGGATACGCCCCCCCCCACACACACACCCAAACAATGCATCGATTGTTGGCCTAACTTTAAAAAAAAATTCTTTAAATTAATTAAATTCATCACCCAACATTTTAAAAAACTGTTTTTAATTTTAATTCTAAACTTCTCTTCCCCGATCCCCTGTCTTGACCCCCATAAAAAGCCCTGCCCCCCCCCCCCCCAATCCCCTGATTATGTGAGTATGGTAGCTCTAAAAGACTGATTAAGTTCCCATTGTTTTCTCAACAGATTTCCTTCTCTCCACGCAGCTGATACTGTCGCCCAAACAGACCTTGAAATAGATATAAACAGACGTTCAGCGGAGGGTGGGGGGGGGGGAGTGGTGGGGTGGAGATAAGGTCCTGGGGCTAAGTGGGTGGGGGGGTGGCCCGGTATGGGTAGGGGGAGAGAGAGAGAAGTAGAATGCCGAAAGTCGTCCTGTTCTCAAAAGAAACAGTTTACCCTGAAGGCGTTCAAAAATTGAAATGTTTTAACAGGAGTCCCGGTTCTAACGGAACGTTTGTTTTGTTGTCTGTCCTAAATGTTGTTCTGTCTGAAGTTGTAAATGGCATCAGGTGACGATGACTTGAAATGGGCACTGTAAATCTTATTACGTAAAGCTGTGTTGTAAATAGGTCATCCACGCGGGATCATTTTATCTTTGAAGGAATTCATTAAAAAAAAAAAGCAAATGTACGTCATATAAAAATATTCCTTGAGGACAACAGGGGAAAAAGTTCAAACATAACCAAGGATTGGGGAAACAAGTTAAACATAACCAAGGATTGGGGGAAAAGTTCAAACATAACCAAGGATTGGGGAAACAAGTTAAACATAACCAAGGATTGGGGAAACAAGTTAAACATAACCAAGGATTGTGGGAAAAGTTCAAACATAACCAAGGATTGGGGGAAAAAGTTAAACATAACCGAGGATTGGGGGGAAAGTTCAAACATAACCAAGGATTGGGGAAACAAGTTAAACATAACCAAGGATTGTGGGAAACGGTCAAACATAACCAATGATTGGGGAAACAAGTTAAACATAATCAAGGATTGGGGAAACAAGTTCAAACATAACCAAGGATTGTGGGAAAAGTTCAAACATAACCAATGATTGGGGAAACAAGTTAAACATAACCAAGAATTGGGGGGAAAGTTCAAACATAACCAAGGATTGGGGGAAAAGTTCAAACATAACCAAGGATTGGGGAAACAAGTTAAGCATAACCAAGGATTGGGGGGAGAGTTCAAACATAACCAAGGATTGGGGGAAAAGTTCAAACATAAATAAGGATTGGGGAAACAAGTTAAACATAACCGAGGATTGGGGGAAAAGTTAAACATAACCAAGGATTGTGGGAAACGGTCTAACATAACCAATGATTGGGGAAACAAGTTAAACATAATCAAGGATTGGGGAAACAAGTTAAACATAACCAAGGATTGTGGGAAAAGTTCAAACATAACCAATGATTGGGGAAACAAGTTAAACATAACCAAGGATTGTGGGAAAAGTTCAAATATAACCAATGATTGGGGGAAAAGTTCAAACATAACCAAGGATTGGGGAAACAAGTTAAACATAACCAAGGATTGTGGGAAAAGTTCAAACATAACCAAGGATTGGGGGAAAAGTTCAAACATAACCAAGGATTGGGGGAAAAGTTCAAACATAACCAAGGATTGGGGGAAAAGTTCAAACATAACCAAGGATTGTGGGAAAAGTTCAAACATAACTAAAGGATTGGTCGTTTTTTTCAAAGGTGGGTGGAATAGGAAGTATGTGGTAGATGAGCAGACTGAATAACTGAGTGAGTGAAGTGGGTGAGGGGATACACTCAATAATTGAGTAAAGTGCGGGTATTTAGGTAGAAGGAAAAACTAAAAGAATGAAAGATTAAAATAATGCAGTTTGTTTTAACAACAAAATAAAAAAGTCAATCACGTGACAATGTCTACCAGTAAAATCCACAAGTTCCTAGATCTGCAGTTTGTAGTGTGGTAGTCTTCAGTGAGAAACAGAGTTGGTCTGTAAATCATTTTTTTTTTTACATCCCTTTAATTTTTTTTTTCTAGTTCTTAACTTTAAAGCTCATTTTTTAAAGTTCTTTACAAAGATCAAATTTCTCAAGTTCTAAATGTCTCAAGATCTTTTTTCTTAAAATTTAGATAAACATAAAAAATTTATGTTTTCCTGGTTAGCTCCTTTTTTTTCTTCAGTGTAAATAAACTTATATCTGGGTTTTTGTTTATTTACAAGCCGTAGAATGTAAGAAAACTTGTTTAACTGAATCTGTGGAGCTATTTGACATTATTGATAATAACGTTTTGGGTTATTTACAGAAGGGGAAAAAAGAAACATGATGATTGGGGTGGCTGATGAGACAGTTAAACTAAATGACATTCTGTTTATTTACGTCAGTTCTTCTGGGGTTTTTTTTTCTTCTTTTATACGCAGAAATTTTTTTTTTCGTTTGCACTGTGAAGTGAGTTAGTGGAACATTACAGCTAGATTTGTAATGTGAGTCAATGGAACGAGATTGGTGGGGAGGGGGGGGTGATAAAGTGAAAATGATGTTATTTAAAGGGGCAGGGGGGAGTATAAAGGAGGTCAATGTGTGAGAGGAGGAGAGGGGGTCAAATTATCTGGGTGGAAGATGGCGTAAGGTTGAATTGAAAACTGTGCAGGGGGCCGAGTGGTGAAATGAATGGGGCGTTTAACTAGCCTCCCCGATCTTGAGATGAGTGGCTGGTGTCTGATTTGAGGGAGACGGGGAGTAATGGGAGGTAAACATTGAGCCCACCCCCTCCCCCGATTTGACATCTGACCTCCCACTGCTGATACGCCACTGTGTGTGATGAACTTTGACCTGACTTTATTCACTCTGTTAGATGAACATAAATATTAGAAAGTAATGCACACTGCTGATGAACAGGTTCAAGTGTTAACTAATACATGTTTTAGTACAAATAAAGAGCCGTGGTAGATGTGTTTATCCAATTCATTTGATCTGAATAGTTTGTAATTGTAATGTCCAACATCGATGTCTTCTTCCTTGCTCCATATTGTGTTATTGTTGATATAAAAATAAGGAGTGACAGACGTCCATCATAGCACAGTAGTCATTGATGCTTGTCAGGG